>SJXQ01012136.1:154176-268391 GCA_006408695.1 Aepyceros melampus
TGATATCTCCCTAGGAGTATTTATATGGTACTAAGGGATTTTAAGAAGGACTATTAGTGAAATTTCAAGCGATCTGACTGGCAGGATCGCATGGAGCTGCTTTAAATTATATCACACAAGGGAAGAGGGAAAAGGAGCATTCCTGTGTGCCAACCATGTCCCAGGCATCATGCCAGAGCCTTCACATGATGTTATGTACTTAGGGAACTGATAAGGAATTTGAGGCTCTGGCAGGTAAATGTGTGCAATCACACATTTAGTAAGTGGTAGAGTGAGGGGGTCTGGGGAGTCCACAGCCTCCCACCGCCCCTCCCGCCTCTCCTGGTCCACAGATGGGGGGTGGTGGGTGGGACCCCGGGCAGCCTCTCTCCCCTCGCCACCTGTGCTGGCCTCTGGAGCTGGCACCGGTTTCACTCTCCCTCACTCGAAGAGGATCTGTCTGAGTGTCGCGGCGAGCTTGTGCGTCTGGAAGGCTGCCTGGGGTCACCCAGAGTTTAACCACACATTGTGAGAACCCCAAATGATAAAGTGCTCCCCAAAGTGGCCCACTGACTGGCTGACTGAGCCTCTTCCAAGATGTCGGTGCAGGGACAGGAATGACTCAGCAGTTTGGCTTTCAAGCCCATGTCTGTCTCTGAGGTCAAGTGCCACGACGAATGATCCCAGCCTGTGGGGCCTGGGGTTGGGAGGGGATTTTATTTGTAAAGCAGTCACAGATAAAGCTGCTTCAGTGTTCTACTACAAATGACAAAAGCCTCTGTGTGTGTGTGTGTTGTGTGTGAGAGAGAGAGAGAGTGTGTGTGAGTGTGACAGTGTATAAGAGAGTGAATGTGTGTGTGTGAGTGTGTGTGTGAGTGTGGCTGTGTGTGTGTGGGTGTGTGAATGTGTGTGTGTGAGTGTGACAGTGTGTGTGTGTAAGTGTGACTGTGTGTGACAGTGTGTGTGATGTGTATGAGTGTGTGACAGTGTGACTGTGTGTATGTGAATGTGTGTGTGAGTGTGTGTGTGTGTAACAGTGTGTGTGATTGTGTATGACTGTGTGTGTGTGACTGTGTGTGTGACTGTGTGTGTGACAATGTGAGTGGGTGTGTGTGACTGTGTGTGAGTGACTGTGTGAATGTGAGTGTGTGTGACAGTGTGTGTGTGAGTGAATGTGTGTGTGACTGTATGTGTGACTGAGTGTGACAGTGTGTGTGAATGTGTATGTGTGTGTGACTGTGTGTGTGTGTCTGTATGAGTGTGTGTGTATGACTGTGTATGTGTGAATGTGTGTGACTGTGTGTGAGTGTGACTGTGTATGTGTGAATGTGTGTGTATGAGTCTGTGTGTGTGTGTGTGACAGTGTATGACTGTGTGTATGAGTGAGTGTGTGACTGTGTGTGACTGTGTGTGACAGTGGGTGTGAGTGTGACTGTGTGTATGTGTGAGTGTGTGTGTGACTGTGAATGTGTGTGTGACAGTGTGTGTGAGTGTGACAGTGTGTGAATGTGTATGTGTGTGAGTATGTGTGTGTGAATATGTGTGTGTGTGAGAATGTGAGTGTATGTGTATGTGAGTGTGTGTGAGTGAGTGTGTGTGGTTTAAGTTCCTCAGATGATTCTAGTGTGTTCTTCTCCTTGTCCCCCCAACCCCGAGGTCTCTGGTTTTTAGAATTTGGGTGCCAGTTGAGAACTTATACAAATATACCTCCCTCTGTCGAAACCAAGCCCTCTATGGGACATTTCTAGATAACCCACACTGAGTCATCATTCAAAGCCATCTCAGCCACCTGACAGGGTCTGCCTGCTGGTCACGGAGCACAGTGCAGAGACCAGAATACCAGAAGGGAGCAGCGTCACACGCCATGTGGACACAGGGCAGGTGCCAGTTGATATTTTCCAATTAATAAATGAAAGCAATTACTCTCTGACACAACCATGGCCCAGATGGGGAATATGAATCATGTAATCAACACTCTTCCACTGTCCAGCTCAAGCTTCAGTCACATGAGAAATCAGATGTCTGTGTTTTTTCTCAACATTACAGAGAACAGTTAGAAAAAAACAACTTTTACCCTTAGGTACCAGCCTATGTCTCATATGGATAAAGCAGATGAATATTTAACTGTCACAGCAGAATGGAAGAAATCTGCCCTACTGTTCTTCACAGTATTCATAATATCTCAGTTTTAAACTATTTTTGGTTTTGCCTCCTCCCAGTTAACTAGTAAGGATGATGCCAGCAGACAAAGAAGGCACAGGGACCACTGGATTGTGGAGGATCAGGGTCCCCCAATCCCCGAGCTGGGGTTTCCTCGGGGACCACTGGATTGTGGAGGATCAGGGTCCCCCCACCCCCCGAGCTGGGGTTTCCTCAGTCAGCACAGGCCCACTCAGGCACCTGCCCTCTTGTCTTCTATTCCAGAAGGCAGGGGGGCTGTCCATTCTAACTTGTAGAAACAACAGTTCTGCAGTGAAAATGAAAGGATTATACATGAGCTGTCAATATCCACAAGGTTCTGGAGGGCTGTTAGGGGTGGGGAGGAAAGCCGACACTCACAAGCCCAGAGGCCCTCCCACCCTGGACCCGTGGGTCCGTGGTCCTCCGGAGAGGGGTGCTCGCTATACAAGGAATGGGAAGAGTAGACATCTGGATGGGCAGGAAGACATTAAGTTACTGACGAGTATTTTAACAGTTTTACATTTCTCTCACAAAACTTCCTTGCAACCACTCCTCTCTATCAGAACCTGCTGTAAGATGCTATCTGACCACACTGGGATGTATTTACTTGGGTACTTCAAGTTTATGGTCAGTTTTTGCAGGGAGCTCTGCGAACGGGGTGCTGTGCTACCTGAACAAACAGAAGAACCAGCAGTGGTCTCAGGGTTAACACAGGAGTCCATTCCCTTCCAGAGCAGTCCTCAAACCTGGGAGATACAATTTTGTGAGGCAGTTGGGAAAAAATGGTGTCTGAAGAAGGGCTCTGGATAGTAGGAAGTGATGTTTGAACTGTACCTGGAAATTCTTAATTGAAATACTTGAAGGTAACAGGGAAATGGTAATTTCTGCCAAAGAACTCCAAGACCAAGGTAAGTAACTGGGATGGTTCCACATCTCAACACACACGAGGCATGGCAGTTAAGGGCATCTGTTTGAAGGTCAGGTTGGGTCTGACCTTGGCCTCACTGATTAGGAGCTCTGTGACCGTGGGGCAAATAGCTTAATCTAAAGCAATTCTAAACTTCTATTTTTTCCGTCTGTAAAATGGGGATAAGTGAGAGATTTTCTAGAATTGCAGGAAAAATTAAAGATTCAGGATGCAGGTAAAGTGCTTACCATCTATTCTGGCTTACAGTGAAGTGGTCAATAGATGGTAGATCTTTTTGTTAGTAATATTTGATCACTGTTCACTCAATAAGCATTTATCAAGTACTTATTCTGGGCTGGGTTCTGTGCTCTGATTCTAACAAACTAAAACGTAGATATCACATCTATGGGATGTCTCTGGCGGTCCAGCGGTTAAGACTCGCCCTTTCAATGTAGGGGGGCATGGTTTTGATCCCTGGTTGGGGAGCTAAGATCCTGCATGCCCTGAGGTGCAGCCACAAATCAATAATTATTTTAAAAGTATATATCTATACACATGTAAGTCATGACCAAGAATATAAACAGAGCTCTAGCATACTGACCTGAGGTCTAGGTGTCAGAGTATCAGTTCCTCCTTCACCTACAGATGTATAGCTATGAAGAATTCTCCCTAGTAGCCTGTGCTCTCTGCCCACTCTACAGGAGAAAAGCACATATTCACTCCAAGAGCAGCTGTCCAAAACTGCTTCATGGAGAAAGAACATGACTGGAATGCTGGAAACAGGAGGAGCCGCTATATAGGAGGTTTGCATACCCGAGCCAGACCCAAGAGGGTAAATGGGCAGGCCGGGTGACTTGCCATCTGTGGCTCCTGCACCGATATTTACAGCTTCTCTGTCATTAGGATGGTGATGACAATCTGCCTCGAGAAATATATTGTAAAATCCAGTGACTTTCCTCCCCCATATCGTGGAAGTTTGGGAAGAACTGTGATGGATTCCCAACAGTTTTGAATTAACAGAAAGAGCTTTTTCCTGTTGCCGAGTTCCAGCTGGAACCCTCCTATGCTTTTTCTCCACCAAACAGCAAACGCCCGAGGGGGGCAAAGTGTCCAGCGGAGTGTCCTGAGCTTTCCACTTGGCCTTGGCTGCTGGTAGGTTTTGGGGAGTTTGCTGGTGTGGCTGGCACGATGCTGTGGCGCCAGCTGCAAACATGCCCTTGCTGGAGGCAGTTTTATTACTCTTGACGCCACCCATCCAGGCAGTGAGACGAGAGGGAGCAAGGGCTTATTGCTCCTTCTCTTCCCTATCATGATTCCCGAGGAAGCCTTGCTTCTGGACTGTGGGCCCAGGGCTCCAGAACAGTGATGGGAACACAGGTTGGGGCCATTGACCCAATGAGGGAGTTGACTACATCTGCCAGTCAAGTGGCAGAGGGAACTCGGGGAGGTGACAGTCAGGACACCTGAGTTTCCCTTCTAGTTTCACTGCTCACGAGTTGTCAGTTCTTAGACACAGCCCTTTCATCTCTGACTCTCTCTTCTCTCTCTATGGAATAAGAATAAAGATACAGGAAAACTGTCAGGACCTAGTGAGAGAAGGTAAGGGACAAAGTGAGGTCTTTGGCTTGGGGAATGTGGTTCTTTTTAGTCTCATTCTTCTTGCTTGAAGCTCGAAGAAGGAGGGAGAGAGGAGGAAATTCTGAGAACTAGGTCATCTCTCCCAGCGAGCTCGGTCTGAGAGGCGCATACACAGTAGAGATGCTGAACACCAGGCCAATCTAAGGACCAGATCTACGGCATCAGCAGTTTCTGGGGTGAAGCTGAGTGACCGTGATCTTTACTACTGCGACTCCAGTTTCCCCAGCAAATACTTAGTTGGGTCAAAATCAGGTACTTTCATCCAAAAACCCCCTTTGGGTCCTCTGGGGAATCCCCCCCTCTTAACCTCCCCAATTCCTCACCACCCCACTCTTACATAATGCCCACCTCCCCTTCAGTCCAGGGTCATAACCTTGACCGGGACGAAGCTCTTCTGTGAGTGACTCTTAAGGCCAGCTTAGAAGGAGGTCACCAGGTTCCCTGCCCATAACACTCCTCTCTCAAGTCCCTGAAGCTATCTGCAGACTTCAGAACAAACTGCATAGGAGAAAATAACCCCTCTTGTTAAGAACAGGTAGGATCAGAAATTTGTCAAAACCTCTTTGCTTACATGAACATCTTCCCTTGGAAAACCCAGGATGGGAATTGAGAAATTATATGTTGTACGGGAAATTACATGGTGTACTCAAACAAACCACTGTCTGGGATGGTGGTTCCACCATCTACAGATGACCAGGAAGCTCACCTCACTGGGATCCAGTCTTTGGATCCAGAATGACCAGAGCAGCTCTTTCTCTGGCCTCTACCCACCAGCTTCTCTGACTAAAGGAGGGAATCGAGTTCCTGGGTATTGAGCAAACATGGGGTCCAGTTTATCCATTCTTACCTAGTGCCCAGGGGCTGGCTTTATTGACAAAATCAAACTTTGCTCAGGGAAGAGAACGATTTCCCTTTTGCGATATGGGAACTTGCCAACGGGCCAATAGTTAAGTTTTTCTTTTTTTTTTTTAAAGGAAGTCTCAAATGATTCACAGGGTTTTCTTCTTATTATAACTACATATATATGATTTTAAGATTCTCTGACTGGCAGCTACTTTCAAATTTCTTTTCATTATTGTGAGGATCCAATGAACTCTGGAAACTGGCTACTGTGAAGACAGTCTGGGGAATGCTCAAAGGAACCTGTTTACACAGCATCAGCATTTAAAAGATACCATTTTAATTTTCATAACTGAAAGCCAAAGTCTGCAGTATCTATCAAATTAAATCAAATTATTCTCAGAGCTATTTTTGACCAATTCATACACATTTTAAAGGCCTAACTGAATAAATGATTTTTTAAAAAATAATCTAGTTTGTGTGTCATGGAGAGTATATGGCATTTTTCTAGATGAAATTATACTGTCCTCTCACGTGCCCATAAAACAACATTGCTCAGGTTCAAAAAGCTCTGAATTACCATGATTATTTCTTGCCTAAATCTTTCCTGGATAGAAACCAAGCATGTTGGAATGGCTTATTTCAAATGCTTCCCTTAATATCTGTGGTAGGCATGAATATAAACTGGCACAAACTTTATGGAAAAACAATCTGGCAATAATGAAACAAAAGATTTTAAAATGTCCATGGCCATCTATTCAGCAATTCTACTTCTGGTAATTTATAGAGTGAGAAAATAATCTGAAATGTTAACAGAAAATTTATATGTAAGAAGAATCACTGCAGTAGAATTTAGAGCATGTTTTCCATAATTTTCTATAACATAAATCAGCCATAATTTGCTCTTATGATATAAAGCAACCTATACATAAGTAGGGAGATAATTCAGCATGTAATGGTCTTTTATGAAGTGAAACATGTCACTGTCATTAAAAATGACTGCATACATTAGAGAAATGCAGATCAGAACCACAGTGAGGCCCTGCCTCAGAGTAGCCAGAAGGGCCACCATCGAAAATCTACAAGCGAAAAAAAAAAAAATTTACAAGTAACAAATACTGAAGAGGCTGCAGAGAACAGGGAGCCCTCCCGCACTGCCGGCGAGAATGTAAGTTGGTGCAGCCGCTATGGAAAACAGTATGGTTCCTCAAAAAACTAAAAATAGAGTTGCCACATGATTCAGCAATCCCACTCCTGGGCATATATCCAGATAAAACTCTAATTCAGAAAGATACCCTATGCTCACAGCAGCACTATTCACAACGGTCAAGACTTGGAAACGACCTAATTGTCCAATCGAAGATGAGCGGACAGAGAAGCTGTGGTTCATATTTACCGTGGAGTGAAACAATGCCATTTGCGGCAACACCACTACAACCAGAGATCGGCATTCTAAGTGAAGAGAACCAGACGGGACGAACACCATATGACGTCACTTACACGTGAAATCTAAAATACGACACAAATGAAACTAGCTGTGAAACAGAGAGAGACTCACAGACATAGATGACAGACCTCGGGTTGCCAAGACGGGAGATGGGGGAGGGATGGAGTGGCAGGCTGGAGTCGGCAGACGTAAGCTATCACCTAAAGAATGGACAGGCAGCAGGTCCCACTCTATAGCACATGAACCATGGTCAGTATCCTGTGGCAAATCATGATGCAGAAGAGCAAAAAGGAATAGATATACACACGCGCGCAGCTGAATCACTTCGCTGTACAGCAGAAATGAACACGACATTGTAAGTCAACTATACTTCAATTAAAACAAATTTTAAACGGCGGCATACATATATGCCAGCACAGGCACAGAAATGTTTTGGTAGGAGAAACAGACCTTTGTTAATCCTATTTTATTTTGAGGATACGGAGCTTTACTTTTCACTTACACCTTTCTATATGCTTTGAATCAAAAAAATGACCATATATTACTCTTATTTTTAAAATTAAGAAAAATATTAAGAATGTTGATGACATGAGAAATGATTAGGTCTAAAAAGGAATATAAAGGTGGTGCGTGCTCAGTTGTTACCATGTCCGATGCTTTGTGACCCAGTGGACTGTAGCCGCCAGGCTCCTCCATCCATGGGATTCTCCAGGCAAGAATACTGGAGTGGGTTGCCATTTCCTACCCCAGCGGATCTTCACCACCCAGGGACTGAACCTGTGCCTCCTGCATTGCAGGCAGATTCTTTACCATTGAGCTTTGGGGAAGCCCATAAACATGGTATATATAGTATAATTAGGAAAAATCTTAGAAATAGATCATATGTTAATAATTATATTTCTATATTTCAATAAAAATAAAATGAGCCTTAAAATTTAGCTAAACAATACCAACTTGTTTTCTAACCTGGTTGCTCAAAATTGAATCTTTTTCTCCCAATGGACCTAACATAAACTGGAATCTCATTCTTTGTTGAATGAATCACAGATTCCAGAGATTCAAGGGTCACCTGAAGAAGTAGGTATCAAAACACGCTGGAGAGCATAGTTTTGCGATTATTCACCATCACATGACAAAGGGCTTGTGGCGTCAGAGTTGATCTGCACCATGCCGATATCTGTTAGTACACGGGTCGTGTAAAGTGAGCTGCCAGTGTAGACTGTGGAGCCACCTACATGACCTCGGTTCATCGTCCTGACTCCATCTTTGCTGTCTGGGAGATTCTGGCCAAGTTACCGAACCTTTCAGGGCTTTGGTTTCCTCATTTGCAAAAGAGTATTTACCTCACTGGAGTTGGGAGAATTAAATGAATGTGTGTGAAGAGGTTAGAAAACTTACTGCCCACAGAAAGTACTCAGTAAGTACTCGCTATACTCTTCTCGATACTAATACACGTGCATCGGATTTCAGAAGCACTCTGTCCTTGGGTAACTGGACCACAAAAGACTACGGAGTGGGCCTTGCTCTTTGCGACATGCGGTCTAGTCTATGCAACTTACATCTAAAGGACCACTGTCCCCCTACATATCAGTCTTCATGCACAGGGGGTATTCTGTAGAGCACCCACAAAAAACTTCGCCCTAAGTCCACCTCAGTAATAAAAACTGGTTGTCTGAAGACAATTTTTATATATGGAGATGACACTAAAACTTTCTTCTACTCCAGTTGGAAATCCATGAGGTGCCAATGAACGCAGCATGTAGTGTTTTTGGAGTTGGTTAATTAGATCATGGCTTTTGGAGTTGGTTAATTAGATCATGCCCTTCCAAGGCCAAAAGTACAATGAATGCCTAAATAACTCAATTTATTTCTCTGCTGGGTGTTCTCTGGTTCGGACTGCATTCTTGATCACAGCCAACCACCTCACCAAGGTGCAGTCAGGGGAGCTGTCAGGGGACCACACGGGAGAGGAGGCAGACGCGTGCTCTTTGATCCCTGAACCTGCGAAAGCGATTCAAAGTAACACCTCGCTGATGCTGGGGCTGGGCCATAATCTGACCACACACACACAGTGGCACTTCCTCTGTGCCAGTGAGCATCGTCTCACAGTTACACATGGCATTACTTAAATGAAAAATAGATTGGCCTTCTGGAAAGGAACAGAAAAAGACAAGGAAATAAAGAGGAAAAAAAAAGAAAAAAGGAGAAGAGGGCATTTGTCTTCCATGTTTGGATTTGACCAGAAAAAAATATTTTTTCAGAATAAAGGAAAAGCACCTGAGTTACCCACAGCCGTCAGAGAGGAAATCAATTGATGTTCTTTCTCGGTATGTCTCATGGGTAGCAACACTCCCAGGGCATTATCCCCCCGGCACTCTCTGTGTGGAAAGGATGGTAAGTGCAGAGGGAAAAGGCGCAAAGCCTCAGGCAAAGGCAAGCCGACATTCATTCAGCCATCCCACCCCCACCCCGTGCTCCTTCACGGAAAACCGTAAACAGCAGCTTACCTCCACTGAGAATGATGACAGCTATAAATATTGCTAAGTCGCTGTCATCTAATTCCAGTGCGTTGAACTTCACAGCAAACTCGAACTTGGGCTCCATAAAGTCACCAAAGGGCTTTCGCAGGCTCTTTAGAAACTCCCTCGTCATGAACCCTTGGCCCTCGGATATGAGGACCCCATCCTTATTCATCAAGGAGGCCAGCATTGTGTAAATGATCTCGTGCACGCCGTATTTTAGGAGAGTTACTTGGTCGTTCAAGTCAAGGTTCACAAAGCCAGGGATATTCTTGGCGTACTCTGTGATCTCCTGCACGGCTTCCACGGAGCGAAACTGACACCCCTGGAAGATGCGGATGGCCACCTCTTTGCTGGGCTCCTGCAGGGGACTGATGTGCTTGAACTTGATTTTATCTTCTCCCATCATTAAGGAGTTCATGTCATAGATAACAAACGGCTGCAAAGAAAAATGGGAGAAGTGGCTGAGTTGGAAATTTCTCATTCACGGTCAATACCATCCCAGCTTCTTCACAGACGTTTGCTTTGCTAACGAAAATCTTTCAAGTTGAAAACACTGAACAATGAGAAAATACTCATGTCTTGATTAATCCTCCAAGTTGTCTTCTTGAACCAAACACATTTCACCAACACTGGTGACATGATACCACAACCGGTGACTCGCTAGTAGCTCCAATTCCTGTTGTTTGGAAGGTCTTTGTTGTTGATTTAAAAAATGATGCAAAAATCTACTGTTTTATTCTGGCTTTCAATGGGATACATTTTTAACCTTCTTTCAATAAAAAAAATTATTTCAGCAACTCAGGGTTGAATAGACCCACTTGGACATAAAGTAATCTTGCAGTTTTAGATTAGATCCTCTCAGAGCTTAAATGAAACATAATGTATATGTAAATTATACTTAACTATAGAAAAATCAGTCTGAAAGCAGATTAAAAACACTGAGTCAAGAAAATGTCTGTTTCTTTCTTTCCTCTTTTTTTTTTTTTTTTTTCAAGTGCTCTGGAAGCAATCTGTTTCAGAAAGAGCAGCTGCATAAGGCCTATGGGCAAACATTACAAAAGTGGCAAATTAAAAAAAGGTTGGAACTTATTTTTCAAAGTATCTGTCCTTAAGGGTCAAGAATCAATAAAACTCGTTTATCAGTTATTCAGGTTTGCAATAGGCTGCTAGCAAAAGCCTGTTGGGTTTGTCCACGAAATAATCTTTCTCTTTCATTTCCTTGTACAGATTTAGCCAGAGGTTTGTGGTCCCTGTGAAATTCTCAAGGCTTCTCTGAATAAGTGACCACAATTATATATATACACACACACACGTATATACCTACTGAACTCTGTAAGGAGCTACCCCTCACTTCTAGCCATGTGTTTTACTCAGAAGCAAGGAATATCTGAGGGTATCTGGCTTCCAGCTTTGGTTCTGTGGTTAACTCTGTGACTTTAGAGAAGTCATTTATCTTTCCTAGCCCTCAAATTTCTCATCGAAGTGGATTGCATAGATTTCCAACTCTTCTCTAAGCTAGTTTCATTTCTTGGAAGTAGTGTCTGTGATGTGTGTGTGTGTGTATGTGTATATGTGTGAGTGTGCACACACACATACATGCCCATTGAACATGAAGTCTCTGATGTACTAAAAATAAAGCTTCTCTTGAAAAGCTTTATTGAGAGATATTGAGAATTCTCTCCTCTTTGGCAAGAGGAAGCAGACACAATGAGAGCCCGCAGTAGCCAGCTTCAAGACCCACTGGTTCAGACAGTCTAAACTATTAATCTCTATAGTAGTCTAAGATTGTTATCAAACTTTTTTAGGGGAGGGGCATGCCACATATCTTGCAGGATTTTAGTTCCCTGACCAGGGACTGAACCTGGGCCCAAGCATTGAAAGCACTAACCACTGACTCACCAGGGAATTCCCTTCACCAAAATAAGTCTATTCTGCACTGAAGGAAATAACACTAATTCTAAGGGGTTTTAGATGTTGAGTAGATTCCCAAAGTTGCCTCTTATTTCAACAACATTCACTGGAGTTATTCCAGAAATTGTTACTTTTTTTAAACAAAAAAATTCACTCCAATTGTATTGTTTAGCAAATACAAAACCGCAAAGTAGGAGAGATGGGAGAAACCCAAGAGTAAGCTCGCCTGGTGACTCTTAAGTCTTCAAGTAAGCCAAGAACGAATAGTTCATACCGCTTTGAGGCATTTTGCTCTTTTCTCTACTTCAGACCTATATTATTAACAGGAGGAAAAAAAAAAAAAGACAGTAGATGGACAGTCTCTTCAGTTAACATGGGCTGTTTTTCCAGAATGCCAGATTCTGATGCTGACAAACACTAGCTTTTACAGAACCTAGGGGAAGGTGGTTTCTGATCTCAAAAGAGTTTTGTGGCCCATTTTAATTTATGCTACCAAGAGGCTGGCTTTCTCTACTGCTATGAGAAATCTGAGGGCACCTGAAGAGTCCACCCGCACCTGTACAAACACAAATAACAAGGATATAAAGTCACACCTCTTCACGTGTGGAAGGACAGCACCTCACCTGCCCAGCTTCTGGATGACCTCAGTCCCTCAGCTTCCTGGCACAGAATGGACGCATAACATTCTCCCACCTCCATGTAAGCAATTTCTCTGGACCTGTGCCCTGATAAGTCATCCTGTGACTCTTCCCCCTCGACTTCCCCTGTCCCCTCATATAAAGCCCCAGGTTCCTGTTTTTGAAACTCTGTGATAGTTGCACAGAAGGCACAAAATCCTGCTAATTTTCTCTCCCAATTTAACAACAATGTGACTTGGTAACCCCTTGGCAATCGACGTTGGTCAGGATTTCCTGGCCGTAAACACTCAAGGACAGAGAAAGGAATCAGCAGCCCCCACCATCATGCCAAGTCATTCCAGTTTTTTTCTTAAAAAAAAAAAAAGATCCCTTCAGCATTTTCAAAACGTTAAGTTGGCAGAGGATTCTGGGTATGGACATGCAAATGAATCCCAGGTGGGTTTCTTTGTTTTTCCTCATCATAGCTGATGTTGCTGTTTTTTTTTTTTTTTTTTTTTTTTTGCACTTTTGAAGTCTGCATAGATCCTCTCAGCTCCCGTGTGGATCTATCAAGCTGCAGGGGTGATCCAGATGTGAGCTGCCTGGAG
The DNA here is from genome assembly GCA_006408695.1 of Aepyceros melampus. Taxonomy (NCBI): domain Eukaryota; kingdom Metazoa; phylum Chordata; class Mammalia; order Artiodactyla; family Bovidae; genus Aepyceros; species Aepyceros melampus. The sequence continues at coordinate 166,827 of SJXQ01012136.1, forward strand.
ATCTGCCTTTCTTTGCCACCCATTCACCAATTATTAGACTGCAAACAGTTAACATGCACATCTTAAAAAAATTTATGAATTAATCTATTTGGCTGCACTGGGTCTTAGTTGCGGCGTGCAGGATCTCGTTCCCTGACCAGGGATTGAACCCAGGCCCCCTGCATGGGGAGCGCACAGTCTTAGCCATTGGGCCACCAGGGAAGTCCCAACCCACACACTTTACGTTGGGATTCCTCATACAGAAACAGCAGAAGACAGTGGCCCGCCAGGTTTACAGATGGCTGAACTCTGAAAACCACGAGGGGAATTCGGCCTGTGGAGTTTATCTTGAATCAATGACTTCATATCATATTTCTGGTAATACGTTCCACGCAAAACGTCCTTCACTGCATGCTTCTGTCTTTTCCACAAGGCCTTATGTGCTCTACTAGCTTGCACGGTATCGTCGCATGATCTGCCATTGTCAGAGGAACCATATCCTCTTCAGATTTGGTTTTAATGGTTTTACACTTCTAATTTGGGGCTAACAATGTATTTATCTTCAGACACTGTATCAAATGGCTAGATAAGCATCTCTCCTTAACAGGAAAGAATGCTTAACTACATCTAGGACCTTATCAGGGTGAGATCCAGGCTTTGTGGGGCCTGAAATGTACATGACTGTTGAGTACATTTACAACAACTGTTGGGTTCAGTAATACAGATTATAAGAACAAACAGCTCAGGCCCTTCTCTGAGCACTGGGAGGGGCTCTATGCAAGGGAAGGGGCCCTGAGGCTTCATTAGCTTCATGGTGAATCAGCCTCTGGCTGTTACAAATGCTTGCATTTCTACAGACCACAAAAAGGTCAGGATGGAATGAGGAAAATTGCACTTGAGCACAATGTTTCTCCAGGGGAACAACATGATTTCAGTAAGAGGAAGCTAGTTTTCTTTGGAGAGATACAGCAAATGTAATCTAAGTTGATATATTTTGATTTCCAAAAATGGCTCCACATATCAAAACTGGGATGAGGTTAAGGGCATTGTTTTTATAGATAATTAAAATTAGTTCTAGAACTATTGCATACCTCCTATGTATAACACAAAGATCACAGGAAAAGCTGGCTTATTAATGAAGACAAAGTAGAGTAATAAAAGTTTACTTTTTTGAATGGACAGATAGAATAATACTGTTTCTTAGCAGTCCAATATCAGCATTTTAATGTATGAGTTGTTTCAGTGACTATAGATGAATGATTTAAATTTACAGCTACTTTTGAATAACAAAATGGCAATCTAGGAAAGACAAATAAAAAAATCAACTGAGAAAGCAGGGATTATTCTGATGATGGGTTTCCCAGGTGGCTCAGTGGTAAAGAATCCGCCTGCCAATGCAGAAGAAGCAGGTTCCATCCCTGGGTCGGGAAATCCCCTGGAGAAGGAAATGGCAACCCACTTCAGCATCCTTGCCTGGGAAATGCCAAGGACAGAGGAGCCTGGTGGGCTACAGTCTAGGCGCTGGCAAAGAGCTGGACACGACTTAGCGACTAAACAACAAGAGCAACAATTCTGATGATATCTCCAAGTTGGGAACTGAAGTTAGTGAAGTGGACAGCTCTACACTCTCACAATCACTTGGTAACCACATCAGAGTTAAAACTGGCCTGGAAAAATGGTGATCTTAGTTTAGCTAAAACTGAAGCTCCAGTACTTTGGCCACCTTATGCGAAGAGTTGACTCATTGGAAAAGACCCTGATGCTGGGAGGGATTGGGGGCAGGAGGAGAAGGGGACGACCGAGGATGAGATGGCTGGATGGCATCACTGACTAGATGGACGTGAGTCTGAGTGAACTCTGGGAGTTGGTGATGGACAGGGAGGCCTGGCGTACTGCAATTCATGGGGTCGCAAAGAGTAGGACACCACTGAGTGACTGAACTGAACTGAACTGAACTCGTTTAGACCCTGGTGGTCTTAGGCTTCTTGAGAGATTAGAGCAAAGCCTCAAGGAAGAAAAGTGAAGTCTCAGGGCCTTGTCTTCTTCATCTTCTCCTTCCTTTTTATACTTTTGACCTTCATCCTCTGAGGCACACATGGTTCTCCTGAATTATTAGCTCCAGTGGGTGAATGTTAATCCAGATTGCACTGGTGGGGTTTCCTCAATTTCTTTCTGGTTTCTCCTCTGTCATTCCTATTTCCCTCTTGTGGAGAACCACTGGCTGTAAGGAACTAACAGACAGGTCTTCAGGAATAATCTGCAGCATCATTCTCTGACTAGGTATGAATAAACTGAAGCTAAGAGACTTTCTAAAGTCAAACAGCTATTTATAGCAAACCCTAAACCAAATTCCCTCACTCATGACTAATTCTTTTCTCTTTCTGCTACTTTCTACATGACTTCCCCACTTTTGCTGTTTTTTACATAAAGTGACAATTCTGGGAGGAACTGGGCTTCTAAACTCGTCAATGCTGGGGTCTTGGCGCAGGGCCTTTGAACTCTTACTTCCTAGAGATGCCATTTAAGTGCTAAAGACTGAGGGCAAGAGGAGGGGGTGACAGAGGCTGAGATGATTGGATGACATCACTGACTCAATGGACGTGAGTCTAAGCAAACTCTGGGAGATGGTGAAGGACAGGGAAGCCTGGCGGGCTTCAGTCCATGGGGTCACAGAGAGCCGGACTAGACTTAGCAACTGAACAACAACATGGGATTGAAGTTAAGTTTGAAAGTCTTGCCAGTGTATCTCGTTTTCCTGCCATCATTTAAAGATTTAACACAAAAACTTAATAGGAGGAATTGTTCACACTTTAATGACCCAGCACATACTCTCATCTCTTAAAGAAACATCTATGGCTGACCAAAATGTTACTCAGCTGGCAAATAAGTGTACTGACAAATTAGGTCTAATTATTAAAGATGAAAAAAAATTAAAAAATTTTTTTCTTGACTATATAGAATATTATCTTCTAAATTTATTGTCTAAAAGAAGGCCATTTGTTCAGATCTGTTATATCTTCAGTGATTCCTGACAGTACTGGAAATAAAGAAATTTAAACATCTATTTCTGCTTTATTGACTATGCCAAAGCCTTCGACTGTGTAGATCACAGTAAACTGTGGAAAATTCTTCAAGAGATGGGAATACCAGACCACCTAACCTGCCTCTTGAGAAATCTGTATGTAGGTCAGGAAGCAACAGTTAGAACTGGACATGGAACAACAGACTGGTTCCAAATAGGAAAAGGAGTACGTCAAGGCTATATATTGTCACCCTGCTTATTTAACTTATATGCAGAGTACATCATGAGAAACGCTGGACTGGAAGAAACACAAGCTGGAATCAAGATTGCTGGGAGAAATATCAATAACCTCAGATATGCAGATGACACCACCCTTATGGCAGAAAGTGAGGAGGAGCTAAAAAGCCTCTTGTTGAAAGTGAAAGAGGAGAGTGAAAAAGTTGGCTTAAAGCCAACATTCAGAAAACAAAGATCATGGCATCTGGCCCCATTACTTCATGGGAAATAGATGGGGAAACAGTGTCAGACTTTATTTTTGGGGGCTCCCAAATCACTGCAGATGGTGACTGCCGCCATGAAATTAAAAGACGCTTACTCCTTGGAAGAAAAGTTATGACCAACCTAGATAGCATATTCAAAAGCAGAGACATTACTTTGCTGACTAAGGTCCATCTAGTCAAGGCTATGGTTTTTCCTGTGGTCATGTATGAATGTGAGAGTTGGACTGTGAAGAAGGCTGAGTGCCGAAGAATTGATGCTTTTGAACTGTGGTGTTGGAGAAGACTCTTGAGAGTCCCTTGGACTGCAAGGAGATCCAACCAGTCCATTCTGAAGGAGATCAACCCTGGGATTTCTTTGGAAGGAATGATGCTAAAACTGAAGCTCCAGTACTTTGGCCGCCTCATGCGAAGGGTTGACTCATTGGAAAAGACCCTGATGCTGGGAGGGATTGGGGGCAGGAGGAGAAGGGCACGACCGAGGATGAGATGGCTGGATGGCATCACGGACTCAATGGACGTGAGTCTGAGTGAACTCCGGGAGTTGGTGATGGACAGGGAGGCCTGGTGTGCTGCGATTCATGGGGTCGCAAAGAGTCGGACACGACTGAGTGACTGAACTGAACTGAACTGATTTTTTAAATGTGACTCTATAGATTAATGATTCCAGAAGCCAAATTTCTTCAATAGTGATCAAAACAAAGCAGCATGACCATTCTGCTCCTTATTGATACCGCAGTTCCCAAGCCTCTTTTTCTCTGAGGATCTGTCTGTCTGGTGTCTTTCTTCTCAGGGGAGCAAATTCCGGCTCACTCAGGGAAAGGGGGAGAGAGACCACACTTTGTTTAGCTGGTAAGTGTAGTATTTAAAAGGACAGATATCTTTCCAATAGTTTGAGTTACTATATTTGACGGCCCTTGTAAATTTTAGGATGCAAACATTTAAATGGGTACAGAACTGTTTTCACAAAAGTTTATTTTCCATACTGGTTTTACTATTCCTTGGTCTCCTATTTCACACACTGTTTAGAAGAACCATTTTTATGATGGCACCAGTTTGCTCCTGCAATTATAAAAACAGTGACTCCACATATATGCATTATAAGCAGTGTGATGCTTTGGGACCCAAAGTCCAATACAGTATAAATAACAAGCTTTATTCCTTATTTGCAGACAGAGTGCAGCCAGGAGGGCCTCACCATCCCTCAGATATGGAGTGAAAAGCTGGCAGACTCACCAAGGTTTTTTCTATTTATTGTTTTATGACAAACCATGGCACTGAAAATGGTTTTTTGAAAACCACTCTCTGTTTATTTTCATCAACAAACATGGGATCATGTGACAAGCATACACCCAGTGTGATCATCACAGCAGAGTAACAGTCAAACACTGGGAACTTCCAAAGTCCATTCAGTTCTCAGGTTGCCTTCAGGAGACACAGCACCCTGGTTCTAGCATATTCGTGGTTTTAAGAGTTCTATAGATTCTCTCAAAGAAGGGGCCTGGGTGGGAAGAAGCCATTGACAGGGAAACAGACCATGAGGAGAGTCAGTTCCATTTCTATTTGAGAGTGGCTCAAAGGTCCAGTGCTCCTAAAGTTTCTTCTCTGATGTCCCACATCCTGTGATTCTAATACCCCATCTTCCCCTAAACCCAGAGCCTAAAGTTCCCAAATATTCTTTGAGGAAGGACAATGAAAGTGGGACCATCATATTCTAAAGGTATGACGTCTAAGTTTAAAAGATAGGAGGGGAGCCCCTGGTGGCCCACTGGTTAAGAATCCATCTTGCAAAGCTGGCAACATGGGTTTGAGCCCTGGTCAAGGCCCTAAGATCCCACATGCTGCAGGGTAACTAAGCCCACATGCCACAGAGTGTGCGCTGCAAGGAACGATCTCTCATGTTGCAACTAAGACCCGATGCAGCCAAATAAATAAATATTTCTTTTAAAAAAGGAGCATTTAATTGATCTGCTCATTTACCTGTTCTGCACGGTGCCAAGGCACCAGGGAATAAGAGACAGAGGAGAGCTGAGTGGGGAAGGGGGAAGCCCTGGTTTGCCTGGAGACAAATGCTGGAGCTGAGCCTGAAAGACTAGCAGGCGCTTCACCAATTAGACAGAACAGGCAATGGTTAAATGGAGCAGGAAGACAAATTTAAAGAAAGGCCTCTTCAATAAAGCCATTTCCTTTCCCAAAGGTTCTGGGAACTGGTTATCCACTGGGTAACTGGTTATCCACTGTGCTAAGCAGCCTTCCCTCGGCTTGGCGGAACCCACCGTAATGACAGTAGTTCTAATGGGGTGTGCAGGGAGGCCCAACTCGCTCTCCTGCACCAGCCGCAGCCCCTTTTCCAGATCCCCCCATCCTCTAAAGAGTCCGCACTTCTGCAAAACTTTTCCTATCAATGCAAATCTTCACTTTCAAAAGTCCTGGCCAAGAAGAGATAACAGCCCTGAGATAGATGCTATCAAATGGATAACATGACCAAGTAAGATAAAGAACAAATCTCTAGTCTCACTGGAAATCACATTCTGATTTTATTTTTCTCCCTTTCCCATATTCCTCTCTGCACTATTTCTTTCCACTAGTGCTTAATTTGATTTTGCAAGATAAGGAGAAAAGAGAAAGCCAAACAATTCAATTTCAGCTTTGTGTAATCAGAGGGTGGATTATTCTAATTTGGCCCAGTCTCTCTTTCCTTCCCAGACCTTAACAAGAGGCAATTCTGCCTCCATCCAGATTTTTAATGATGTCCAGGTTGGTGAGCAAATCTTGGGCTAAAGGCCTTCTGATGAAAGTCCAGAATTTCAAAGGGCATAGGCAGCTGCTTTTAATTCAATTAAGCAAACACATTTTGAGTGACCATTATAGACAAAGCACAGTCTTAGTCACTATAGGGGGAAGCCGATAATTAAGCATTTTATGGCACTTTCCTTTAAAATAGCTTAATACCTATTTACCCCAGAAAAGTTTGGGGCTTCACAACCCTTCCCACATAAAATCCCCTGGAGAAGGGAATGGAACCCACTCCAGTATTCTTCCCTGGAGAATCGTATGGACAGAGGAGCCTGGCGGGCTACAGTCCACGGGGTCATGAAGAGTCAGACACAACTGAGATACTAACATTAATACCCCATAAAGAGCCTTCGTTCCCTGGTGGCTCAGAAGGTAAAGAATCTGCCTGCAATGCAGGGTCGGGAAGATCCCCTGGAGAAGGGAATGGCAACCCACTCAAGTATTCTTGCCTGGAGAATTCCATGGGCAGAGGAGCCTGGCGGGCTACAGTCCATGGAGTAATAAAGAGTCAGACATGACTGAGCAACTAACACACAAAGAGCCTACAATCACCTTCATTTTAACTCAAAGATTTAGAGCCAAAGACTCAATTGCTGTGAGCTTTTAAAGTGATTTATGGTGAATCGAGCTCTGGACCTCTCACAGTTAACACACAGTATGCTGGCCACTGGAAGTGTACATTTAAAATCTTGACTACTGGAGAAAACAATTTTTTAATGCTTTCCTCTTATCTTTCAGGTACTATTAAATTAACAGGACTTCCAAGGTGGATGGGGAGATAAACAGAAGGTGAGAAAGTAGTTTCTGGAAACTGAATGGCCCGAGGCAAACTGTGGAGTAAACAGTGTGCTCTGGGCTCTCCCTGGTCACCAAGCCTCTCCCAGCTCAGGGTTTCCTGCTTTCACACATGAGGCTCTCAGAGAACTGGCGCAAGCTGCCTTCCACTGTTAACTATTTAGCCAGGCTGCTCTGATTTTCTTGTTTCTCTAACCTTTAAATGAACACTGTTTACCTTCCATAGTAAAATCAGCTAGGCTGGGGCCATTTGTTTCTGTTTTGCTGTGCCCTCATTTTTTCATTTAAAGAATACATAGACTCCGCTTTTTGTTGTTTACTCGCTAAGTCGTGTCTGACACTTTTGAGACCCCCATGGACTGTAGCCCACCAGGCTCCTCTGTCCACGGGATTCTCCGGGCAAGAATACGAGAGTGGTCTCTGCTGTTTCCTCCTCCAGGGGATTTTCCTGACCATGGATTGAATCCAGGTCTCCTGCATTGGCAGGTGGATTCTTAATCACTGAGCCACCAGGGAAGCCCCAGACTCAGCTTTATCATGACGTACAACCTGTTGCCTGCCCTCTGGAAGATGGTAGCTCCTCGCTAGAATTCAAGAAGAACAAAACAACGCAAGGAAAATTTCCTGATTGTGAAGGTACTGGGGCAGCAGAACAAGGTGGGAAATTCCTGCTGTTCTACACATTCATAAAAATCAACCATCACTTAGAATGTTTTCCCAAGGTGAAAATTCTTGGGAATTCCACCACACAGTGCTCCTGTCAACCGGGCCATTGCTGGCCAATGGGCAGCACTGGCTTCTGGGAGGAGAACAAAAGAGGCTAATACAAAAAGAGGACAATAATAGCAGCTGCAAGGTAGTGTGGGCCTTGAACATAATAAATCTGCAAGACTTTTAAAAACCTGTGAACAGCTGGATAGAGGTCTAATACTGTTAGGGTACCGGTGATCTCTCTGGCAGTCAAGAAATCCACTGCCCTTGTTGATGGTTGGCTTTTTACGCAGCCAACTGCATAAAAACTTTTCCTTTTCTATTAGCTGATTCTACTCTTATGGTATAGCTAAAAGAAAAAAAAATAATGTCTTGAGATAGTCATCAAAATATAGTAAAGGGTAATAAAACTTTCCCCCAAATAAAATTAAGTGGGAAAAGAGTTACGTATTTCTGTTCATCTGTTCAGTAATTGCACACCTCTCCTGCAGGTGTTCATCTGAAAATAAATGACATGCAAAGGTTTTCAAGGGTTGGGACAGTGTCTTCAGAATGTCCTGTGGTTCTTCCTACCCTAGGAACCTACTACATTGTACTCAAAACCAGACCCTGCCTGTGAAAACTGTGATCCAGAGATGGGATCCAGGTCACAGTTGAAGGTGACGGCAGGACTGGGGACAGAGGTCAGGCACAGTTATAGTTTGTTTCAACATAATTCCCATGTGCTTTCTCAGCTTGTTACCAGGGAAGAATTCTACTTCCTGAAAACGGACTCAACCACCATTATCACCCAGTCTGGGTTTCCTGAACAGGTCATCAATGCATCTGCTGATGTTTGACAATCTCCTGTAGTAGCCCCGGCTGCTCAGAGCCTCTGAGACGATAAAACTCATATATACAACACAAGGACAGGGCTCCCAGCTCCCTGGGAATAATAATCAAGACAGTGCTACAAGGAAAGAAAGGTGGTGTGATATCCGAAATATATTTTTATGCCCCAGAGAGAACTTCTGAGAGGTACTTGAGTAGTTCTGCATGACCCAACTGTGGGATCGACCACCTTTTCCAAACCTAGGTCAGGCCCTTCCCAGAGAAAAACAGGGCTGCTTGAAGGCCTACAGATGTGGCCAGTGATTTTGATGCCAAGAAAAGAAAAGATATGGATCCTGACAGAGCGTGGTGGCATAAGAGAAGCCTGAGTTCATTTGCTCAAGTTAAGATGATGACCTGCTGCAGAGTCGGACACGGCTTAGCAACTAAACCACCACCAAGATGACCTGTGCCTTTCTATACTAGTCTCAAAAATTTTATTAGGAGAGCTTGAAGGAGTTTTTCCCTATTTAAAATAATGTTTATTTACCATATCTGAAAACGCTCTCTCTCCTCTATTTTAGACTCAGCCTGCAGTGTGTGCATGTGCAACACATATGCGTAGGTGCTTAGTTGCTCAGTTGTGTCCGACTCTTGGCAACCCTACAGACTGTAGCCCGCCAGGCTACTCTGTTCATGGGATTTCCCAGGCAAGAATACTGGAGTGGGTTGCCATCCCCTTCTCCAGGGGATCTTCCCAACCTAGGAATTGAACTGGGTTCTCCTGCACGGCAGGCAGATTCTTTACCACATCTGCGTATAACACGGTAAGTCATTCACTCAAAGGGAAAACAACAACAAAACCCAGCCATCCCAAATGAAGACAGTAGAAGAGAACTAACTGATTTGTCTGTCGTCTTTCCCGTCAAGATCGCCCTCGCCTTTGCTTTGGTCAGCGGGAAGGACTTTATGTACAGTCATACAAATGCTTGGCCAGGGCCCGGAGGTCAGCAGACTCTGGGTTCAGTTGGTCGATATCGCTGGAGATCTCCGCTAACAGCTTTTCCTTCTCGGCCTGTGGCATGCGCCCAAACCTGATGGCTACAGAAGAAGAGAAAGGGCAGGATGAATTAGTGCATTCCTGAATATATATATATATTCCTGTGTATATATTTACACACACACATCACAACTTCTTTATCCTTTCATCCATCAGTGGATACTTAGGCAGTTTCCATGTCTTAACTATTATAAATCACGCTGCAATGAACATGGGAGGGGTGGCAAGTGAATTAGGTTGAGTCTTACTAAAAACATTTTTGTCCTTTAACATCTAAGGGGTGAATTCGCAGTCATATCAGGCTTTTGACAATGAGTAAGGCTTCGTCTCATGGTCAGTTTTTCCATTTTTAACATGTTTATTTTGCAACAGCTGTAGCCTGTAAACGAGACTTGTATGAAAAATAACACCATTGCTTTTCATATGACTGTTGCCAATAAGTTATGTTTTTCCACCTCTCTTTCTTGAGGGAAAAAAAATATGCACATTTGGAGGTTTTGTAGGACTTGGCTATCATTTTATTTTCTAGCTCCTCTACAGTAAAACAAGGGGCAGTCTTATCACCACGATTAAGTAATTTTTAAGTTGGGGGAACGTTTTTCAAACTATTTGGAGAGGATGTTTAAACATTTGTCCAGGTTTCTCTCCAAAGTCAAGATGAGCAAGATACTACGGCCTCATCTTCCGACTCTGAAGTCTTATGTGACATCGTTTTAATTCATTCACTGAACACCTGTTTGATGGAAGATACCGGCTCAAAAAACTGGATTAGAGGAGACAAGGATGAAAAGGATGGGTATGGTAGATCGAAAATATAAAAGAGAGCCTACATACGCATGGATCATTCTCTCCCTCTCTTGTACTGCTTTCTACCAGCTCCTTCCTTTCCATCTAAGCAGAGTTTAAGGTTCTGACCCCAGAACGATCTGCTTCATGCCTTTCCTCCACTGCTGGACTTACTGAAAGAGCTATCGTCCCTCACTGTCTTGCTCATTACCTCCCAACCCACTGCAATCGCTTCTTGGCCTTTTGGCTAGGATCAAGTGTGGTAAGGGGCTTCCCTGGGGCTCAGTGGTGAAGAATCCGCCTGCCAATGCAGGAGAAGCAAGAGATGCAGGTTCAATCCCTGGGTCGGGAGGATCCCCTGGAGGAGGAAATGGCACCCCACGCCAGTGTTCTTGCCTGGAGAATCCCATGGACGGAGGAGTCTGGCAGGTCGCAAAGAGTAGGACACGACTGAGCGACGGAGCGCACAGCACCACTGCAATCTAGCTTTTCCTCATTTAAATTCACCAAAACTTTGCTCTTACAAAGGCTCCTACAGTTCCTCTAACGGTCACATCTAGGGGCCTGTTCTAAGTGCTCGTTCTGCTTGAGCTCCCCGGCTTCCTCCCAGCCCTTCACAGGGCTGACCTTCTGCACCCTCTAATTTCAAAAGTTTCTCACACTGGTCTCTGCCTTTCTGGCTCCCCATATCTTTCTGTCTGCTATTTTCCAGACCTCCGACAGCCCCTCTTCCTTCATTTACATTCTGTTATTCCTAGCTCAAGTTTTCTCTCTAATGCATGAAATGTGCTAAAGACTCCTGCCCTCTCTTCCCTGAGATGTGTATCCTTATTTTTCACTTCTTCCTGTGTCCCTTTGCCTGCGGATGCTGGGTATTCTCTAGGCACCTCAAGTTAGTGGCTCAGTCATGTTTCTTTGCGACCCCGTGGACTGTAACTCACCAGGCTCCTCTGTCCACAGGGTTTCCCAGGCAAGAACACTGCAGCGGGGTGCCGGTCCCTTCTCCAGGGGATCTTCCCAACACAAGGATCACATCTGGGTCTCCTGCAGGCAGATTCTTAACCATCTGAGCCCATGATTTAATGGAACAGAAAATCAAACTTTTCATTTCCCCTTCAAATTGTCTTCTCTTCCTGTTTTCCTTTCTTGATTAACTCACTCTTAAGCACCTCGATCATCTCTGACAACCTCTCCCCCCTCGGACACGCGCGTTCATCGGTCACGGCGGTGATGTTTCTCTCGAGGCCGCCACTTCTCGCCATGCCCAGAGTCTGAGTTCACCGTATTGCGCTGGCCTCCTGATGGATCTCCCTGACTTTTCCCTCTCTAACTTCTCCTTTTTTTTTTTTTTAACTGTTTTCAATAGTTTGGTTTTGGCGATACAGGTCTGTTTGCTCCCTTGCTTTCTGAGAACGTGGTGCTTACCAGAGAGGTTAAGAAGCTCACAGAAGAGAAAGAATGGGGAATTAGAAACTGGATGGAAGAGAAGGTTGTTTGAGTTGGGCCTTCAACACCAGGTAGGATTTTGACAGGGAAGGAAGGGCACAGGAAGCAGAGCCCCAGAGGTGTTCTATCCCCGGGTAGTTTGCAGCAACAGCCAAGAATGCAGCTTGTCTGAAATGTAAGTGGAAACAGCAGCAGTGGGAGAGGGAGGTGGAGGCTGGACTATGGGCAGTAATGAACCCCTTGACGGTGTGAGTACCACAGCCTCCGCCTTAGGACTTTTCACTCTGTTAAACCTTCTGAAAGTTATTTGAATTTGGGGAGATTTCCCCCATACAAGAAAGAAGACTAAAGAAACAAAAATTAACATGTTGGAGTTTAAAGTCGTTTGCCATTTGGGTTTTTCTTTTTTGCGACATACACTGGTACTTCTGTTTGCAAGAAAGAAGAGAAGTATCTTAAAATGGGGAGAGCCACAGAAACTTGTGAAACCATTTTTTCTAGAATTTAACAAGCTGCTGAGAAGTTATTTTGAAAGTTATCAGCTTTTTTTAAAAAATAAAAGAAAAAAGGCATCTTTTATATACTAGAACATCCTAATCAGTAAAGCTAGTGAAAGTGTTAGTTGCTCAGTTGCGTCTGACTCTTTGCAAACCCCATGAACTATAGCTCACCAGGCAGAGCGGGTAGCCATTCTCTTCTCCAGGGGATCTTCCCGACCCAGGGACTGACCCAGGTCTCCCGCATTGCAGCAGATTCTTTACCGTCTAAGCCAAAGATGCTTAATTCTGTAAGGCTAAGGTTTCACTAACTTCCCATATTTGTGAAAAATAAAACTTCTGTCTAACGTGGATAGAATAGGGAAAACCTAGCTGTTTTCTGTGCAGCCCATTTCCATAAAAAAAAAAAAACCCTGAAAAGAGATTTTCTTAGTCATGTTTGCAATCCTGTAAATGCTAAAGTATGATCTTTGATACCATGATATTTAATTTCTTTCCTTTTTCACCTTTGTAAGAATTAACCGAACATTCTCTACAAGGCTGCTCCTCTCTCTAAACAGAGTAAGCTAATGGTCACAAGAAGGCAAAAGCTGACCTAATTATCATGCTTATGATAGCTCTGACTTTTCTGGAAAGAGAAAATTATACCATCAATTCTATAAAAGTTTCACTTTAAATTATTTGCTTATAAACAATAAGCAATAGGAGATGTATTTTACATGAATGTGTGCAAGCAACAGAAAATATACTGTACCTCAATACAAAAAGTGACAATTTTTAAAGGACAAAAAGTAAATATGCTTCTGCTAAGCTGCTTCAGTCGTGTCTGACTCTGTGTGACCCCATAGACAGCAGCCCACCAGGCTCCCCCGTCCCTGGGATTCTCCAGGCAAGAACACTGGAGTGGGCTGCCATTTCCTTCTCCAGTGCAGGAAAGTGAAAAGTGAGAGTGAATTCGCTCAGTCGTGTCTGACTCTTCGCGACCCCATGGACTGCAGCCCACCAGGCTCCTCCGTCCATGGGATTTCCAGGCAGGAGCACTGGAGTGGGTGCCACCGCCTTCTTCGAAAAGTAAATATAATTGAAAGTAAAATTGGCATCTTTTCCTACATGGTATTTACAACAATGACCTCAGAGTCAGAGATTTCTTCCTAAAGATAAAATAAATCCACTGCAACATGACCACATCACCTGAAATGTAACCCTTCAACTGAAAATGTACCCTTGCTTTACGAAGTCTGAAATAAAAAGGAAATTGGTAGAATTAAACCAGCAATTATCCTGCAATTAATGACTGAAGTTGTATAGACAGCAGATGTAATCAATTGTTAGGAAAGTTGGACTAAATTTCTATCCTGTCTAATATAGTTGGTAGAACTATTCAAAATACATTCTTGCCTTTAGGGGAAATGACCCCGTATTAACAATACAAATATAATTTTGTAAACCATTTTTAAAGGGTAGAAGACCTATTCAATTAGTGATTCCCGAATATCTTGATTGTTGCTGTTAAAAAAAAAAAAATCTGCATGATGGAACAAAAATTTAATTTTCACAGATGCTGTTGAGACCTCATAGATGACAGCTGACTTCAAATATTCTATCTTCTTACCAGATCAGTTTTGAGAGAGGAAAAGGTAAGAGAAAGAAAAAATAGGGCATATGATGACGTGAGACTTCAGATTTAATTTGATTACTTTGGCATTTTATCAATATATCTCCAAGCACATAATAACTTTTGAAAGAATTGATGAATACTTGACAAATATAATACTACCTAGTTACATCAAAATTTTGTTTTGTGAGCCAGTCAACCAATGAGAACCAAATGGCGATTAAGAGCTATTTCTCCAAACAGGGCTATCTCCCATGATTGTACTGAGTTAGTTCTGCAGTTCATGAAAACATGGGTCTTCAACAGTCCTGCCCTTAAGCTGACATTCCTAATTATAAGCTTCACTTAAGATACAGGTTCAAAAAAGTAGAATGTTTTACTCTCCTATTGAAGTTTTGTGGAACTTTAAAAAATACTCGCTTAATCCACAAATTGTATGCTGTACAAAGTCAAGAATAGGGTTCCGCTCCTTTCTGCATAGTAAAGAGAAAAAAAGGACATATATCTGTGTCTGATATACCACTAAAGTTCCATATCCATAAATCAGAATTTTCTTACATTTAAAGTAGAAACTAATGTTTATAAAATAGATATCTAGTAATAATCTGCTGTATAGCACAGGGAACTTTGCTCAATACTCTGAATGGCCTATATGGGAAAAGAATCTTAAAAAAAAAAAAAGTGGATAAATGCATATGTGTAACTGAGCCACCTTGCTATCCATCTGAAACTAGCCCAGCTTTGCAGATCAACTATGCTCCCATAAAATAAAAAAAGTAAAAACTATTTACACATATACTTCTATTTTTAATACTATTAAAGCCACAGAAAAAATTAATCACAACTCTCACATTACATGTGTTTCAGAACACTACAGTAACTCTCATTACTGCCCAGACTTCCCAGTCTTTTCTCCCATTGTGGCAAATGTCCAACTACAAGAGAGAAGGATTCACACTTAAAGCTGAACAACTCTGACCTAATTGAGAAACGCCTTATTGGCATGCAATCTTCTGAAATCTGGCAATCTGTGGGAAAACCGAGCACATTTTCAGCCACGGCCCTCAGGCCTACAGGTCTAGTGGCCGTGATGAAGAGCATCGAGTGCAGTCACAAAGGGCTTACTTACCGTTATGAGACATCCCCACAGCAAGGCACTTCTGAAATCGACAGTACTGACATTTATTTCTACTTTTCTTGTGGATCCGACAGTTAAGATCACACCTATCATAAATAAGTTTCAATCTGATTGTCCTCCGGAAGAAACCCTACAAAGGAATATGGGGGGACGGGGGGCGGGGGAGAAAAGAAGCAAGTGTTAAGTGTTTGTGACAATGGCTTAAAGCCACACCGGCCTGAGTATTAGATACTGTAGGCTCTTGACACATTCCGTCAGTGGTGACCACATCACTTAACCTCTCTCAGTCTTCTCTGCTATAAGCTAAAGAAACAGAGGGTCTCCAGGGTCCCTTTTTTAGCTCTTAGTGACCACGACCCATTGATGTCATTCAGCGCATCTTGCCCCACATCTGGATTTCAGCAAGCTCTAAGAAGTGCTCTGGATTTAATGTAATGCAAATAAAACACCATGT
This sequence comes from Aepyceros melampus, assembly GCA_006408695.1. Classification (NCBI taxonomy): domain Eukaryota; kingdom Metazoa; phylum Chordata; class Mammalia; order Artiodactyla; family Bovidae; genus Aepyceros; species Aepyceros melampus. Next base: position 182,433 of record SJXQ01012136.1, read on the forward strand.
AATCAGTTCAGTCTCTCTGTAAATCATTCCAGCAGCATGCCCTAACCTTATAATTGTGCTAAGCAGTTTGGCAAACTTAGAGTCATTTCATTCTAAAACATGAGCAAGGCCATAAAAATCCACATGTGGGTAATTTTTTTGGAATTCTCTATGTTGCATAATTTCCTACAAAATTGGTTTCATTTATTTATGCATTTGAAAGAGTGTTCCATAATCACTGTAGCCTACAAACAGAGATAACAGAAAATAACAGAAGTAATACATAAGTTCTCAGAAACTTGACTGCTATCTCAAAATAGCGAACATGTCAATTTGAGGCTGAATTCTGCTGTGTTTATTTTTGAAAGACCTGAGGAAATTCTAACGAGAGATGTTTTCTAACTCCATTTTGTTGTTGTTGAGAATATTCCTACTCATTTCTATTGCATTCATTTTCATGAAGCTCATTTTTTAATTCTTTCAAGTTTATCTGGCCCTGTTTGAATACAAAAAGCACTGAATTAGGATTGATTCTACCACTGACATGCATTTTGACTTTCTCCAGATTTCTACCTTGAACTCTAGACAAGTATGTTCAGCTGTTTACTTGACAACTTCACTTGGAAATCTAACATTATCTCTAACCCAGCACAACCACCACTGAAGTCCTCGTCATACCCTACAAGCTTACCTCATTGCAACTTTCCTCATCTTCGCTGTCACAACTCCAGCACGCTCAGCTTCCTTCTCTCACATGGAAAGCTCACGCTCCAAATATACAATAGCCTGTTTGCCTCACTGCCTTCAAGCTGTGTTAACATCTCAACATCTTAATGAGGCTTATCTACCTTATTCAATACTGTGGCCTGTCCCTGTCCCCACCTCTCATCGGCCATTCTTGCTCTCCTTTATTTTGCACTTACCCGCCATCTCCCTGCTCCATTAGCAGTTATGACTTCCTAATGTACCACATAATTTAGTTATTTATGTTTGTTCTCTGCCCCTCCCTCACTGCCCAACTATAATTCTGAGCTCCCTGGGGACAGGGCTAACCCTAACCCAAACATTAACAATAGTGCCCCATTAAAATTTTTTGTTGAATAAATATGTGTCATTTAACTTCCTTTCTGGGCCATCTCTGATATTTTGAGATTTAAACTATGACTGAGATATTACAAGGTCATTGGCACACTTTGTTCCTTTCAGGTTTTGAAGCTATCTTATTAAATGTAATAATTACAAACATGTAGGAAATGCATGTAACTGTAAAAATAATAGGCTTCCCTGTTGGCTCAGCTGGTAAAGAATCCATCTGCAATGTAGGTGGGTTCTATCCAATGCAATGGGTTCTATCCCTGGGTTGGGAAGATCCCCTGAAGAAGGGAATGGCTACCCACTCCAGTATTGTGGCCTGGAGAGTCCCATGGACAGAGGAGCCTGGCGGATGACAGTCCATGGGGTCACAAAGAGTTGGACATGGCTAAGTGACTTTCACTATAAAACATAATAAGACAATTATCACACCTGAGCCCATTATCCAGCTCAAGATTTAAAATCATAACCAGCCATGTGGATGCACTTATGTTTTCTTCCCTTATCCAACTGCTGCTCCTGTGGCTGCTTGACAATATAATCATAAACCTAATTTTGAACTTATCATTTCCCTAACCTTTAAAAAAAACATAGCTTTACCATACAGCCTATAAACTAAATAATACATTGCTTAAGTATGCTTGATTGAGGGCTTTATTAAGTAGTATCATACTAGATATAGATTTTGCAAAGAGATTTTCCTCTCTATGGCTTACTATCCTTGAAGAATATTATTTCAGTCTTTTTATTTTTTTTTAACTTGTAAACCTTTTCATTTTGCTCTCATTCTTGAAAGAGTCACAGGGTACTCAGTTTTTCCTCTTAACAATCTGGATTCCATTGGCTCTGTGCTTTCATTGTTTCTGTTGAGATGTCTGTTGTCAACTGACTTTGGTTGCACTTAATTCTCTTTGGTTTTTGTACTCTGCAGTTTTACCGCAGTGTGTCTAGCCATGGATTTCTTATTCTTGGACGTTTTCTGCATCACGGTTTCACTTGTTCATTGGTTCCTGTACTCCAATTAGGTGTTAAGACTTTCTTTTCAAGACTTCAATATTTCTGAGTTTCTGTTTTATATTTTTTACTTCTTGCCATTAATGTTGATCACAAAGGTAAACATCAGAACAGCCAAATAAGATGAAAAAAAAAAAAAAAAGACTTTTGCAATGGCAAAAGTAACGAAAAGCAAACATTTCTCACCAAAGTTCATCAGTGAGAAGAGTTCTGTATATTACTCTTCATTAGTAAAGAAGATATATTTTTAATATTCAAAGATCCTATGAGTCCTTCAAGAAGTAAAAGAGGCTTCAAATTCTAGCAGATTCCAGGTGGGATATGTTCTTTAAGACATTGTTGGTTTCATTCTTAATAACTTCTTTGCACATACCTTTCAGTTTGGTAATCCTTTTTTCTGCCGTGAACAGTCTGCTACTTAACCCTTGCATAGAATTTTCATTTCAGTGATCATATTTTTCACTTTTAGAAGTTTCACTTATTTTCAAGGCTGTTGGTCATTCTTGACAGTCTACTGTTCATTCATTGCTATGGTTCTGCCCTCTATCTTTAAACAACTCATACATAGCTGCACGTTCTGGATCAGGCAATTCCAATATCTGCATTCTTGGGTAGGGGTGGAGAGGTCTGTTTGCTTATTTACCTCTGATGAATGTTATCAAGCTAGCTGCCTATTTATGTGCTTGCTGATATTTTATTTTGAAGTCATTTCTTGACCTTAAACCGTGAGACTCCTACAGGAATTCTTTCCTCCAAAGAGAACTTGAAGATCCTTCTTTTGGAAGTCAGGAGTGCCACTGACTTATGACTATTTCAGACTCTCTTGGGAATTCTGGCTTAACTCAGAAGCTGGGCATCTATCATGAGGAAACTCTGCCCCTCCAAGTGTGCCTGCAGCTGCAGTTCAAGACCTAGGATTGTTTGCTTGTTTTGCTACTAATGTTTTAGAGAGTTTTCCCTACCTCTTGTGAGATCAGCAATATCTCAAAGAATATGTCCTATGTAGGGTATGGTGGAAAGGTAAACCTCTTTAATTATCAGAGGGTTCTAAGACGCTTTGCATATTTAAAAGGCATTTTCCCCCTGACTGATCAAGAAGGCTAAAGTACAGAACTGTTGCCACTGTTAAATACTGTTGAGAAATCTTGCTTTTATTTTTGCCATTGGGTCATATATATTTCGTGATATCTTTGGCTGCTTCTCTGAGCTTCACTTTTAAAACCCAATACTAGTAGTTGAAAATGCTGTTCGGCTATCTGACAGGTCCCAGAGTACTCACTTTTTTGGCATGGTTGGTGATGAAGACTTTTTAATAAAATAACTGTATTTTTTAAGTTTAACGTTTATAATGTGATTTGTCTTTTGTTTTGACCCCTGTGATGTCTTTCAAAGAGTATCACATTTTTTGTAATGATTCCAATGTTAAGGGATCATCATTCTGCATATCATATATGCACTGACCATACACATAAAATCTTGAACTAAATATATACAAACCCCAGCACAAGCTTGGAACTGCTTTTACTTAAAAAAAATTTTTTTAAGACTAAGTTCATGATAACCAACCATTTTCTTGTCATCTGACTTTTTCAAGAAACCTAGAGAGGAAGATACAAAGCTCTCACTTAGTGTTTTTTGTAAAAATTATTTCTTTACTTGATGAATGAAGCAGGCTTCCCCCACATTTTCTTCATTGCCAATAAAGAAACATTCATTTTTATTATGTCAGTGTCCATAAAATGAAGTGCCATTTCAACAGCTCACAGTTCTGATCATCATGAAGTCTATGAACAGGTGTGATGGAGATGCATCAGTCACCATAAATTGCTTTGTGTATATTTTTATTGTAAAATCTTCATACTTGCTTGTGAGAACATAAAGCCTGCTTATTTCTTTTTTTAAAACATTTTCTCCAACGTCTTATTCATTGCTTTATTAGTACAAAACTTCAGGTACAATGAGACCTGAGTGGTATTTGAATTTTACAATGAGATTAAATGTCCTGTGTCAGACCTGCAGTCAGCATTAACATGAAACTATATGGCTGAATATAGTTTCAGAGGCTGAATCAATGAGCTGCTACTGGTGCATGGGAATATACTAAAAACTCCTTCGAGGTAGGAATACAAAAATACATAGAAATATAAAATAGATTATACAGTATCGTATGGCAGTGCTTCCTTGTATCTTTACTAACTCTATGCTTCTAAAATGATCTTTCACTATAGACATAAAAATATTATGAAACCCATTAGGGAAAAAATAAATGTCCAATTTATAAGCAATCAGTGTCAGCTTTGCAAGTTCTAAAGTATATGAATCTTTCATTAGCTACAGGTTATATATTACCTAAGTCTGTAATATTAATAACTGAAGAATCTTTCACTGTTTTCCTGTAATCCAAATTCAAACATTTTTTTCCTGTCTGAACTTTGGCAAGGGTCACCAACATAAACCTGTTCCACTGGCATGTAGATATGTTTAAGAAGATCTACTGACAGCTATCTTGAGCAATATAGCTATTTTTTTTCCTATTGTAAGTTAGTTTGTAGGTTTGTGGTCAGCTGTATTTTAATTATGGGTATATCCCACATTCTACTGAAATGACAAATGTTAAATTGCCAAAACACCTTTTTTAAAAGCAGTCTGACATGTGTGTTAGTTTCACTTCACGGAGTGCCGTTGGTGAGCTGAGGCTGCATCTTTTTAGAATGTGTCTATGGCTGTGCGGGGCCTTCGCTGTGGCACACCGCCTGCCTCTGGTTGCAGCAAGCAGGGGTTACTCTCTAGCTGCGGTGTGTGGGCTCCTCACTGCAGTGGCTTCTCCTGCTGTGGAGCACAGGCTCTAGGGCATGTGGGCTCAGCAGCTGTGGGGCACAGGCTTATTTGCCCTGTGGCATGCGGGATCTTAGTTCCCAGACCAGGGACTGAACCCATGTCTCCCGCATTGGCAGGTGGATTCTTAATCACTGGTCCCATTAAAGGTGGTATCTGTGATCACTGATGGGCGCTGGTCTAACCGGTCTAATGAAGGCATTCAGACTGTGGCAGCAATTCAGTTTAACTCCAAAGCACCGAAGAATGAGTGAGCATATCTTCAGCCTCATTCCTTATAACAATAGTTCTCAAACTTTTTGTCTCAATACCCCTTTACTCACCCCAAAACATTGAGGTTTTTAAACAGGTTTAATTTATGTGAGCTATACCTATTGATATTGATCAGACTAGAAATAAAACCTGAGACATTATTATGTACAAGAACATTCAGGTCACATTCCATCAGGCATTAGAACTATGCTACCATTCCATGTCATGTAGCTTCTACAACACTCCACTTACATTCCTGAGAGAATGAGAATGAAAAAAGGCAAACAGCAGGTTAATATTATTATGAAGATAGTATCAACCTCATGGGTATCTTGAAAAGGTCGTAGGGACCCCATCCCCAAACTATACTTTGAGAGCTGCTGACATACTTGGAGAAGCCAAATTATATTATTCCTTTAACATTGTTCTTATCTTTAAAATGGGCAGATGCCTATTTTCCCTTCTAAGGTTCTTTGTGTTTTAGTCTTCTCGTTGCTGCTGTTCAGGCACTAAGTTGTGTTCAACTCTTTACAGGCCCATGGACTGCAGTGTGCCAGGCTTCCCTGTCCTTCAGTATCTCTCAGAGTTTGCTCAGATTCATGCCCACTAAGTTGGTGATGCCATCCAACCCTTGCATCCTCTGCTGCCCCTTCTCCTTTTCTCTTCAATCTTTCCCAGCATCAGGGTCCTGCCCCATGAGCTGTCTCTTCCCATCAGGGGGCCAAAGTCGTGGAGCTTCAGCTTCAGCATCAGTCCTTCTAATGAATATTCAGGGTTGATTTCCTTTCCCAGGAAGTCTGTAATCTTTATTTTGGATGGTTTACAAGTTACTGGAGGTTACTATACTGTTAATTTTCTTCCACTGCTTTGGCTTGTCTGTCTCTGGTAGGTGAAGGACTCCTCTGGATTCATCAGGCTTTAAGTGCTAATTCTCCATCTCTGCCTTAGAACATTTCTGTTTGTAACTAGAGGGCACTTGAGTTTTCTCCTCCCTGTTTTCTCTTCTTTTTTGCTACTTTTCTTCTCTGCTTGCTTTGATCTTCCAGGTTTTTATGCCCTTAGAACTTAGCTTAACACTATAAGCAACTGCTGACAATATCTGTCTTTTCAATTTTTGGTTGATTGGTTAGTCCTTAAATCGCCATTCAATTTTTAGCTGTTCTCAGAGATGTTAACTCTCCACAAATATCTGAGGAATAGAATCACAGTGAAACTATTTGCTCAAAACTTCTTGTTTTCTAACTGTTTTACCAGCCCATAAAAAAAAAATACTATACTGTGGAAACTTAACCAACCATACTTTATTTATCAACATAAATTACCAAGATGATCAAAACTAGATGATTTCTTCAAGTACTTCTAAGAACTGAGCCACAGTTTCCTCAAAATTACATAAATCTGAGTAAAATGACAGGTTCTTACTATTCCTTGAGAACATAATGATTTCCTATAAGGTTACAGATATTTTGGTTTGGTTTCAATCACTGAATGAATGGGTTTTCATGTTTTAAATGAAAGCATCTCTTGCCAGGAGTCATTTTGGAATTTTAGACCCAGAGATGAATCAGAAGCCCTTTGGCGAGCTACTCTAGCCAAATTGTTTTATACATGAGTGACTGAGGCTGAAATCCTCGTGTGATTGGTTAGAGACCACGGACAAGTGGCCAGGTAACTACTAACTTGTCTCTTTCACTTTATTAGGTTGCCTTTAGAAAAATAAACTTTTGGATTGAAGAGGCTTTAGTGATCAGCTAAATCAATACCATCATGTTATAGATGTGAAAACTTAGGCAGGATATGGTTGAAAATATAATATAGACAAAGGCATCTTACACAATTATCTGGTGTATAGCAGAAATTCAGTAAATATTAACTTCCTTTTTTTGGCTCATGGTCCAGTTAGGAACCCAGATCTTCCAACCTACCTAACTGCTATCATGTATCTTCATTCTGAACAAAAAGCCCTACTGATGATTGAATCTGATCTTATATAAGCAGCATTATTTTATAAGGTAAATACCTATCAACAATTTATTCTGAGCCCTACAGTATATAATACTGCTCAATTACTATTTTATTCAAGGAGCCTATTAAATTAATTCTTTTAAAAGACTTCATTTTAAAACATGAGTAGATTAACATTTTCTCAATAGGGCAGAATATTACTAAATGAACTTTCCAAAATAGCCTTTTTCACAAAGAAAGGAGGGGTAAGAGAAAGGGTATCTTTTTTCCAAAACAGCTGTACCTCTTGCCTGACCATAACATATGGCTCACATTGATGCTGAATAAGGAAACGTACAGCATCAGTTTAGCAGTGAGAAGGTGTATGGATGTGCCACTTACAATGGATGACCATGGGAAAATCTCAGTGACACAAGATTTCTACACCTGCAAAGTGGCCATAAACAAGCTCAATCTTATAGGACCACAGCTCAAATGAAGATCATCCATCTATCTACATATACAGAATATTACATAGTATAGTGGAAAGAAAACACATTAGGAGATTCAGAAAATCTGGGTTCTATTCAGGGTCAGCCCATCACTGTCATGCCGTGTTACTTTGAATAAGCAATTTCTTTTTTTGTAATCTGCAAAATGCGAAGATGGAATTAGATCAGCGCTGCACAGGACCAACTTGGAAAAAAGGAAGTGAGGCACAGTAGCCTTGCTTTTTGACGATTTTCTTAAGCTTTCAAGTATTATATCATCTAAAGAATGGGTTTTACCAAAGATATTTAAAAGTTTGACAGCTTTGTCTCAATTCTTTGCCATCTGTTTGCAACAGGAAATGAAAACCTAGGTACGTTTTCAGCAAATTATTTCAAAAACGACATTTTTTTTTTTTTTTTACCTTGCATCCTTCACAAGCATGAACTCCATAGTGGAACCCTGACGCTTTATCCCCACAGACCCGGCACTCAATGGCCATGAGGGAGTTGGAAGGCTCTTCATGAGGCTTACTGTACAGCTGAGTCTTTTCCGAATAATAAGGTGGGGATACAGGCTCCACTTTGATTGCACCTGTGTACAGAAAAACATGAGCAGACAATCATCACAGGAATAACAATGCTAAACAGGCAACAGGGCATGTCGCTATAGCAACCTTATTTCCATATTTTATTATTTAGGTTAGATGCACTATGGAACGTGAAAAGACACAGGGAAAAGTGGGCTTTGTAATCACATGCAAGTCACAACGCCTCTGAGCCTCACCTGTGAAAACAAACTGGAAAGGGAATTAAGTGTGTGGTTCTATGACCCTCCAATACCTCATGATACTAACGTTTCCACAGGAAATATATACTATTTGAAATCACGAAGGTTATTTTTCCATGGGTTGTATTTGGCATTCACGATAATACTAAATTACACATTTCAACTTAAATATTGCATTTTAGAAGTGTTCTTAAACCACTCTTGCAAAGGAAACACAAAAAGAACTGAGAAGGAAATGGTATGCCCGGCTTGAGGGTACGTGAAAAGTAAGAGACCAGGTTCTGATCAGTGTTGAGTCTGAAAAGATGGTTTGTAAAATGATCTTTGATAGAGAGAGACACTTTGGAAAGCAAGCACTATCTTTCCACTGGTCAGGATCAAGCCTATTAAATTTCCATATTAGGCTTCAACTGAAATCACACATGTAACTATAACCAAGTATATAATTTATCTTAAAAAAAAAAAACTAGAAATACAGGAAGTTCTTACTTCTTGTCAAGTAATGGCTGCCAATTACACAGTGGTTGCTCTGGAAAACCAGCATATCAGCAAAGAGATAAAAATCAAGGAAATAGCATCATAGAAATTTATCTTATCTTGAAAAGTGCAGTTTTAGTTTTTCTTGATGTGAACTGCATTAATGGCATGGAGATTTATCAATAGTCTACAATGTCAACATTCAAATTTGTGCTGAAAAATAGGTTTCAGTGTAAGCTGTTCACACTGCAGAATTAGGAAAGGTGCATTATAGTAACAGTGATTTAGCGATAAGTTAAAGGAGGTAATAAACTGTTACTTATCTACTTAAAAGTAGATAAACAATGAATCAAAATTTGGGGGGGTGGGGATGAACATTTAGCCTGAGATACAGCTAGCACTGTGATCATGCTGGAGACTCTCCCTGAAAAGGAAAGAGAAGAGAAAGAGAGGAGGGAAGGGAGGGAAAAGGAAGGAGGATCCAGGGAGCTCACACACCACCTGCCCTGCTGGTCAGTGACGCGTGTGTGTCAGCTCCGCGGCAGTCAGGCACTCTTTTCAACCTCATGGACTGAGCCCACCAGGCTCCTCTGTCCATGGATGGGATTCTCCAGGCAAGAATTCTGGAGTGGGTTGCCATTTCCTCCTCCAGGGGCTCTTCCCGACCCCGGTACCAAACCCACGTCTCCTGCACTGCAGGCAGATTGTTCACCACTGAGCCACCTGGGAAGTGAAAGTGTCAGTCACTCAGTTGTGTCCGACACTTTTTCCCAAGAACTTGAGCCTGCCAGGCTCCTCTGTCCATGAAATTTTCCAGATAAGAACAAGGGAGTAAGTAGGTAGCCATTCCCTTCTCCAGGGGAATCAAGGATTGAATCTGGGTTTTCTACATTGCAGGCAGATTCTTTACCATCTGAGCCACCTGGGGAGCCCTTGGTCAATTATAAATGCTTAGTATTTCATGGACAAGTGGATGAATGAATGAATGGTAAATGTCTTCACCACAGCCATTAGTCCTGGGAGCATTTACCCTACTGTGGACGAGAGATTAGTCCAGTTCTAGTCTCAACAGTCTGAAAAGTGAAATAAACCTCATACTTTGGTACTCTTGGAGCTTCAGGTCATACTTATAATCTGCAACCATCGGGTCAGCTCTTGGGAACGGAATGTCCTCGTAGTGTGGAGCGGAAATGCTGGAGAAGTCAACGGTGGTGAAGGGCTTGATGTCAAAGGCATGGGAGTGGTCATCCATCATAGAAAGGTCCACGGAGCTGATCCCAAAGTTGGTGGGCCAAAACGGCATCTCTGTGTCAACCATGGTAATTTCTGAAACAAAGAAAAGACCAGCTGTGACGTTAGTCCTGAGGACTGGGCAGTCTTGTGACGACACCCAGAAAGGGAACAGAAAGAGTCTCCGGTCAAGATGTCACCTAGGTGATCACGAGGAGAAAAGCGAACACACCACCTTCCTAGTGCCGTCCAGATTGCTGAACTGACTAAGGGAAGTCACCCATTACCTGGACGTCATGGTCGAGGACACTCTAGTGGTGTCAGCCTGTACAGCGGACCCACACCAACGTCCTACAGACAGCCCTGTTCTCCTTACAGTGGGATGACTTTCCTAAGGGTATCTGGGAATGGGCCTCTTGCTTTTTCCCAGCGAGCAGAGAGCTAAAGAATGCAGCTCTCACAGGCTGACTCTTGCAAGAGGTTAAAGACTCTAGCTGTGGTCTTTGTAAGAAAAACAAAGTGCCTCGAAAACACAAATAAGGAGATGAGCGCTGTGAGTATGCTTCAGTGGCTCCAAGAGGGCTCATCAGGCGCTGTGGGGGTTCGCACGCCTGAATATCTGCATGAATAAGGACGCAAACAATCTGACACTATCCGTGTTACGGTACAAACCCTACGCTGCTGACGGTTCGGAGCTCACACTGGGTCTCAGTGACATCCAGAAAGCAGTGTGTGCTCTTAGTGACGGGGCATCCATCGAACCGTATCTTTTGTTCTGAACGTCACCTACATCTACCTAACCCAGTTCAGTTCAGTCGCGCAGTCGTGTCCGACTCTTTGCGACCCCATGAATTGCAGCACGCCAGGCCTCCCTGTCCATCACCAACTCCCGGAGTTCACTCAGACTCACGTCCATTGAGTCCGTGATGCCATCCAGCCATCTCATCCTCGGCCGTCCCCTTCTCCTCCTGCCCCCAATCCCTCCCAGCAACCCAGGACACACCATTTGCTTTGCCTGTCTCCTCAGTTTGCTTATTTTTCTCCAGCCATTTTTCTTAGAATAAATCACTTTCCTATGAAAAGACACCTCTCTTGCCTCTCCTGCAATATCCACAACTGTGGGTTTATCAACTGGTTTCTCGGCACGCTGACTGCAAAGTTCTTTTGAACACCAAAGTAAAGGTTGACCAAGCTAAAGGTAGTGCAAATGCTGCTGTATCAACACCGGGAAATAAAAATAGGGATGCAAAACTGTCTGGGTTGCAAGAAAGTTGTCTGCTCATCATTTTACTGGTTTAATTTTGTTTCACTTTTAACATATGACTTCAGTGACTGCCTGCCAGCCAACGTCAGGCTTCTTAACACAAGAATCATAACCCTAAGGGTCATTGGTTTTATTGAAAAGCTTTGTGGAAAATTTTAATGATAAAATAGCTATTTATGTGTAAATAAACAGAATGAAAAATTCATCTGATTTTAAAGATATGACTGAAACTCCTAAACAACTTTATGCTTGTAGTACATTTCAGCTACATCTAGAAGAACACTAATTTTTTAAAAACAGACTATTTTTTAAGCTTTTTTTAAAAATATGGACCATTTTCTAAGTCACTATTGAATGTGTTACAATACTGCTTCTGTTTCATGTCTTGGTTTTCTGGCCACAAGGCATGTGGGATCTTAGCTCTCGGACCAGGGGATTGAACTCACGCCCCCTGCATTGGAAGGCGAAGTCTTCACCCCTGGACTGCCAGGGAATTCCCCAAGAGAATAGACTTTATTTTTAAAAAGCAGCTTTAGGTTTACTTAAATACTGAGCAGAAAGTTCTCTTATACTCCTTCCCCTTTCTCCCTCCCTGCCAAACCCTGAAACACATAGTTTCCCCTATTAATAATTGACATTTCCCCTGTTATTAACCCTTGCGTTAGTGTGGTACTGCTTGTTATGAAACTGATGAACCAACAGTGATACATCACTAACTAAAACCCACAGCTTCCAGTCAGGTTCCCTCTCTGTGTTGACCATTCTATTGCTCTGACGAACGTATGACGTTCCGGATCCACCATCACAGGAGCCTACGTTTCCTTGCCCTAAACGCCCCTTGTGCTCCACCGATACATCCCTTCCTCCCCCAAGATCGCTAACTTCGTTGTCCTCTTCTCCTAAGGGCAACGGGCTGCAAAAGCAGGGGGAGCACTGATCGACGTGCAATAACTTTAGAAGTCTTCATCTGTCATGCGAGCGCCCCGACAGTCTGCCTCCTTCGGTGCCGTTTCCACTTGGGCTCCCGGACCTCACCCCTGTCCTCGGCAGCCACATGCTTGGGCGCCTCACACCGTGCGCTCAGGGCAGACACTCGCACTGCTTGTCTCTGTTCACGCTGTCTCAGGGACTCCTCGGACTCCTCCCATTCCTCACGATCACACGTCACGACGCCCGTCTGTCTTTCCCACAGGAGTGGGGAAAATCCCACACTGATCCACATGCTACTTGCTCCATGAAACCTTCCATGAATTCTCCAGCTTAAAAAAATATCCTCCCTTCTCTGTGTTCCCACAGCACTGAGTACACCTCTTTCATTCTGGTATAATTGTTTAAACAAATATCTCTGCTGTTAGATTTCCAGTTTTTGGAGCAAAGGACAGTGTCTTATTATTCCGTTTTCCCTTTAGACCTTGTTTACTAAATGCTTGCCAATTCAATGATCATATTTTATAGGGAAGGCCAGAACAAGTATTCATTTCTCTGTGGAAAATGGAAAAAATAAAGATACTTTCTCAGTGGTTTAGTTTTGCTAAGACTGAAGCTCCCCAGAAATAAATGTAGCCTTCAGTATCATAAATAAAATACAGTTTAAGCTGTACCCCCTCCTCTCAACAATGCACACTCAGTTTTTCTCTTCTGATAATTGCAGCAGAAAGATTAGGGTCCTATAAACTTTTTTTTTTTCTACACAGAAAGGACAAAGTAAGAAAGAAAACTGTTTGCTTCTTCATCTCTATGAAAACCAAGTGTCTGACACTTCCCTTCCTCCCCTCTCCCTGTCCTCTCAACCTGGGACACCTTGACCTGAACAATAGCATTCCACTGGCCAGTTACTGGGAGGCACAGGGGTCCCCTAGATGTTTTATTTTATTTTGACTTAAGAGATGGGTCCAGGGAGCCTGCTTCTAATTTTGTCTCTAGAAAACACAAGCTACTGTTTCTGCCAAGCTGTAAGGCGAGTAGGTGTTTTTCGTTACCTAGTGCAATTACCCATGGAAGAACACACGAGCAAACCACTCGCATGCACAGCGCCCTTCTCAGGGGTGAGGAACCGTGTCTTCACTTTCCAGCCGGGTGACAGGAGTGCACTGCGTTAGGCACATCCCTTAATTTCACAACCGGAGGTGTGTTTCAAGCAGACGGCAGTCCTGGGGCAGATGTTGTGGGGTAAGACTGGCCATCAACCCTGGCCGTTTATCTCAGACCATCAACCCTGGCTTTAAACTCTGCAATAGTTCATGAGCAGATTTTTTTCACAATGTGTCAAAGTACAGTGTATCTCACGCAAAGAGACATATGATGCAAAGTAAAGCAACTTTTCTCACCTGACAGGCATAAATGTTCGGAAGTACAGAAGTGGGTCAGAAAAGATTTTAAATGATAAGTCGAGCACTAGAACTATACAGTCTACCTGTCAGGATTTATGCTGTCTCCTATGAAAAGTAAAGAAAAGCTTCTAGAATATCCAGGGAAATGCTGCATCTCCTTAATAATAATAATTATTGTTCAGTTGCTAAGTCATATCTGACTCTTGGAGACACCATGGACCATGCACGCCAAACTCCCTGTCCCTCCCTATCTCCTGGAGTTTGCCCAAGTTCATGTCCATTGAATTGGCGATGCTATCCAACTCTCTCTCACCTTAATAATTACATTAGCTGAAGCCTGGCATGCTGCAGTCCATGGGGTTGCAATGAGTCGGACACAACTGAGTGACTGAACTGAGTATTAATAGAACCCTAATTTTTGCTGGGTGTTGTGCCAAATATCATCTCATTTAATGCTCACAACGTCCTGTGAAGTAGGTATACTTGTACATCTCTTTAAAGAAGAGGAAATCGAGGCACAGATATGGAAATAACTTGCCCAAGACCTCCCAGTTACTAATAAGCAGAGCTGGATTATGAACGAACACAGATGGTCTAAAACCCCACAGCCTGTACCAGTTATTAAGGAGCAGAGCTGGGTTATCAACCCAGATGGTCTAAAACCCCACAGCCTAGCCTGCACATGTGACTTCCTAACTTAGTACTGGTTATGAAAACAAATCTCTCTTGGATCTTCTAGTTCTATATCAAAGAGCAATTAATTTCAACAAACCCTCATTGAACACCTATGATGTGCCAAGTTCAAAAGGATGCCCTGTAAAGGGTGAGTAATTCTCCAGTAGAGGTTTCACTGGAGCAACTGGTTAAGCTGAGCAACAAGAGTGGGTGCAGGAAAGAGCCTTTCCTAGATGGTCTAAGACTTAGGAGCCTTGTTGGAAGTGACCTCAGAGAGACATTTGGTCACTGGTGTTTTCTTTTTTTTCAATCTCATTTGCTTCAGTTCAGGGTCATGGTACTCTTAAATGTGATTCACTCAGACATCCTCCTTATTGATCTATTCAAATCACTTTGCAGCGACCTGTGAATTTCCTAAATCTTCTCCTGTTACGACAGCTGATACCCAGAGACAAAAATCATCTTGAAAACGTTAGAGCGGAAAGGGCCTTTTGGAGATCATCTAAGCTCCTCATCTGACAGATGAAGAAAAGCAGGCCAAGTGATCTGCTCGTGAGTCTAGAGCTAGAGGCTGAGCCCGTGAGAATCCAGGTTTTCTGTCTTCTTCTCTAGCGCCCTCTGCACTACATCAGGGAGTTGTTACTGTGCGTAAACACATTGAAAAAGGGACTTTTTAACCTACACCAATATCTACAGATCCAAACATTTTAGTCTTGACTCCTACACAGGAATGACGTCAAATTCATGAAGGAAAAAAGTCTCATGCAAGAAGCCATGTGCTGGATGACAAAGTAGAATTAAAAAAAAAAAAAAAACGAAAACAACTGAGAGTAGAATTTGTTTCTAAGAAAAACAATAAACTCTGAATTCATCAAAAGGTTTAGGGAACAGTCTGATAAAGTGAGCATCATACCAGTCTAAGTTTTCATGTAATAAATGGATGCATTTTATATGTTTGTTTGTTGAAGGGGCTGCTGTTCTGGACATTAACATCTGCAGATGGAGAGCCAGTAGTGAGTTAGAGGCCCCAGGTTTGAATCCTGCCCTCCTGCTTGTCATTTTGTGATCTCTTATACCTAATTATCCCTAGTCTGTATAAACAATCATACTGCAGACCTCACGGAGTTGCTGTTGAAGAATCATTAAATAATACATGTAAAGCATCCAGCATGGGGCCATTGAGCTCCCTATAAATATAATTATGGGTGGCAGAGGTAATTTTTGTCACCAGAGTACTAGAATCATGTAAAAGGTGGGCTAAAAGCTCCCCAATGCTACCACTAGGGGACAGGAAGAGGAAGAAACAGCAGCAAAGTCCTATTGTTCAAACAGGACCACGCCTAAAACAGATGTCCTGTTTTAAAGGCCTCTGCAAAAGGAGAGTCCACAGCCTCTCCTGGTTACTCATTCCAAAGCTTAATTGCTCTTCTGCGGCCAGGAAAGTCTACGTCTTATCTGGCATGTCCCCAACTGTGTTACACATATGTTAGCGATGTTCCTTTTAGAATAATTAAAAACAAAAAAATTCTGGTGGGCAAATAAACTTAGGAAATGCTACATGACGCCAGTTTAAATGGGTTTGCTGCAGGACTTCTTAGAATTATATGCTAATAATTCATGAGAATATACAAAAGTCGGGGGGGGGGCATGGCCTACAATGTTCACAGAGTTTACTGTTTGATGGAATAGGGTTTGTGAAATGATGGTCTAAGTTATGCTGTTGGAGTTTATAATTTTGGAATTTCATTTTCTAAATGGATAGTTAGCGTCCTCTGTATATTTGTCCTTTACCCCTTAGGTTTTCTTTGATTTTAGAGTGACTAAGGGCAAGGATTTATGTTGGTTGAAACAACAGCAAAACATAAGAGAGAACTTAAGCCACGCAGAAAGGAATCACAGTAAAGACGAATGCTCCTTTCACAGAGACTCTCCTAAAAGATTCCAGACAGGAAAAAAAAGTCCCATATAACGGGCCAGGAATCCGAATGCCATTGACCTGTTTCAGCAGCACTGGAAGCTAGAAATAAAAAGAGCAGTGTTTTCAAATTTCAAAGAAAAAAAAAAAAGATTTCCAACTTAGAATTTTATACTCGCCAAACCGTCACTCAAGTGTAAGAAGAGAATAAAGACATTTTCAGAAATACAAAGCCTCAAAAAGAGTCACCTCTTTCCTAGAGTTCCACACCAGAACAAAAAGGAAACAAAAGATACAGGAAGCAAGGGATGGAAACCCAGTGGAGAGGTGGAAGGAAGGCCCAGGATGCCAGATCCTGAACAGAACCTGTTCCTAGACACAGAGAAAGGAATAGGGGGACAGGGGAGGGCAGAGGGATCCCTGAGCAACCCAATGCCTGATACATGCAAATGCCCACTTTGAGGGAGAGTTTGAGGAATTAGTGACAGGTATGTAGAAAAAGAACAACATGTGAGCAAAGATAATAATAACAATAAACTCCAGAAAAACAAACAGCTATTCAGGGTCAGAGGCAGAACTGCAGCATACTGTCTGGCTCAACCGTAAGCAACACTTTCAAAGGTGAGCACAGATATCTGACTTCACCTAAAATTATGAATCGCCACACTGTGAAGTTGGGAGGAAGAAGAAGTGTGTGTTTGGGAAAGGGACCGTGGTAGCACAGGGCTAAATAAATTCTTAATTATCACAGTAGGAAGTCAGTGGGTAATGATGGACACAATTTTAAAATAGCAGTATAAGCATGTTATCTTAAGACACAGTAGTAAAAGCCAGGAGCAATGCTTTCAAAAGTTAAAAATCGTTGCCTCTGAGGAGTAGGGACTCGGTATGGACTAAAGATTGCGATTCTTCATGAAAAGCTTTGTACGATCTGACTTCCAAAACTGTGTGCAAATTTTACTTTGATAAAGGTAAAAATTAAGCATCTTTAAGTTGCAACATTTTCCCATGATTTCACCTAAGAAGGAGGAAATACATTCCCTGCCTGTTTCCTCAGTCCTCGTAAAAGGAATGATCATATAATAACCTGGAAAAGTAGAGAAAATTTTTATGTCGTTTCAAGTAAAATAAAGGAAAATCAGAAACTATTTTTAATACTTGACAGTCCACAGATGACGGTGACTCAAGCATTTCAAAGACGATTCTATCAATTCATGTCTTTTCCTTCACTGGTCTCAAGGAAGAAAAAGAGCCTGGGTCTCAAGGAAGAAAAAGAGCCTGGGACTCACTAGCAGGAGCATAGCTTACTGCTGGTGTTTGCTGCTGTTCAGCCACTAAGCCGTGTCTGACGCTTCTGTGACCCCGTGGACTGTGGCCCACCAGGTTCTTCTGTCCATGGGATTCCCCAGGCAAAAGTACTGCAGTGGGTTGGCATTTTCTCCTCCAGGGATCTTCCTGATCCAGGGGTTGAACTCACGTCTCCTGCACTGACAAGCGGGTTCTTTACCACTGAGCCACCAGGGAAGACCCACAGTTTAACAGTAGCTAATAATTTCTAGGCGTTCATTCCATGACAGGCACTGACCCATTACATATGTAATTTATAATTTGTTAATATATGTATAACTTATAAATGTACATATAGTAACATAACTTTTTAATACAACTTACTAATGTTTAAAAGGATTAAAAAATGGATTCCTCAGAGTGTCATTTGTTTCTTTAAGAAAAGATATTTTCATTGTGTTGTCAACTTAGTCAGCACTACAAACCAAATTCAATGCTGCTGCGGTTGACGTCTTGGTGATACTCCCATTGATAGCCTTGGCTTTCAAAAGGTTGAAAGCATTCTAATACATATCTTTATAGGCACATGTCTTTATAATAAGCCAGGAGGTCTCACAGCAAATTTCCAAATTCAGAACAACAAAAGGCTTTAGAAAATGTTCATTTATACTTTTACAAACTTCATTTTCTCTTGCATGGGCCTCATCTTGTTTAGATAGCTTGTTTAATCCAGTCCTGAGATATGAGGTGACAGGAAAGATGCCCTCCTCCAGACTGATCATTTCTTCTGCCACCTTAGCTGGAGATTCAAGCCCTCTTTCTCATCATGGTCAAACTATTCAAGGTTGGTTCTTCTGATAAAAGCAGAAGAGAAAACATGTCTTCTGTTGGTCAAGTATTTGAAAAACATGTTTCTAAAGGGAGACTCACTAAAACTAGTCAGGATTGAATCTGTTGAACTGTAGTTACTCTGGCCGAGTTGAAAATCTGGTCTTGCCTAGCACACACCAGCAGTCAGCGAAGAATGGTGCTTCGGCCAGAAACAGAGAACTGGAATGCTCCCCGCTGGTCAGCGCCTTCTGCGCAGCTTGATTTGGGTTTTGCAGTGATGGGAGAATTCGAATGGGAGAGAGGAGGCTGAGTGGGAAGGAAAAAAGAAATGAAAGGAATGCTCTAGAAGGGTGTAACTACTGAGAAAGGAGGCAGCTGCCAAAGACCCCCAAAGGACTGCTTCTCCTGACTCTGTCCACCTGTCAACCATCACAAAGGACCTCCTGCAACCAGGGAGAGAGAGAGTGGGTAGGTGTTTTTAGAGAACACTTTACTACCGAAGCATCTCTAAAGGCCTGAGATGATCCCAGAGGGGAAAGCTGGCCTTACTCAGAGTTGTTTAGTCTGGCAAAGTGAGTGATACACTATGCTTCTGTTTACCCTTTTGTTTTCAATTTGCTGTGCCAAGCACTCTTAATGAGAAGACAATGGTCTTAAGCTAAACAAACTCTGAGGACAAAAGTGTCAAAACAGATGTAGCCAGATCACCAGTGGTTATGGAGTGAAACACAGGTTTTCATCAGCTACACTAGATATACATACATAGAGAGAGATTTTATATATGTGTGTGTGTGTATATATATATATATATATATATATATATAATCTTAGAACTTATTGCCACGTCATATTAAAATATTCAATGTAAGCATTTTCATTTTAACTCTTCCTCCTGAGCCATTACAGCATGATGAAAAAATGTTCTCCATGAAAGCATTTGATACAATTCAACATTCATTCATGAGTTTAAAACACTTCTTCACTAGGAAGGGCAGGAAACTTCATTAATCTGATAAAGAATAGCTATTAAAAAAAAGACAAAACCCCTAAAGTAGCCATCATACTTGATAGTGAAATACTTAAGCTTTCCTTCTAAGATCAGGAATGAGGTAAGGATACTAGTTTACATTATTTCTATTAAACACTAGAGATCCTATCCAATCCAACGACAACAACGACACAGAATTAGAAAAGTACAAATACAGCTAACATGACTCACAGGTGACATGACTGTGTTAAAAAACAACAAAACCATTACAGTTAACAGGAGAATTTAGCAAAGTTGCTGACTATAAGGTTGATATTCAAAAGTCAGCTGTATTTCTATAAAGCCAACAACAAACAGAAAATGACATTTTAAAATGATTTTTTACAATCGCATCAAAACCATCAAGTACCTATGGAAAAAATCTATCAGAATAAGAGTAAGATCTCTACATTGAAAACTCAAAAATACTATTGAAAAAAGATCTAAATGTTTGAATGAAGGGGTATGTCATGTTCATGCACTGGAAGGCTCCGGATTATAAAACTGTCAATTCTCCCCACATTTATCTATAGATTTGGAACAATTGCATTCAAAATCTTAGCTTTTTTTTTTTTTTTTTTGGTGTGGAAAATGACATGCTGAGCCTAAAAAATTACATGAAAATTTAAGGGGCTAAGACTAGATAAGGCAATCCTGAAGAGAAGAAAATGCTGGCAGACTTACACTACCAGATACCAGAACCAATGACAGTGCTACAGTCCTTAAGACCAGATACTGGTTGGTGCAAAGACAGAAAAAGAGACCAGTGTGATAGAAGAGCAGGCCTAGAATCTATGCCACATGTACATGGTCACCTAGTTTATGAGAAATGCCAGTGTAGCGTAGTGGGGAGAGATAGTCTTTTCAATAAATAGAGTAGGTCACACATGGGACATCCACATAGAGAAGAAAAAGGTTCAACCCCTATCTTACACCATACACAAAAAATCAATTTCATGTGAACTGTAGTCTTAATCTACAGGTTCTTAAAGCAGTGTAAACAGGGCAGGTAAAAATTCAAAGGGTGCACATTTCATCCTAGGAGTGAGTATTAGAAGATGTTTTTGCTTTAGGTATGTTTGGCCTATTCTGTTATATAAAGATCCTGTATTCTTTAATAAGCAGGAAATCCTTCTCTAAAACCTAATGCCTACATCAAGAGCCCTTTGTTTAGAAGGTTAATGTGCTTCAATCAGTTGAGTTGTCTTTTGAGACATTCTTTTTAAGTGAAATATATCAGTAGGTTAAATTCAAGCTACCAATTTTATGCTAATAATTTAACGTCTTCTTTATATCAATAACCTATTTTATAACCTTGCTTCTTATACAAGTCATCGTATATTTCACGATGGTGTTTCTCTTCCCAAAACTTTTCCTTGATTTACTTTTCTTCGGCAAATTTTCTTTCTCAGTATCTTAATCTCAGTTCATGCTCAATCAGTAATACAAAGCCAGTTCAGTTCAGTCGCTCAGTCGTGTCCAACTCTTTGCAACCCCATGAACCGCAGCACGCCAGGTCTCCCTGTCCATCACCAATTCCTGGAGTCCACCCAAACCCATGTCCATTGAGTTGGTAATGCCATCCAACCATCTCATCCTCTGTCATCCCCTTCTCCTCCTGCCCTCAATCTTTCCCAGCACCAGGGTCTTTTCAAATGAGTAAGCTCTTCGAAATCAAGATACCCAATGGCCTAAAACTATGTGTAAGTTATTCTTCAGGTCTCACAAGAAATACAATATAATGTAGTTCTTGACCTTGAGACATTACCAAGGCGAAAGATGTTTGATAAAAGAAGACAGTAGAGAGTCAGTAAGTGCTTTAGAAACAGGAGAAAGAGACTCACACGTTCTGAAATAGTCAGGGCTCTCTTCACTGTCGAGATGTGTTTGAATTGTAAAGGCCAGTGGAATGACTAAGATTGGATTGTTCCTGATAAAGATAATCCAAGGAAAAGATACTCGTCTCCAACACCTAGCATGGCCCTTCTAATACCTGAATTTATTTAAGCAATAATAACAAAACGAATATAACATCAAAGAGGATTAGATTTCATACAGAACCAACACTTGTAAATTGGACTGGTTTCTCCTGGGTCAATTGTTTGTAATTGGCTAGAAGTGTGGCTGTATCAATAGTAAAGAGTTCCTTGTAAATGGTAGAGATGTCTACGGAAACTTGGCCATAATTAGGTCAAACTTACACACACATTTGGATCTTATTAGCAACATAGTTTAATCAACTAAGCAAAGTTGCCCAGTCTGCATAATAGGTTTTTTAAAACTAAAAGGCAGAGTTTTAGATAAAGGGTAAGACAACAGTGAGAGTCCCTTGGACTGCAAGGAGGTCCAACCAGTCCATTCTGAAGGAGATCAGCCCTGGGATTTCTTTGGAAGGAATGATGCTGAAGCTGAAACTCCAGTACTTTGGCCACCTCATGCGAAGAGTTGACTCATTGGAAAAGATTCTGATGCTGGGAGGGATTGGGGGCAGGAGGAGAAGGGGATGACAGAGAATGAGATGGCTGGATGGCATCACGGACTCAATGGACGTGAGTCTGAGTGAACTCTGGGAGTTGGTGATGGACAGGAAGGCCTGGCATGCTGCGATTCATGGGGTCGCAAAGAGTCGGACACGACTGAGCGACTGAACTGAACTGACTGCACTAAAGGTAATATCCAATTATCTTATATTAAAAATATTTAATTGCTAGTGCAAAGCAAATGCGTAAGAAGAACGAGCATCTAAGTTTCTCTAAAAGGAGTAAGGGGGCCATTGGGTTCGCATGCCTGGGACACGTGAAGGATGCCAGCACTTCTGTTACCAGGCTCTGCCATTGGCTCTCTGCCAAAACTAGTAACTGAACCTTGGTTTTTCTTCTAGAACTATGATTAATAACGGCTATCTATCAGATAATACCTAGATATTCTGAAAAAAACGTTAAGGAAAAGATTGGCGGAGACTTAAGAAGTCAGTCTGAGTTAAGTAACTGAAAATAGAACACTTTTGGTAGTATGGATAATATAAACCTGTATTCTCCCAGAGTGGTAACTTCTATTTTAAAGGTGCCAAGACAGAATTAACATCTGCTGGACACTGATGACACAGCAGGCAGGGCTCTAAGGGCTTTAGATGTGGGATATTAGTTACCAAACCAAGTCAGGTCCTTTCTGCTAGCAAACAGGGCTCCTGAAATTCAGGTGAACGCTGGAAGTATCAGGAGATAGACAGACTTGCCAAAGAAGGCAGGCATTTGGATAATTTTAAAACCTGTCACATTCAAATTAATATTCAAATGATATCCAACTAATGATATTCAAACCAATGGCGGGCCATGGTGCACATAACTCTTAGTGATAGGTGATAAACAGTATCTTTGCACTTGTTTTTTAGCACATATATCACATGGTTTGCTTAAAACAGCATCAGTTTTAGAATGTTATTCAGTGCACACTGAACTTTCATTTTTACACACTAAACAGATTTCAGTGTCTGACCTCAGAAAAGTACCATGGAAGAGCAGCGTGTTCTTAGTAAGTCAACAAGAACTTATTAGACACCTATTACGTGTTAGATACTGGTGGAATAAAAGGAAAAATAAACTTGGGTCTTATCCTCAGTGACCATGTAACTTGGCTGGTCAGGCAGTCTCAAATTAAGGGTTAAACACTGTGGTACAGACCAAAAATGGTAGAGGGGTTTTATTCTTTCATTGAGCAAGTGTCACTGAGCCCTGCTACTCACCGAGCATCTTCCAGATAGTTGGGGTGTGTCAGTGGATGAACAAATCAGACAAAGATCCCTGACTTCATGGGGTTAATGTGCTAGTGGGATAAAGCAAATAAACAATAAATACAGAGAGTAAGTTAATTATATGGGAGGCTAGAGGATGAGGAATGCTTTAGACATGAGAAAATGTAGAGCAAGGGGTGGGGAAGGCCCATGGGGAGGACAGATAATTCAACAGAGGGTCAAAGCCATCCTCACTTGAAGGTAAGAGCTGAGCAGAGATTAGAAGGAGCTGAGAGTCAGCCATGGTGTCAAAGGAAGAGAATTCCAGGAAGACGCAAGAGCTGGAGCGAAAGCACTAAGGCAGGAGCAGTGTGGAATGTGGGAGGAATAGCAAAGAGGCGAATGTGGCTGCAGAGAGGGGGTGAAGGGCAGACAGGGGGTAGGAGGGGTTGACATGTGAGGTGGGGTATGGGGCTTACGTTGGAGAGAAGGGAGAGTCACTGCACGGTGCTGAGCACAAGGGCAGACCTGACTTGCACTTTAAGTGATCCCTCTGGGTTGAGACTAGGTGGCTGGGGGCTAGACTCAGGTAAACCTCTCAGGAGACTGAGATGGTCCTCAGGGGCAGTGGAGGGGAGAGAAGACACACAGTCCTTTTATGGGAAAGGGAGAGCGATTAATGGTAACGTATCCAGAGAGTGTTTCATGGAGGAGACGTCACCTGAACCTGACCTTGAAGGACAGAGAGGACTGGCAAAGGTGGAAGAATCAGGAGAGCTAGTCCAGGACATGGTAGTCTTGGAGGCAAAAGTGAGTGTGGCTTGCTCTTGGGAAAATGACATTGGTCCAGTTAGAGCAAGGCAGGCCAGTCTCTCAGATTGGGGGGAAATGAGATACGTAAGGTAGAAACAGATCACAAAGAGCTCTGAAAGCCAGCGTTCCTGCTGGGGTCTAGTATTTACTATACTGTAGATGCTCAATATGCATTAGAAGATGGGTAATAAAGACAGGCTTTTAGGACCACTTATCTGGCAGATTGGATTGGCTGGCTGACAGTTTCTCGTTTAGAAGGTCAGCTATAAGGCTGTACAGAAATCCTGGCATGAGGTAATGAGGGATAATTCTCCTGTAGGTAATTGACAGTTGCTGTTTTGAATCTACTTTATAATGTAAACCATTTGCCACTTGTGGGAACCTCAATCTTGTGTTGGCAATCCCTTTCTCAACTAAAAATTGCGTGGGCCTAAAAGCCTGTGTGCTCAGGCAGGTCTTGATTCCCATGTTATAGGAGTTGAATAGCAGTTGCTATCAAATACATGTGCAATGCCCGTGTCTCTAAATTAGTTACAGGTACAAAACTGTCTCCAAAAAAAAAAGTTATCTGGTAGAGGTTTATAGAAACTTAGTCCTATTCAAATGAGTCCGATTCATTTTCTATCATATTTCTATCACTTTCTATTATATTTTCACAAATAACTCACACTGGTAGGTGGACACAAGGCATTTTCTGGACAGCTTTCTAAAGCCTAATATAAGGGTGTTCAAAGGAAGCCAAAGTAACAGAAACTTTGCGTCTGTTCCATTGATCTAATACAACTAAGAAATTTGCTTTGGTCAGATTTCCTCTGACACAAAGAATATGTACTTTACAAAGAGCAATGATGATTTCAGAATCTCCTCCAGCTTATCTTATTCAAGTTATAAGTGAGAATGCTGATAAAGGTAATAATCCACGACAATCTCTATCAGAGGTATAAAAACTGTTTTTCATTTAACAACCCATGTTTTACACTGCCATTTATATGGATTCATATTGCAGTTTATATGGATAGTTGCTGGCAGGCTTCCCCAGTGGCTCAATGGTAAAGAATCTATCTGCCACGCACAGGAAACGCAGGTCCGATCCCTGGGTCGGGAAGATCCCCTGGAGGAGGAAATGGCAACCCGCTCCAGTATTTTTGCCTGGAAAATCCTATGGACAGAGGAGCCTGGTGGACTACAGTCCATGAAGTCGCAGAGCTGGACACGACTGAATGACTAAGCATGAGTTTTGAAGACAAGTCGTGTTCCTTAGGCTTTGTTGGGGAAAATAAAAAAATTTTAAGGTGCTATGTTTTCTTGTAAGCACTTAATATAAATGACATATATTTGGGGTGTTTCCTATAATTCATAATTTGGGAGGAATGTACAAGAGAACTGACAGTTTTCGGAAACATAAGGAGATTCCCAGAGCCTAGAAATCTGCCAAATCTACTACATCCTAGTGATCAGAAAACAAATTTGAACAGTTAAATCAGAAATAAATGATAAAACTAGAGCCATACTATTAAGGAAACGGCTTCACTGGTGGCTCAGACGGTAAAGAATCTGCCTGCAATGCAGGAGATCTGGGTTCAATCTCTGGCTCAGGAAGCTCCCCTGGAGAAGGGGATGGCAACCCACTCCAGTATTCTTGCCTGGAAAATCCCATGGACAGAGAAGCCTGGTGGGCTACAATCCATGTGTCGCAATGAGTCGGACACAACTGACTGACTTTCACTCACTCACACTAAGGAAAACATTATTATGGACAACAGTAAAATTCTAGAAAAACTCCCTGAACTGTTATGACTTGTGAGATCATGAAATCTGGAGCTGTCAATGACCTAAATCTTGATCACATAGAGAACATTATAATCTAAGACAATTCTTCAATGTCTCTGAGAAGAAAACATGCCATCATTGCTCCCATTTAGGCACAAAGAATAATTGAACTTGTGGAAATTCAATCTCTTTATAGACAAATGTTAATGAAATCGGGAGGTAACTGGCCCATTAAAAAAAAAAAATCAGACATGAGGATGCTTTTTCTAAGTCTGATCATTTCCTTATCAAAACATCCAAGAGAGGTTATACAGAGGCCTCATCTCACTTAAAACTGCCACTCATTTTGATGCATAAGGAATCCTGCAGTTTTTTTCCCTCCATCTTCCTTAAAACGCTTCAAATTTAGGATACTGTGTATCTTCTATTGGGTCCACAAGTGACTAACACTACAAGCCCAGGACAATGAACTTCACAGCCAGGGTCTGGTGTGCTTTCGCAACGACGTGCCGCTCAGTCCTCACAGCAGCCCTGTACCTTCTGTTAACATGTGTGCGGAGGGCAGAGGGGACGGATGACACGCTTAAACTCACACAGAAAGCATATGGCCAGGACAAGTGCAGGAGTTCCATTTCCCGACACCACATGGGTCCCTTAGAACTTGTGCAAAGGTAAAAGCCTTGGCTTGGCTCAGTCATCTAATGCTCCCAAGTACACAGCGGCCTGGAGCCACACGGCCACAGTCTTAAGTCTCCCTCAATAGAAACGGCAGCAATCCATCACTCACCCCTCTCTCAGGAGAGACTCTCGTTTCAAAGAATCATCGATTGCAGCATTTGTCGTGTCTCTAAGGCACACTTCCATTGCTTAATCAGTTCCAAAGGACACGCGTGTCATCATCTTTCAGTGCTCTGGTGCAACAACTTAAAATTAGAGAATTACCCAGGACTAAGTCTGGCGCTGAAAGCGGGAGGCATGTTTCAGCTTCAGCTTATGGACGCTTCCCTTCAACCTTGCCAGTTTCCCTAGTGGAAACGGTTTCACGGCCAGCATGGGGTTACTTGGGGTTCCTTGAAAAGCTCACGATGGAAACAGAAAGGGGAATAAGATACATGGAATCACGGTGATAATGAAGCCCAGGAAAACATGCAGAAGTCCCCTTTGGGCATAGAGGTTACACAGAGTGGACTTTTTAAGTCTCATGAAAGAGACCAGTATGGCTGGATAACTCACACTCTGTGAGCCATTTTGCCTTCAATAGCAGCACCCAGATCTTTGCAACACCCTTATTTCCCTTTCCCTGCGACAAGGAAGAGAAGCCAGATAAATTCCTGTACCAAGGCCAGGTACCTAATCTCTACAGGGTTTCATCTCTGCTGGCCTCGATTAGCTAATGATGACCACGTTCTCAATTTATTTTCAGGTTTGTTTGTTTGTTTTGGCAACAGTGAAGTATTTAAGTGGCCATCTACAAAATACAATAGAAGTGATCTGTCACGAGTCTTTGGCCTTTAGAAACCTATTTTTGACAGAAAAAAACATTCATGAATAAAGAGTAATCAGAGATCATTTAACATGAGAGTTAAATAATTGGTACAATATATAATTTCTTAACTGCTAGTAATTCTATTCTGTACCATCTTAATTAAGAAGAAAAGTACTGGGTTATTCTTTTGAAAGGGATTTGAGACACGCAAAAATTACACCCAGGGCAAATTCAAGGTATGAAAATAAAGAGGTTAGTGCAGAAGGAAAACTAACACAAAACCCACAGCTATCTCTTACCATAAACATATTCGCTTCAGTTAACCTAAAATATTTGTTGCATTGCATTCTGGACATATTCTTTTCAAACAGACAAAACTGTCAAATTTTGACACAAGAATTATTTTACAGTATAGGTTGGTCATTCTGCCCTGATGCAGGTTAAATTAATAACTGGAGAAACACAGCAATACTTTTATGGCTTGTAGAAAAACAGAATAACAGGATTTTATGTAATATAATAAGACTAAACTGTTTAAGAGACTCAGATGACAGAAATAGACATTGAAGCCAAATGTCACAATAAAATGAAATGTCACTTCAGGAAATTTTTTTCTTAACTTTTAAAAAGCTCAATGTTTAAAAAATTCTGTGATTAATATGTTCAAACTTCAGACTTTCAGAGAAATTAAAACATCAAAATGTACAGCCATCCATTTCAACAATTAATCAACTTAATTTTAACACTTTAGCATTTATATTGTAAAATGTGAATCAGACTAGCTAACACAATGAATTTTTACGTAGCATCTACAAGAAGGGAGAAAAAAAGAAGAAATAAATATGATATAGCACGAAACAGAAGCAGCTGTGCTAATACGCTCCAGTAGAAGGAGCTATAGAAATAAAAAACTTACATTTTGCAAAGGCCAAGAAAGAAATGCTGAAAATGAGGTATCTAATTGAATCTTTCACATCCGAGTAAAAGCGATAATCATTTACCTAGCATGCAATAGCAAAATGAGATGCTTAGAGTAGGCCTTCTCCAAGGCCTCCACGCTATTCTACAGAGCATTAGGCACTCTGCTCTGCACCCTAAGAAATATAAGGAATAAAACTTGGCCCTATACCCTGGATGCTTACAGTTCTTTGAGAGAGATAAAATGTCCACACAAGTATCTAGATTTCAAAGTAGAGCAAAAACATGTTGAGAGTACTTTAAAATAAATAAATGCTGCTATGAGAGATATATAACACACAAGGCTAAAAGGAGGGAAGACATTCTAAGACCTTAGGTATCTGGGGAAAACATACGTCAATCCAGAAAATGTTAGGCAGCCCAAAAAGTTCCTTCAGGTTCTTTGTAAGATTGTACAGAAAAACCCGAACAAGTCTTTTGGCCAACCCTATGAAAACAAGTAGAATTTCTTTGGATGTAAATATACCTTGAATACTTAAATTCAGGACATAGGAATCAAGCACAGAAATAAAATCTGGATTAGTTGTTTGTTCTTTAAAAAAAAAAAAAAAGCTCTGAGTATGCTTTGAGTGAACGCAAGAGCAGCAAGTTAAGCATCAGAATACTGACCTACACACGTCAGAGTACAGAACAGACATCACCTGGAAGACGAGCCACAAGGTCAAGTTCACCCTTCCGTGATGCCCGGAGTATACCGATAGCCAAATCTGGAGTGGACTTTACCTTGTGAGGTACTTGCAGACACTGTGACAGCGAAGGGCTCACTCTCTGGGTCAATAAGAGGATCTCCCAGGGTTTCACCCATCACAGCATGGAACAGGGATTTGCTGTGACTCCCACCGATATTTGGTCTATTTCTTGCAAAAGGCCAGTTCCGTTCAAAGAAAAAGATGTGTGGCAGTAAAACTTGGGAACGCACCAATGGGTCAAGACATCCGTTTGCAAATGTTTGGGGGAGGTGGGAATAAACTCACAGAGGACCAGGCCGGGATGGACTGGCTGGCATCCTCCTGTTGGAGACCAGCTGTGACAAACTGTTGTGTCATAACGCTCTTCGCTGCTTTGGCAAGACCTGGTACATTACAAGGAAAACATTGCCACATCGTCTCGCCGGTGACCCTCGTGTCTTGTGAGAGGCGGGGGCAGGACAGTACTTAGAACTCTGAAAGCAGACACAGCTCAATATTCAGTTGATTCTAAAATGGAAAGCTTTACATCTCTGGGTTATGAAATACTAGCTAAACTTTCTTGGATAATTTTTTTTTTTCTGTCTGCCCACCCTTGGTTGAATCTCTAGTCATATCATCTGATATCTGAAGAAAAGGTCTGAATTCAAGTATGTGTTTATAAAATTTGCGATCAGCTACTGCAATGCTCTGTCCTTAGGTATTTACTCTCTTACTTTGTGAAGTCTGTAAAAAAATGACACAGTGATCCAGATTCTCTAAAACTGAAGCATTAACAGACTGGAGACAGGGCCTGAGACAGCTCAGATTTTATATATCAGGGTCTGCTGCTCAGAAACTTAATTATTAACTTTACCCTCCATAGCATATACATCAGCTGATGTGTGAACGTTGGTTAACATTGGAAGGATAGATTCCATATCATCATGAAAAAAGTAGAGTTCTCCCTGAGAGGAATAACGCATTACCAGAAAGGAAAAAAAAAAAAAAAAAAGACTGACATTGATAGGTTGGAGAGGAATTGTGGTCAGTTTTGTAATCAGGAAAAAGCTGGCTTCTTGCTCAAGGCCTTTGACCTTTTTGGCAAAGAGAAACGCTGGCTGTGCCAAATTTCAATGTGGGAGCAGGCCTCCTCCTATCACACAAGCGGCCTCATGGAATTGCAGTGACTTGTGGCTTTAAAAAGATGCCCCCACATGGGGCAGTATATCACGTGGTAATAAATCTCTGAATACACTGATCCCAGTATTCCCCGAGCAGAATACATATATATCTGGTTCATCTACACTGAGTGGCTCGACATCCTACAAGAGACTAGCAAAAGCTCCGTTGTCAGCTGTGGAGCAATAGCTTGGTGGGAAGAAGACTTAACTGGGTCTCCACAGCACAGAATACAGTGGAGAGTTGGGCAATTCCCTCGCGTATAAACTTCTAAAAACCAAAACACCTTTATTAAGGTGATTGAGCTAAAAGAACTTTCTTGACAGTCCAAATAACTGAGGGAATTACAGCTGTGCAGAACTAGTTTTTTCTATTTGTTGCTGTTGTTGTTCAGTTGCTAAGTCATGTCTGACTCTTTGTGACCCCAGGGACTGCAGCACGCCAGGCTTCCCCGTCCTTGACTATCTCCTGGAGCCTGCTCAAACTCATGTCCATTGAGTTGATGATGCCATTCAATCATCTCATCCTCTGTCATCCCCTTCTCCTCCTGTCCTCAATCTTCTCCAGCATCAGGGTCTTTTCTCAATAAACTAGTTTCTTCTTTCTTCTCAGTGGGCAACTTTGCACAATGACACAACATTTAAAGGTGTGATTAATCCAAGATTCTTGGTTGAAGTTATGATAGATAAAAATAAGTCAAGAACACTTTCCTTTTCGTAATAAAACTGAACAAAAATTTAAGCCCCATTCGGCCTGCAGATAGGGCTTCCCAGGTGGTGCGAGGGGTAAAAGAACTCGCCTGCCAATGCAGGAGATGTAAGAGATGTGGGTTTGATCCCTGGTTTGGGAAGATCCGCTGGAGGAGGGCATGACAACCTACTACCGTATTCTTGCCTGGAGAATCCCATGGACAAAGGAGCTGGCAGGTTTCAGCCCACAGAGTTGCAAAGAGTCAGACACAACTGAAGCAACTTAGCACCCACGCGCTGCCTACAGACGCTCAATGTTCCAAAATGTGCCTGAGTCTGAAA
Organism: Aepyceros melampus; assembly: GCA_006408695.1. NCBI lineage: Eukaryota > Metazoa > Chordata > Mammalia > Artiodactyla > Bovidae > Aepyceros > Aepyceros melampus. The sequence goes on from SJXQ01012136.1 coordinate 213,518, forward strand.
GGCAAATTCTGGCTTTATTCCTGCTGTGTGTGTGTGTTAGTCACTCAGCTGTGTCCAACTCTGCGACCCCATGGACTGTAGCCCTCTGGGCTCTTTGTTGTTCATGGGATTCTTCAGGCAAGAATTCTAGAGTGGGTTGCCATTCCCTTCTCCAGGAGATCTTCCCAACCCCGGTATCAAACCTGGGTCTCCTGCATTGCAGGCAGACTCTTGACCGTCTGAGCCACCAGGGAAACTCCTTATTCCTGTTAAGTGGCAGTAACTCACCCAGTTCCCTATCATCACCTCATTCTTGCCTTCTGATTGCACAGTCTCTCCGATTTTTAAAAAATGAACTTAGAACAAGTTTACTGAAGTGTCCTTAAGATTATGATGGGTTATAAGAAGGCTAAAGTTGGCAGAATGATACCATTTTCGAGTGAGAGAAGCCCTTTGCGGGTCTAAGGATCTATTAATAAGATGAGGAAGTGGGGATCCCAGATGAGAAGTAAATTCTCCAGGTTAAACAGCTAGGGAGGGATGGAGCTGGAACTGGAATTTAATTCTCAGGCCAGTTTACCACCACTGGCCTTCACTGACTTCTACTCTTAGAAGTGACTGAATCACCACTTTTAATAAATCAGGTGCAACAGGGTTAGAGCACCGAGTGAGTTAAGGGGGAGACACGTTAACTCTTTAAAGGAACGTCAGTCAGTAACTGTTCTTCACTTTCCGTATCTCTGGATATGCAGGGAGTGGGGGGAGTTTCTCAGTACGCTTCTTCCTGTCCTTCCCGCATCTCCTCAGTGACCGTGTAGCTCATTCATGTCCCACAGTTCTACCTGAGGAGCATCTAAGTTTTGTTTCTGAGGTCAACAGTATCACCTGGTCCTCTAGTCATCTCTTTTACTCTCTGGGCAATACACACATTCATTCTTTCCAAGAGTCCTCAAGGGGACTGATTTCTGGATTCTTCACCTACTGTTACTTCCATTTTCTCTTTTTTTCCTTCTCAAACACCATTCAACTTGGCATACCTGCTGTGTCACTAGACGCTGGAAGCCTCTAATAGTTCTGAAGACAGGCTTCAGCCATTCAAACATAAAATTATTTCTAGCAGCGAATTACTCCACAGCCCCTGAATCTAACACCGTCGACTCTTACAGCACTGACCACCATCTGCCAACCCTTCCTCCCCGGACTATCTTACAAGAAAGCAAAAAACTTGTCCTATTCACTGTCTTTCATTCATTTATTTATTCAATGAATGTTTACTGGCAATATATCACCACTATATTGGCAGGCGTGGAGCTAGGTGCTGGCTTGATGAACAAGACGGATGTGCTCTCACCTTGTAGAATTTTAAAATAATCAATAGACAAAAATGACGTGTGTGTGGTTTTTTTTAATGACAGTTTTAATAGAGCAGTGGCAGGTGCAACAAATGTTGCTTAAACTCTTGACAACATACCAAGCAACACAGAAAGCACCCCAAGTTACTAACAAAATACTTACAGAATACAGACTGTTTAACCGGATTTGTTATGTTAGTGATTTTGTCCTATCACACTGCAGCACTGGGTCATGAAAGATACAACTTACAAATTAGGATGGACAAAAGCCAATGGAGCCGGACTCCCTTCGCTGTTCACCTGAAGCTACCACGGCACTGCTCATCGGCTATCCCCCAATACAAAAGGGTTTTGGTGTTAGAAAAATAAATAAGTAAAAATTTTAAAAAATAAACGGAGCAATCTCATTTGTATCTAATTACACATGTGACAGCTATCCACTCGTGTATCCCTCAGATGTTCATGAGATACTAACTGCCAGGTATTATTCTAAGGGATAAGAGATAACAGTATTCATTAAGTCAAGGTTCCCATCCTCGATGAGTTCACATTTAATCATATTTATCAAAATTATCCAAATATCCCTTAAAGAGTGATCTTTTAGCTTCCTTCCCCTTGAAGGTCAATTAGCATGTGATGGTACCAAAAATAATGTATTCAGTGGGCACAGTGTATGACCACTGACAAACCCATTAGTGTTTTGACATGTATGTGAATCTACTTACTGCCAAGGTCTTGAGATTCCCCTTGCCTTACTCTTTATACTATCAAAATTTGAAAGACCTTATAATAAGATGCAAAAGACAGCATGCCAGTCAATGGGGCCGTGATGTAGGTCTTGGGGCTTTAGACCGCGTCTAGGCGTTTTCTACACCAACGGGTCATCAGCACTCTGCTCCCGAAGGGTACTTTTATAAAGACTTCTACTGCCTTCCATCCTCTGGAGCATGTCCTTTCAAAGATTGCTATTGTTTGGTTGTTTAATCATGTCTGACTCTTTGCGACCCCATGGACTATATATAACCACCAGGCTCCTCTGTCCATGGGCTTCTCCAGGCAAGAATACTGGAGTGGGTTGCCATTCCCTTCGCCAGGGGATCTCCCTGACCCAGGGATTGAACCCACATGTCTTTCGTCTCCTGCATTGGCAGGCAGGTTCTTTACTGAGCCACCTGGGAAGTCACCTATGAAAGAGAGCCCTTGGTAATTTTCCAGAGTGAGGAGAAGTGGGAGAAGGCCACCTTCCTAATGTATCTGCACAAAAGCTAACCCAGCTTCCAACACTGGGGGATGTTGGGCTCGGCGCCATGCAGAGGCGAGAAGACAGGGCGATCGTCTCCCTGTGGACGGTGGAGACGCAGGGGTGTGGACGTGACTGCGGGTGCAGGACACATCAGCAGCAGGAGGAAGCATGGGGAAAACAGGAACGGTGCTACCATAAGGAAGATGGGAAGCTTGATCCTATCCTAGTTATGACATCTGGAAGAAATGCAAGTCTGGAATTTGAGAAGACTACTCTTCAGTATTATTTACGGAATCATCTCTTAACCAAAAGAATCTGAATATTACTCAGTCAAAATATTCCCCAAATTTTAGTACCTTTAGGAGAAGCAACTAGAGTAATGGGCTTCCTAGGTGGTTCAGCAGTAAAGAACCCGTCTGCCAATTCAGGAGACGAGGGTTCGATCCCTAGATCAGGAAGATCCCCAGGAGAAGGAAATGGAAACCCACTCCAGTACTTGGGAAATCCCATGGACAGAGGAGCCTGGTGGGCTATATATAGTCCATGGGGTCGCAAAGGGTCAGACACGACTTAGCCACTGAAGGACAGCAACAAGCAGAGTAGTAACAATTGTTAATGATTCCATAACAAAAAAGTAACAGAATGTCCAAAAATGTATAATTAGCAAAATCATAGTATTATACCTGTATGAAGATTTTTTAAAAAGCACTAGATTGACAAAGATTTACAGCAAATGTTTCCACAGAAGAGAGTATTTTTCCTGTCACATTCCTCTCAGAAACTAATTAAAACCTTTCTCTTTTTTCAGTCATAGTAACGTTAGTTGATAACATCATATGAGTTTCAGATGTACATGTTATAGCTCGACTTCTGTAATATACTGCACATGTGTGTGTCTGTGTGTTAGTCAGTTGTGTCTGACTCTCTGCAACACCATGGACTGTAGCCTGCCAGGCTCCTCTGTCCGTGGGATTCTCCAGGCAAGAAAACCGGAGTCTGGGTAGCCATTCCTTTCTCAGGGGATCTTCCCAACCCGGGGATTGAACCTGGGTCTCCTGCATTGGCAGGCCGATTCTTTACTGTTCCGGGTTGGGTGGCTACAGGTTAAATTTGGATTTCATTCCCTAGATTGAATTTGAATTTTAAAGCTGCTTTAAGTGCGCTCTTTTCCTTTTCTGTAAAGCAAGCTACACTAGTGCAGTTAGCACCGTGCGTACAGAATTCTTTCTCCTGCTGGCTCTCCGTCTCTACCTGCGCTCAGTTGTGTCTGACCCTTTGTGACCGCATAGACTGTAGCCCTCTAGGCTTCTCTGTCCATGGGTTTCCCAGGCAAGAATACTGGGGTGGGTTGCCATTTCCTTCTGCTATAGCCCCACTGAAAAAGTTGCTTTGTTTCATGCTAGAAGAGCTACGACCACCTGCATTAGCTCCTAAAACGTCAGGAGCTCCTTGAGGGAAGAGTGTCTAATAATTGTGAGCATCCCTCGGGTCCTGCCTAGCTGTGTGCCTAGCTGGCACCAATGCCTGTTATTGATCGTTTTGGTGATGAGAGCCATGAGGAGACAGCTGCCTGACACATTTGTCTCCCACGGATCATTCACAGAGGAGAGGGTCCTCGGGAAGTGACAACACCTTCAGCTTTCTTCTTCTTCCGACAAGACTGACATCTCCCCGTGATCCCCCAAGGAAGCCACACAGCTCACACAGCCATACCAGAAAGCTCACTTCACCTGCCCAGAACTGCTGCCTTTTCCTGGTGCAACTAAAGTCAGTTCAGAACCCCACCTTCCAGTGTTGGGGGGTACATCGATTCAGTTTCTCCATGGTCTCTGGGAACACAGCATGGGAAAAATGTTTCAATGGGACACAGGCCTTTTAGCAGAACATACAACCTTGTATCCTAACAGGTAGATCCCATGGCCACCATCCCAGCAAGTCCAGGATTCCCATGGAAAGAGAGAAAGGAAGGCCACCACTAAACACATCTGGGTCCTTTGTTTCTTTCTTTCTTTTTTTTTTTTTTCTTGAAAGAAAGGAGGGCAAGATCCATTCTTCTTTAAGCTAAAACTATAACTTGGTTCAGAATTTCAAAAAGTATTGGGTTGGCTACAAAGGTCATTTGGATTTTCACGCAGGTGAGAAACTTGAAGGAACTTTTTTGGCCAACCCAGGGCCATGTTTTCTATGTCAGCATTGTTGCTGATCAGTCACTAAGTCCGACTTTTGTGACCCCATGGACGGCAGCACACCAGGCTCCTCTCTTCTCCACTGTCTCCCAGAGTTTGCTCACATTCAGGTCCATTGAGTCGGTCATGCTATTTAACCATCTCATCCTCTGCCACCCTCTTCTCCTTCTGCCTTCAAACTTTGCCATTAGCAGCGTCTCTTCCAATTAGTCGGCCCTGCGATCACAGGCTTGTCATGGTGAAGGGGCCCATGTAACTCAATGAAGCTATGAGCCACGCCATGCAGGGCACCCAGGACGGACACGTCACACTGAAGAGTTCTGACAAAACAAGGTCAACTGGAGAAGGAAGTGGCAACCTGCTCCAGGATTCTGACCTGGAGAACCCCATGGACAGTATGTTTTCTATACAGGATTATTATTCTAAGCTAATAAACCATTTTGATGAATGAACATGAATCTGAGCAAACTCTAGGAGACAGTGAAGGACAAGGAAGCCTGGTGTGCTGCAGTCCCCGGGGTCACAAAGAGTCAGACACAACTTAGCGGCGGAACAACCACCACCACCATTCTGAACGAAAGAAAATTAACCCGATGAAAAGATGTCAGCTTATAGCCAATAGCTGCAGAAGATGTGTATTTGGTATTTTAAAAGGTTTTCTTGACCCTGAAGTGATCTGATCCATGGAGTCACAGATAGAAACTGGAGCCAGAAAGCATAGGTTCTCAGTTGTTATATGGCTTCAGACTCGTGTTAACTCTTTGGGTTCACATTTCTTCGCCTCTGGAATGAGAAGAACTTTCTGCAAAACCCTTTAAGTCTTTTTGGCTTCTAATGCGGAGATACTTAACAGCTCGCCTGCCATTTGTTTATTTAAAGGGTAATGGAAACTCTGTATATTGCATTCTTATTCACATTCTAATCCTGAGTTACTACTTCCTTCTCATATCTGGTGGCTAATTAGGTACACCACCAAAGGCACTTTCATCTGGAAATTTCCTTCTTCCTGTGTCCCCCCACCCCCTTCAAAAGTTAACTTGCCTGTTATACCTGAAAAAAAACCAAAAACAAAACAAAACTCTAACTTGTCTAACCACTTTCTAGGGATCAACTAAACACTTTTCCAGTCGTTATACTGTTGAACCAAAGACATACCACCTAAACTATGTCAACTTGTGTTTGCAGTATAATACTTGAAATTCTTCAGCAATTTGGTTTCTAACCATAATAAAATACCTACAAATGATATCATCAACTGACCCATATTTAAGTTGTGGGAAATCCCAAACTTCTAAAACATGTATCTTCTTCACTGTTCAGATTTTATCAATTAATTTTTCAAAATCAGCTATCTGGAGATTCCTAAGGTAACGTATCCCATCACTGGTGAACCATATGAAAACCCCACAATCTTAATGTAAGTTCAGCGCCACAGAGCTATAGGCAAGTTTAGTTTCTGTAAGATAAGCCATTTACCAGTTTTGTGACTGCCCCAAAGGAAATACAATGACTTGAGATTACAGACTCCTAGGGCTTGATACCACAGAGATTAACACATTCAAACTCTTAATTTTTCATAAGGAAAATGAGTTACAGGGAAATCAAATGATTTGCCCAACGTATGACTCCAATAGTCAGCAGCAGACTTTGAGCTAGAAATCAGGTTCCTTCATTCCCAGTTTGTGCTCTGTCTCATTAAAATGATGCAATAAAACGTTCAAGTAAATTATTCCAATCAATTATTCTTAATGCCAACAATTATGTTAGAAGTCTATTAGCACAAAAGCTTCAGCACCATGTGAGTCACGTAATGTGTATGACTCACCTGTGGGAATGCCACAGTGGGCCACAGAGTCTAGAGTCGGGGCTTTTTAAAACGGAAGTACTCAATAACAGCTTGGTAATTAAAAATTGGTGATATCTGATCAATCAGTTCAGGAGCCCATTCTGCTGACAAATGTCCTTCTGCCTCATGCTCAGATTCTTCATGAGTCATCCTGACAGCCTGGGGTTCTTCTGGTACAAACAGCTGTACTTTCTATTGACACAGTTCCTCTAATGAAAAGAATAAAATTACTATTGAAAATTTCCACTGTGAGGTACTCATACTTTTAAGTTTTAAAAAGCACCTTAGAGCTGCACTGTGCTTTTATCTATTTTGAAATTCACAATGATGCTACGAGGTCCTTCAAAGCAAAAGAAGAAAGTAAAAAGCAGCTCTTGAAAAGAGCTTGCATGTGGAACCTGGCAATGATTTTGGCTACAAAATGAATCTTTTATTTTTCTATCAGCTCTCTAACTGCTGCCATAAATAAAAATGGGTCTTCTATTGCTAAGCGAACCTTTAAAATTCATCCTTGTTTTTGAAGATCTAACTACTTAACAATTTCATACTCTGCTTATATACACCATGTCTTTGTGAAACATAGAAAGTGAAAGTGAAGTCGCTCAGTCGTGTCCGACTCTTTGTGACCCCATGGACTGTAGCCTACCACACTCCTCTGTCCATGGGATTTTCCAGGCAACAGGACTAGAGTGGGTTGCTATTTCCTTCTCCAGAGGATCTTCCCAACCCAGGGATCGAACCCGGGTCTCCCAAATTGTAGGCAGATGCTTTACCATCTGAGCCACCAGGGAAGTCATACTTACTTTGCGAAACATGCTTACATTCAAAAAACATAAATTTAAGAGCAACAGAGGTGTCAGTTGATGACTGTTCTCATTATTTTATTAATCAAGTTGTCATGTGTAAGGTTTAAATTGTTGATGATAAGATTTCAAAATATTATAATTTTGAAAGCACACTCTGTTCCAGGCACTGATTTATTTAAGTCATCTTTAATTCTCACAACCACTCTTTTAGATGAGAAAACAGAGACTTAGAGAAATAAAGTGACATGCCCCAAGTAAAAACACTTGTAAAGTGACAGAGTTTGAATTCAAACATGGGTCTGTTTGACTCTTTACACCATGTTGACTAAAGACAAATAGATACAACTTTACAGGCAAAACCCACTACCAGATGTTTTTGAAAGATACTAAATTGTTCTCCAGTCTTTTCACTTTTCTTTCTCAATGGAAACATTTTTATTTTCCTTAAAGACAGAAAAACGTTGCTTTACTATATGAAAGTGTTTTTCTTTAATTAACATTTTATATTTACAGAACCAATCCATTTTCATTGTTGAAAATTTCAAAATACAGATTGGTAAAAATAAAATCATTACATTTCTACTACTTAGAGATTATTAATGTTGAACTCTTAGTGTTTCTCTAACTGGCTCTTTTTCTGGGCATATGTATAAACAAAATGTACATGCCTGTATCTATACACATAATATTTGTGTTTTTTAATAAAAATGATATATGGTACTTATTGGTGGTAAGCCTGCTTTTCATTTATTGATAAGTTGTTTTATTTTATTATTTTTTATTTTTAACTCCATACTTTTATTGGGGTATAGCCAATGAACATGGAGAAGGAAATGGCAACCCACTACAGTGTTCTTGCCTGGAGAATCCCAGGGACGAGGGAGCCTGGTGGGCTGCCGTCTATGGGGTCGCACAGAGTCGGACACGACTGAAGTGACTTAGCAGCAGCAGCAGCCAATTAACAATGTTGTGATAGTTTCAGGTGAACAGTGGAGGGACCCGGCCATACATAGACATGTATCCATTCTCCTCCAAATTCCTCTTGCATCCAGGTAACCTGCTTTTTAATGTCCATAATCCCCATCTTTCCATTTTACTAAATTTTCATTTCAAATAATACCCAGTTCATATTTTAAATTTCCCAGTTGACCCAAACGTTCTTTATAACTTGTTTGTTCCTAGCCTAAATCTAACCCAGGATGTAGCTATCCATTTGGCTGTATGTTCCTTAAGTCTTCTAAAATCTAGGGTAGTCAGCTTCCCCTGCTGCTAACTTACTTTCCTTAATTTTAAGGCCACTGACTAATTGAAAAGATTAGCCCAATTTATCCCATGGTATGTCCACCCTCTGGATTTGTCTGGCTGTTTTCTTCTGGGATTGTTTATCTTGCTTCTCTATCCCCATGTTTCCCACAAATTGGATGTTATATCTAAGAGTGTGTGGATTCAGGTGAATGTTTTTTTTTAATGTATATAGGTAATATTCTATGTTTCCTAGTTCATCACATCAGAGAGATGGTATATGACTGACCACTAGAGATGTTAAGATCAATTACTAATTTAGAATGATGATGACACTGCAGGGTTCCTTTTTCCCCTTGCAACTAGAAAGTAATATGTGTGCTGCTAGCTATGGAATTATATGGATATTCAGTTTCACCAACCATTCACCCAGAAGTCACAACACACTTAATAACCCTTGAGTGAATCAACACTTTGAGTTTATGATGTTTGATTCTATCCCTCTTTCTACATTTATTAGCTGGCATTTTTAGAGGAGGTAGAGCTTTCCATTGAGAACTAAGGCAGTGTGGATCCCCCCGAAGTATAGTTTTCTATTACAAAGGAAGAGTAAATACTTAGTTTTTTCTCTTACTTAAAAAAGTAGCTTCAGTATCGAAATCTCTTGGTTAAGCACTCTGTTCTGAATGTTCATTGAATGCTCTTCTGTTCTTAAATGCTTTTCACTGAATCCTCATATCATAAAATACTGACATATTTAAGTTCCTATTTTTTCAACTGCCTTTTTCACTTTTCTGTTATCTTTGGTTCTAGGACAGTGACAACCAAGACACCCACCCACTGGTTCTTTACAGCTCTGGTCCTCTTTCCTTTTATTAAACATATAAACCACTTGTCAACTTCTAATAATATCATGAAGGCTGGTTTCACCTAACGATTTCCACTACTGGCGATTTTCAGTTTTTAGCAAGCGGTTATTCCTAAATTATAGGGAATACATACAATGCAAACTGAACTGGTTCCTCCAAAGTTCTGTTGTATGTCAGCATAGCTTTGGGAAGAGAGTTTAAGATTCCTGACAGGTTTGTGGACTTATTAAACCACATTCCAACCACTGAGTCTGTGGTTTACACTCCAGGGGTGCTTTGCTTCAGACACACTAAGCACTAGAGAGCAAGATGCTATGTTTTCACATTTACAAACATGAGCTCCATGTTAACACACTCTTTACTTGAAACATTTAAAAACATCTATTGAACACAAAGGGAAGGAGAAGAAAACCAAAATATGAAGAGAGACAAAACAAAAAACAAAAAAAAACACCAAACAAACACTGCTTTCAATTCTAAAATAAGTATGCCCTCCCTCCATAAAAATAAAATCAAGTATTAAGTCAGTCTTCCTTCTAACTATGTTTTTATTTATCTATTGCATACACTCAGATGAAGAGCTCAAAATGCCTAAAGTCATTCTGGGCAAGTTGACAAGTATCCTACACACTGAAATGAGAAGTGGGAAGAAGGCCAGATTGCCTAATTGTTACTTGGGAATCCGAGGAGGTGGACAAGCCAAAATCTTTACAGGGATCCAAAGAGTACAGCTTCCTCCTTAGGCAGCAGAAAAGAACAATAGGCCAGAGTCTCATTCTGTGTAATTTTATAGGATGATTCCATTGTTTCTTTCATGTAGTGCCTGAAGGGAAAGTGTATTGCTATCTGTGGGAGAGCTTCCATCATAGAGTTATTACAGACAGTGAGAACGTAGCCCCTGGGAGATTAATGAATGATACCACATTCAGTCTCTTACGGAGCGCTCACATAAATGCTCTGGGAACTGTGCACCCAAAAGACCTCTGCTCTGAGGTCAGGAAGTTTTAGTGACCAACGTTAATGAGGCAAGCAGTATGGCAAGCTGATTAAAGGAGCTTTGAAGAGAGCGTTTGGGAGAGGGGATAAAGAGGGGATTGAGAAAGGGCATGGTATACATAGATAATGGAAATGTGAGATTGGCACTTATGCAGGAAGCCTTAAAGAACATTTAACTTAGTCCCTTGCCACTTATGGTTGGGGAAACCAAGGTACTAACAGGTTAAGCAACTTGCCCACTGCCGTGCCCTAGATAACACGGAGTTAGTGACAAAATCTAAGCTAGAATCCATGACATCTTTTAAAAAATGATACAAATAAACTTATTCACAAAAGAGAAAATGGACTCACCGACTTAATTAGAGGACAAACGTATGGTTGGGGGGGAGAGGAAGGATGGGAGAAAGAGTAGTTAGGCAATTGGGGATTGACATGTACACACTGCTCTATTTAAAAGGACAACCAGCATGGTCCTGCTGTGTAGCACAGGGAACTGTGCTCAACGTTATGTGACAGCCTGGATAGGAAGCGGGGTCTGGGGGAGAATGGATGCGTGTTATGGGCATGGCTGAGTCCCTTCGCTTTTCGTCTGAAGCTACCTCCACACTGGTAACCAGCTATGAAGTGAAGTGACGTCACTCAGGCGTGTCCAACTCTCTGCGACCCCATGGACTGCAGCTTACCAGGCTCCTCCATCCATGGGATTCTCCAGGCAAGAATACTGGAGGGGGTGCCATCTCCTTGTCCCGGGGATCTTCCCGACCCAGGGACTGAACCTGGGTCTCCTGCATTGTAGACAGACGCTCTATACCCCAATACAAAATAAAAGGTTTAAATCTACAAAAAATAAAATAAAATGGATAACCAACAAGGTCCTGCTATATACAGGGAACTCTGTCCAGTGTTATACGACTTCCTGAACAGGAAGGGGGTTTTGGGGGAGAATGAATACATGTATATGTATGGCTAATTCCCTTTGCTGTACACCTGAAACTATCACAACTTTATTAATTGGCTGTACTCCAATATAAAATAAAAAGTTAAAAAAAAATCCTTAGCTTTTTAGTCCCAGTTTAGCTGCCACCTCTCCATGAGGCATTTTTGGACTATTCTGGTCTCCTTAGAATTCTTTCCTCTCCCATAAACAAAGGCAAAAAACCCCTCATATAGTAGTTATTGATGTTCTCTCACATGTTGCTTTATTTTATTTTGGTCTAATCTGGGAACAAAGTAGATGCTGAAAGAACAAGCAAATGAAAAGAAAAAGTTAAGAGGCAGAAGAGTGTAACTGAAAGGAAGCAGAAGACCAGGGTTCACCCTTGAGTTCTGCTACTAACTCCATTCATGAACAAGCCACAGTGGCTCTGGTCTTAATTCCCCATTTATAAAGTGGAGACAGGGAAAGGAGAGTAGATGAGAAGACACCTAACATTAACTCTTCCAATCAATGTGCTTAAAGGATTAAGATCTCATCTGTTATAAACTCCTGTCCCTAATCAGAATCATGCCTAACCTATTATTAACAGGTTGATAGTCTTAACCACTATCATCTGTCCACACACCCACCCACTCACCATCCTACTGTTCACTATTTCCTAACACACACCTGAAGTTCTATTCAAAAGGATATATCTACTCATTCTGATGTACCTGTGGTATACAGCAGGTGCTCAATACATGTTGAATGGCTTCATTAACATGTGAATCAATATGTATACTCCTATTTTCTATCATCTTCTAGGGCTTGTTTCTGGCTTCCTGATCTAATTTCTGCTGTAACACTTAATGATATGTTTTTTTTCTTGATGGGAGCAAAGTAAATGCTGTTTGAATGTCAGTTCATTAGTTCTTAACCTTAATAACAAATTGTACACAGAGTCAAAACCTGTACACAGAGTCAAAACCCATAATTTGTTGCCTGTTGCTAAGACATCTGGCTCTTGGCGACCCCATGGACTGCAGTATGCCAGGCTTCCCTGTCCTTCACCATCTCCCAGAGCTTCCTCAAACTCATGTCCATCGAGTCAGTGAAGCCATCCAACCATCTCGTCCTCTGTCATACCCTTCTCCTGCCTTCAACCCTTCCCAGCATCAGGGGCCTCGAGACCCTGTTTTCCCAACAGCCAGTCCCTCCCATCAGGAAGTTTGCACAAGCCTCTTATCCTGATCCATGAGAGGGCAGATAGAAGCAGCAAGAACTACAATCCCACAGTCTACAGAACGAAAGCCACGTGGATCACAGCCTTGTGTAACTCACTGAAGCTATGAGCCATGCTGGCCAGAGCCACCCAAGACGGACGGGTCACGGTGGAGAGTTCTGACCAAACGTGGTCCACTGGAGAAGGGAACGGCAAACCACTCCAGTATTCTTGCCTCAAGAACCACACAATTTTCCCCTGAGTTGTTTCACATGTTTGTTTTATCCCTCCAGGTATATTGTTAAGTCCTTTGAAACCGGAGAAGGTATGTTTTACTTCATTTACTCTTCTTAATATAGCATTAGAGATTCAAGACTTGATTGACTATTAATTCTAGACAGATAGTACACTATATTTTCAAAGGCCTTCAGGAAACTTCCCTACCCACAAAGGACTCAGCCCCCTTGTTACACTATCGGAAGAGGTTCTAAGAAAGATGGTTATCACTCTTTGAATACAATCCCTCTACAAACCTAAAGACCATTCTACAAAAACACCACTCTTCTTTCCTTACTTTCTTTTCCCACCTGAAGAATCAGTTTCTTATAATTAGTTCTTTAGACCTGATTCTGTTTTGGAGGACTTAAAAGTTCTAGCATAAGAAATTTCTCAAGTTGTACACAGAAAAGAGTCTTGGACTGTGAAGGAAACCAGGGTTCTAATCAAGGCTCTACTACTTGCCGATGTCTTTGGGCAGATTACTGAGCATTTCTGGGCTCCAGTTTCCCCAGTTTCCCCCTAATGTAAAAAAGGAAGTAATATTTGCCTTGTCTTACAGGGATATTATTACAATTAAACATGTTTCTATATACATAAAAAAAAACTTTGCATGTTTTAAAGCTCTACACAAACATAAGATATTATTTTCCCATTGTTATCAGAACACTAAAAGCATTTTCCATAAACATATAAGTTAAGACCTTCATTGAATAAAAGTTAAAAATACACATGCATAAGAAAGCTGAAAGGAACTATGCTATAGTGTTAACATTAGTTATTTCGTGGTGACAGGATTGTGAGTGCTTAGTTTTTGCTTTATATTTTTCTGCATCTTTTTTTTAATAGTAGCTATTACTCCTAGAATTTAAAAAGGCTACTTTAAGTCAAATAATGACACTGTGCAACAACTGAGTATTTGAAAAAATAGCTATCAAATACTGAGGACTCTTTAAAAGAATATCAAAAGCAAGCCTTTTATAATTGATACAACTAAATTTCTAAGTAGATCACTAAGGTAAATGGCAGAGATATTTAGCTAAGCTTTTCGAAGAAGATGAAGTTATCAGGAACAATGTGTTTCCATTTTTCTAAAGAACTATTATCTTCCTTTTGTTTTTTTTTCTCTGAAGTGTTTCTACTAGATACCAGCATCACTACTCCCCAGGGTATCAAGAGGTGAGACTCTCAACTTGGAAAACCTCAGACAGGAAACCCAATGTTGGTGTTACATAAAAGATACCACAAGCTCCTGACCTGTTTCTGGCCCTCTGCCTCTCCATGCTCCCTGAGAGCAATCAGCATTAATCTGGGGGACCCTGTGACATTCGGAATGTGTCACAAATCAATTTCTAGCTCGGTTTTCATCTTCTTTAGCGAGAATTCTGATCAGCAGCCTTTCGGTTCTAGCACTGCCTCCACCTGAAGTTCCTTTAATTGGTTCTCATCATTCAGTAAGATTCAATCATTCAGTCAGTTCATCATTCAGGCTTCAGGAAGATGACCACACGCTTTATTGCCCAAAGTCTGGCACTTTGAAGAGTGCAGCAGAGCAACAGGCATAAACTGAGACTGTCACAGGCCACTAGAACATATAATCACTTTAAAATTAAGCAAAGTAAGGATATTTGAAGAAAGAAGTTCCACGATGTCTTTGGTCCTGACAACTAGAAACCAGATCAATGCTGCCATAGTTTTTTCATACTGTCTTCCACTTCCAATGGTTGTTAGCTCTTAAATATAAGAATTATATTCACACTGTTATTGGAAATCTATAATTAAATGTGAAAGTAAATTTTCTTTCTCTTTCCTTCTTTTTCATTTTAAAGGTTCACACAGGGCAGCTGTTTTGCAAAGGAGGGTGGGAATTGCAAAGGTTTTGCCCCAGGCTGTCTTGCGTTAGGAATTGTTGCATTTGGCCACTTTTCAAGGAACCAGATGTGAAGTAAGTAATGCCCATTTGGATTACAAATCTCATTTTAATATCTTTCAACATAAATAACAATAGCAACAGTCAATATATTTATTTCAAGGCTTCCAAGAGGTGGACAGACATTACCCACACAGGAACCACGCTCTAGAAAGCTAGAGGAAGCAATGATCCTATTAAAAACAGTTTTTACATGCTCAAAAAAGTTAATTTCAATGAAGACAACAAAATAAAGTTTGGTTTGATGGTTACAATTAACCAAAGCATCACAAGAGGCAAAGACCAGACTAACTCAATTCAATAAATTCTGTACACTTGGAAAGTCTTAATCACAAGACTTAGATATTGAAATGACTGTATTTTGGGGTTATTACTAAGTTTGTCAAGGTTTCATAAACATAACCGAAGGCAACACAGGCTTGGAGGGTACCAGTTCTAACATATTCTTTGGAGAATAAACAAAGTTTTAATATAGATTTAAAAAAAAAACCTCAATATCAAGTTCCTAACAACACCTTTATATCAATCTGAAACTGCAAGTGAATGGATTAAGCTAGCCTGAGAGAAAATTAACAATAATTTCTATTACTCCCAATTTTGCAGTATGAGGGGCCCATTAATCTGATGGACTTTGTCTGAGGACAGTTCATTTACATCCACAGTCATAAATGAGATTAAGATTTGGGAATATTTAAAATAAAGCAAAAAAAAAAATTCAGAACTACACTTAGAGCAAACAAAGATGTTAAGCTGTACGGAGCTATAAGATAGGACCAGAGAGATAAAAAGAGATCAAATGAATAGCTGAAGTAAATGCTGGGACATGAAGGATCTGTTGGAGGAATTCAGAATATGGTGATTTTCACCACAGGGGATAACAAATCTGTAAGGCTTGTGTGTCTCTTAGAGTGCACAAAGCATTTTTCCATATATTACTTATTTAATCGCAACAGGTAGCAATTATTACCATTTTATAGAAAACTGAGGAAGCTACGTGACATGGCCAAGATCAGCCGACCAAGAAGTAAGACTTCAATTTCACCCAAATCAATACACATCTGTTGAACAATCCCCGTCAGAAAACCTTGCCATTTATAAGACACTGTGGGAAATACAGAGAAGTGTCAGCCTGCCCTTAAGGAATTTATATCTTGTTGGAGAAACAAGCTGCAAACGGTGAAAAGTTAAGTAATGATTCATGATATAAATAAGAGTTCCAGCCAATGACAGAGGAGGTGTCACAAGGCAGCACCTGGTGAATTGCCAAATATGTGGAAAAATGACTCAGTTTCACAGGGACTCAGAAGAGCATATCCAGATGGGATGGGTTCATGGAAGGAATGGGATTCCAGCTATGGCCTATACATGAGCAAGATGCAGATAAGACCAGAGTATGGTCTCCTGAAAAAGAGGGACCAGGTCTCTGCGGCCTACAGAGCTATGGGTATATCTATTCACAGCTGAGTCAGAGAACCTCAGTTATGAATGAATAAAGACTACTGTTGTCTGACCCACTGATGAACAGGTTAACGATGCATGAATGAACACCTGGAGAGGATATAAGAAGCATTCCAGACAAGGGGAAAGAGCAAGAGTATGTCCGGAGGACAGTGACTCCGAATGTCACTGTGCTTCACAGGAGTCTTCTTGTTATTGTCTCTATTCAGTCCCTAAGTCATGTCCAACTCTTTGTGACCCCCTGACCTGCAGCCTGCCAGGTTCCTCTGTCCGTGGGATTTCCCAGGCAAGAATACTGGAGTGGGTTAATATTTCCTTCTCCAGGGGATCTTCCCGACCTAAGGATCAAACCCTCAACTTCTGCACTGGCAGGTAGATTCTATACCATTGAGACACCTGGGAAGCCCTTACAGGAATCGAGGACAGGACATATATCCAAGGCAACATAGTTAAGAGGATGAGGCAGGAGCTAGACTATAGGTCTCCTGAAATCCTGGTATGAGTAGAGATGTAAATGGAAAGAACATTCACTTTAAAATGAAATAAATTTCAAGTAGAATTCTGGCATCACCACCTACCAGGGTGTAACTTTGGGCAAAGTACTTAACCTCTTTTAATCTCAGTGGCCTCATTATAAAACAATTGTGATTTTGCAATTTCTTTGTTTTACAAAGAAATATAGTATCTAAGTCTTGTATGTAAGTCTTCTACACACAAATGAGTTCAGTTCTGAGAGCATTTCAGAAGTCCAATTTGCTTTTAAGTTCAACAAAGATGACCTAGGTACCCAACTAATACAATCAGCTATATACTGCACTATAGTAGGTTTATCACACTTTTCACACAAACAATACACAAAAACAAACACAGAAAATAAAGATGACACTTTAAATCTTATAGTTCTGTACCTTGAAAAGTACAGTAGTACAGTGCAACAGCTGGCATCCGGGGGCTGGCATCGAGTGAACAGACAAGAAGAATTACTGACTGGAGGAGTGAGAGGAGGTGGGAGATGGTAGAGCCGAAGGGTCGTCAGCAACAGGAGACGGAGGGCTATGTCACTCATGCCTGACGGTGAGGGAACACACGTTCGCGTCTTTGAAAGTTTGCCGTTTGAAGGGTCATATGCAGGGGATTTACTGTAATGTGTGCAAGACACTTAGAACCGCTTGGCACAGAGTAAGCACAGATGTTAGTTTCCTTCTCCCTAGACCACACTTTGAAGGGTCTTTTACTTCATTTTAAAAGATTCACTTTGGTATTGTTACCATTGGAAACATCCCCTGTGCAGTTGCCTTGTGACTTATTTGCTCAAACCTGATATAGCTGCAACTTTTCACATTGCTCTTTATTGCCTTCATATGTGTATCTGTAATGTCACTAGAATAATTCTGAAAGACCTGCCTTATACACGGGGTCAGGGATCAAAGAGCACACATTTTTATGAAATTAACAACACTGAGAAATGTACTGACATCCTTGGTTCTACTAGTTTAGAATTATATAAAAATCCACAAATAAATAAAAATAAATGCAATATAACTTTCAGCAGCTTTCAAAAGCTCTGGATGTACTGAAAGCTGTTCCCACACCTTTAGAAAAAAATGGACAAACACTAAGGGAAAAAAGGCAGTTAAAAAGTGATTTGTTTTTAAAAGTGGCTTCTAGAGCACTTCCTGAGATAATCTTCAACATTTTCTATATCTTTAGTAAAATGTTATCTGCTATTCAAAATGAAACTAAGACATGAAGGGTTCATGATCATTAGAATTACCTAAATTCAATTCAAATTTTATTTCACCCCACAATAATTACCAAGACAGAAACTTGGCTTACTGTGTTTTAGAAGGATTTTACGTAACCAGAAATGACGAGGGCTTTCTGGTTGATTCCAGAGAGACTCAGTTTACTGAGAACACTGTACATCCCAGTTCATCAACATTTCACAAGACTACCTTCTGGAAAAAGAAATGGAAAAATGTTTGACCTGACAAATCAGTCACGTACAACTATCTCAGCATGTCAGGTAGGTAGATATTTTGTGGAACTAACCACTCGGCTTTTCCATCACAGAGCAGACCTCTAGCTCCTGGTTCTTCTTCCATGGTTTCTCTTCTTTCTGGCTCCTGAGATACCAGTGATCCTACCAAGAAAGTTGCTTCTTCCTCAAGGCTCTTCACTCTTCCAATTCTATATACTCTCCCCTCGGCATCACAGAAGACTTCAAAGGTCGAGGACGTACTGAGATTATTAAATCTCTGTCTCCATCCTCATCATCTCTTTTGTGCCTCAGACCTCTATACAAACACCTCCTTGATATGTCCATTGCAATAGGCTCCTCAAAACTCAGCAGCTCCAAGACGACATCTATCATCTTTTTCCTAGAACTGGTCTCATTCAATGAGCCTGACAGTAAATGGTCCTACTGATCTACCAGCTGATCATACCCCACTCCCCCAAAAAAAGTCACAACTAACTATTCTTACACTCACATGCAATCACTCACCACCTCCTTTTGACTCTAGCTGTTAAATTCATTCAGTCACTTCTCTCAACCTTCTCTGCTATCAACCCTGATCCAAATTACTCGGCTCTCTTACACGTCTTTCTGATCATTTCCCACCTGCTTTCCCTAAGTTAGCTCTAATCGCCTCTCCAGACAGTTCTGCAACTTTAGCCGGAATGGCCTCTTAAAGTTCAAATCAGATTCTGTCACTCCATGATTTAAAATCTATACTGGCTTCTGACTGCCTGGCATCTGAACTGCTTTGAATAATCCCTGTTATCTTTGAAGCCTCTTCCCAGTCCTTTTCTCCATTTACAGCTTGCTTTTCCCCATGCAGAGCCTTCACGTGTTATTTCCTCTGTGGTACTTCTTTCTCCTACAGCTAACTCCTTTCTTAAGCTGACTCCTACACTCTCTCTTCCATTATCAGCATAAAAATCACTTCCCCAAACCCTCAGATCAGGTGAAATCCCCCTGTTATCACTCCAAACAACTCACCACTCTCTTCCTCCCTTGCAGCATTCTTTGTCTAAGTTACACAGTATTTTTAAATTCTGAAATTCTCAGAGCCCAAGAATCTATCTGTGGACCCTCAAGACTCTAGATCCAAATTTCAGAAAGAGATGGTCTCTTCTAGGTCTACACTGAGCTCTTTCTAAGTAGATGTTTATTTTCCCAAGTACTCCTTAGTGAGTCAGTCCTGTAGGGCCGTGGGCTCACAAAGCTGCCATTTGGGAGAGAATACGAGGAATTTCAGAGCATCAAAGCACTCTGAAAAATTCTTTCATTTCAAGGGAGATTCTCAGGTACTAATTCTGCCAACAGGGTGACAAGCCCTCAACCTCGACTCTGTGGCAATGAAAGGCAGATATAAAGCATGTCTCTGGGCTCAGTGAAATAATCGTTTTGATTACACAGAAAAGCATGTAAGAAAATGAACTAAGAAGTTAGAGAAGAACAATAAAAGGAGGCAAGAAAGCAAACAGCCTGACTAGAAGGGGGCATACGACTAGAGCAGCTATTTCTCCGAGGACACGCTGATGGCCCAGTAAGCCCATGGCAGCCAGTGCCATTCTGTACAAAAAAGATTCCGGGATTTGAACATCTCTTTTACGACGTGAGTATTTGTTTCAAAGGCCGTTCCCAAATGTGCCTCAGCCGTAGTGTGCGCAATAACCTCTCACTACCTCTGCAGACTTTGGGTCTGAGACCTTTCTCAGCAGAGCCACAAAAAGCATGATGCCAGCGGCCATCTTACACGCACTGCTGTGGCCCTTGCTCCCTTTTGATCTGGGGTCCCACTCTTTAAAAAAAAAACAAAACTTGCCAAGTAAGTAGAAAGAGAAACATCCTTAAGTTTTTCTCAAGGTACTTGGATTTAAACCTCCTGGTGCAGAAAGGTGACATCTATTCATAATAAATGTCCTGCTCTTTGGGCTTCCCTTCCCCGACTTCTTACTGAATGCCAGACACCAGGTTCTCAAATTGTCTAAATTCTCCACAAAATGCTTGTTTCCTGGCTGAGACCTCATCCGCCAAGATTCTACTCCATCTACTGATTTATAGCTGCTTCTAACTCTCTAAGTGCAGAATACTGTAACAGAAGTGGTGACGCTGCCTGTGTTCAGGCAAACAGAACAGCTAAAATGAAATGAATGGCAGTCCAAAGAGGAAGAAGCAAACTGGGTTAAAACACCCCGTTTCCTTCTCTTTTACCACTCGCCCCTTTTCACTCCTCTTGTATTTCAAATGACAAGATAACCTCTTTCAACACAACGTGCCAGTACACTGGTCACTTTTAAAATAATACGGTGAGGGTGCATATTTTGAAAAACAAAACAAAACAAAACACAAATACTTAAAACTGAACCAACTTTTAAGGGAGAATGAAAATCCATCACCCTCTTCCTTCAAGTTCACGTTCTCACAGGACAGCTGATTCTATACGCTAATGCTGCTACTATCTTAACTCAAAACCCAGGGTAACTAAAGCTTTCACTGATCACTCAGTTTTGGGATCTTTGGTTGTCTTGCCCAATATTTCCATTTTTATCCAAGAATCAAACAGCCATTTGTTAATGAGAGACAAAGGCATCTTCAAGTCACCAGATCGCTGAAGTCAGAGTCTGCTAATGGTGAAAAATGTCAGCTCTGGCTCTAACTCCTATCAGAAAGATGAAAGGAATCAGTAAGTCCCAAAGTAGCACCAAGTAACACCAGTGAAAGTAGTATAAAGTATATAAAAGCATGCATTTGAAAAAAACATTCCTACAGTCAATCTTCACACTGAAGTACATTAGCCAGAGACGTTTCTGTTGATTTGTGACAGCTGCAACTTTTCCAATGTATGGAGCACTAAAGTTACAAAGTGGCTTGCTGGTTGAGTGGTCTGGAAGAAGTAATATTCTATCTCACTGGACTGCTGTAAATTTAAATCCATTTCCTCTATTTCTCAGCTCATTTTGGCAGAATGCTTCTAACTAAAAGTGTAATAAACTATATTGTCATACTTCAGGGTTTTTACAACTCCATCTACCATATTTGGGAATAAGGGTGGGGGGAGCAAGAATTCATAAGGAAGTGAAGGATATTCGGTGACATTTTGTAACCTTTAGCTAGCTGGGGACAACTGAAACCATGTGTTTAAGATGGGAAGCAGTACTAATTTGGGATGACTTCTTGTGGCTTTTTTTTTTTTTCTTACACCACCATCACTGAATTTGTTCAGAAATAGATTTCTGCTTTTCTCAAAATCAGTTTTCCTCTGTAATACAAAATGCGATTCCTTTTTATAAAGGCAACGTTCTTGGTACAATGAGGTTGGCAAAAGGTCAGACACGACTTAGCAACCAAACAGCCAACAGCCAAACTGACAAAAAAGGTGTGAAACTAGAATCCTGATTAATTTGTAAGTTCCTACAAAAGATAATTTTGAAAAAATCCTAAGGTTTCAATGAACTGTCAGTCAACTCACCAAGGGTAGATTCCTTTTAACAAAGAACCAACACGACAATAAAATAAAAGAGCAACTACAAACGGAACAGAAACAAAGCAGCATATTGAACAGTGACCACCTTGGCATGATTAATACACTTCTGAGTCGTCACTAGGGAGACTGAGAGGGGACATCAAAGGAGGCAAACAGCACGTGCTCTAATGGAAACACTGCGCTTTGTGATTCAACTCCCATTCATTTAATATGCAGTCATTATTCTGTATCAGGCACTAGGTTTGATGGTGAGGACATATCAGAGGATAGGATAGGAGACCTTGCCTTCAAGAATTAGTAATCAGAGTTAGCTACAGTTAGTAACACACGGACATTTTCATAACTGTTAATAAGGAGAAAAGAGATACAACCAGAAATTTTGACTGGAGGACTTAAAACTCTAAAAATTTCCTTTGTGTCTCTCATTTTAATTATTCCTACAAGTTTCTTTGGTGTATAAAGCTATGCAACTGCCCCCTCTCTGAACAGATCAAGGCTGTCCCATTCCACAGTGCTTAGAAAATGAAGTACTGGAGAGGCCCTTAGAGACTCATTTGTCTGCCCTACACTAAACTGTCAACACACAGGAAAACTGAGGCCGGAAGAGGGAAAATGATTGATTACGGTCACGTAGCCACCGTATCTATTTTTATGAGCTCTTCCCCAAGTAAGTTATAACTTGGAGGTGTCATTACAACTAGTGTGTTTTTGTTTTTTTTTTAAACTCTGTTTTAGAAAACAAACTTAGTTACCAAAGGAGAAAGGCAGAGGAGGGGAGGGATAAGTTAGGAGTCTGGGATTAGCAGACACACACTACTATAAACAAAATAGATAACCAACAAGGGCCCTACTATACAGCACAGGGAGTTGCTCAATATTTTATGATAACCTTTAAAGAAAAGAGTTTCCCTGGTGGCTCAGCTGGTAAAGAATCCGCCTGCAATGCAGGAGACCTGAGTTCAATCCCTGGGTTGGGAAGATCCCCTGGAGAAGGGAAAGGCTACCCACTCCAGTATTCTGGCCTGGAGAATCCCATGGACTGTATGGTCCACGGGGTGGCAAAGAGTCGGACACGACTGGCGACTTTCACTTCACTTAAGGGAGAAGAATCTGAAACAGAATATACATATATATATATATATATCTGAATCATTTTGCTGTATACCTGAAACCAATGCAACACTGGCTGTAAATTAACTATATTTCAATTAAAAATAAATGACTACTTCGCTGATGGTCCAGTGGCTAAGACTCCGAGCTTCCAAAACAGGAGGCAAGGGTTCAGTCCCTGGTAGGGGAACTAAGATCCCACATGCTGTGGCGTGGCCAAAAAATTAAATACATAAATAGGAAAAAAGTAATTAAAAAAAAATCTAGTTTATCTGACACGTTCCTCATTTAAGCCCTGCCCCCTGGTCTCCACTGGAAAACCAAATCCTTTCTCACAGGCTCCGGCCCTTTCTAACGACTTTTCTCGGGCCTCAGCCCTATACTATCTGCTCCCCCACTGATCTGCACTCCTCACTACCTTCCTTGATTCGGCTTTTCTGGGAGTGTTGCCCCACTCAGCAGGGGTCTAAAAGCTCTCCCTTCATCCATATATTACCACCTGTTATCCTCTAAGCTCCCTAAACACTCATTCTGCCCACTCTGCGATCATGTGCGCTCAGCCGCTCATTCGTGTCTGAGTCTTCGGGACCCGTGGACTGCAGCCCGCCAGGCTCCTCCGTCCATGGGATTCTCCAGGCAAGAGCACTGGGGTGGGGTGCCATGCCCTCCCCCAGGGGATCTTCCCGACCCAGGTATGGAACCTGAGGCTCCCGAGGCTCCTGCACTGCAGGCAGACTCTTTACTGCTGAGCCGCCAGGGAAGCCCTCCTCCCACTACACTTCAGCTATAAAATCAAACAGTGATCTCCTCCTCGCAGCTGTTAATGGCATTACTCTTCTCATTCTTCTTGACAGGTTGCTGTCATTTTACAATATTTCAGTTGAAAAAAAAAATATGCGAGCTTGGAAGTCAAAAGAATCTCAGCTGAAATTACACCCCTTTGGGCACTGATAGTATGCCCTTAGGCACATTATTTCACCTGTTTAACTTCACTTTATTCATCTGGGAAATGGGGGTAATTATAATTGCTACTAGTTACACAGTTGCTGTGAGGGTGAAACAAGATTATATACGTCAAGTTAGTAACATAACACCAGGTGTGTAAGAGGTCCTAAGGCTTGCATTCTTTTCCTCTTCTTAAAGTTCGCCTCATTTGGCAGTGATGTGATGATCCTATCTACTCTTGCCATTTGTTCAACTTCCCCTTTCAGGCCTGACCTGTGCCCTGCTCGTCACTCTATGTTCCGTGCTATGCTAGCTACTCTGTGCTATGTGAAGCATTCTTTACCTGTGCTCACGACCTCCAAATCAACGTGTCTCTTTCCAGCCTCCGGAACAAGGTTCAGTCTCAAATCTTCACCTCTCTAGGGCGTTCTTACTGAGATAGTCCACCTTCACTTCAAATTCAACAAGCCTAAAATCAACCTCATCTTTCTTCCCCCAAACACAGTTCCTCTCCCACATTTTTTCCGTCTCTCTATACATCACCCCAAAGGTCATTCTTGACCCTTTTGTTTCATTCTCTTTGTTTTTTATTCAGTTACCCAATCTTAACGTTATCAAAATATCTTTCACTTGTCGTTTTTCAAATGGAGTGACTGTTGTACCACGTCCCCCTCCCGAATCTTCAAGTTGCCCAATGTCTCCTAGACAAAGCCCAAGTTCCTTGCTCTAGCCTTTGTATCCTGCCAAGCTCAGTCCTTCCCCTCCTACGTGACCCTCCCACTGACTCTAGAGTACAGTCAGTGTGTCCCTGAAATTCCCGTCCCACGATGCCCCTCTTGTCTAATATCTCCAGCTCCATCCTTCTCAAGTCTCTGTATCCACATTTTCAGGGTTCAGCTCACCTGACTACTCCAGCTCTGCAGATGTGTTTGCTTCTACGAACTTTCACTCATGTTTCCCCCCAAACACACGTCACCCAGCTCTGTGATTTAATTCTTTCATGTGGTCTGTTGGTATTGCCCTTGAAATGAGACTGTGAGTAATGAATGGTGTCATTCCCCTTGGTCTAGAACAGGGCTGGATACAGAAAAGTAGCTCGGAAATGCTTGTCGAATAAACAACACATATAAACAAGAACAACAACAACAAAACCTCTGTACAAATAACTGCTAGAGATCTTTACCTGACTGAGCAGCCCTGCTTCAAATACTAGAGAGGACTAAAAGGTCGTAACAAGTCTGTGAACTGAGTATTTCTCATCTCTGAATTATACAGGTCAAAAAGTAGCTGGCTGATATCACACTTCCTATCTCTTGTTGGTAGATTTAAAAGTAATATTTAGGCAAAAATGCTAATAGTACTATCTTAACTAGCAGGAATAAAAGTATATCTGAATCATTTAATTTTAATTACGTTATAATTGTAGTACTTGCATAATCCTTGCTAGGAACTGTGTTAAGTACTAGGGATACCCAGAAGACAGTCTTTATCCCCAAGAAGCTCCCTTGGTGAAACTAACTACAAAATCAGCAATCATCTGATACTTGGTACATTCTAGGCATGAACCAATGCTACGAGGGGAACACTAATAGAGCCATCTGGTGTGGCCACCCCCTAACACGGAAGCCACAAGACTGAGGGTGTAGGCTGAGGTTGGCCATGAAGTCTGTAATGCTCCCAGGAAGTGGGGTGAAATGCAGACACGTGTTTGAGAAGAAAATCTGTCTACTTGAAAGATGAAATGGGAATGGTGGATTGAGTCGGAGAGACAATATGCAATAACTCAGGCGAGGAATAAAGAAAACCTGAACTAAGAAAACATCAATGGAAATTAAAAAGTTGGAAAAACAAATTTATAATAACAGCCATCAGTAGTTCACACAAAGATTTTTTTCCCCTTGCCATGTCGGGGAGCAGAAGTGCACAGAGAATTTATTCTCCTAAGACTCTTACTTGCTGTTGCTATTACTGATACTGCAAAGTTTGATGGATGAAAGGATGAGAACAGTGACCTCCACGTACTGGAGTTGGGAATATTGTAACTTCCACTCATCACTTAGGGTGTAAGTCAAGTCACTTCATCTCGTTCCAGCCACCACGCATCCCAGTCGGTTCTTCTTAAAAGGATGTGAACTTGCAGGAAGTGAGTCTACTTTGTGGGACTGCTCCCCAGTAAGCACTTTTCCCGAGGAATGTGCAGTAGGGTCTGGGTCCTATTACATTTCACCCTTTTCATATAGGTGCACAAAACCAATGTTAATTAATGAATTAACACAATGAAGGAGCCTAACGCCATTCCTGAACAGAGCTATTACAAAGATATTGAGTAGTTGTAGACATTCTTTGAACATATGCTCCACCACATGGATAAGCACTAAATTTCCTCAGTGGAAAAGATGAAAACTAAAGACAGTGATGATAGTAACATCTTAAAGATATATGATCTGTAAAAAATTTTCCTAAGCCCTGTATTTATTTGATCTTACTTGATCCTCATAATCAGTATCTTAACAGATAAGGAAATTGAGGCCCAGAGATTTTAACAGATTGCCAACTAATAGAAAAGGAGAGACGACGCCTAGGTGACCCTGATGTTCAGGTGTCAACTGTCAGGCTTTTCTGGAAGCAGGAATTCTGTCCAGAGTTACATACTTAAGGTTTGTCCAAAGTACGACTGGGGGTCAAGGCTGGTAAAAAGTGGAGTATTAAACATCTCTATAGTTATAGGAAAAATCCCTTTCTCTGTATATAATTATTATGCTACTTCCTGAGTAATATGCCTTATATTTTCAGTGAAAGCAACCAAAAGTATTTTGTGGTTTATGATTCATGCTAGATTTCTCTGGATGCTCAAAATGGATTGCTAAAAAAAAAAAAAAAAATTAGGTCTTGTCAATTGTACTGATATATCAGTGGTTATTTCTGTACACAAAAGTGTTCTCAATTTTATGACGCTATCTGGAAGAAGTTCAACAACACATTGTTAATACTCTATTGCTACAAAATAATTTTAAAGCTCCATGGGAATTTAGATTTGCACAAGTTATTAGGATGTGACCTTTCCCTTAGATTTCTTATTTTAGGATCAACTTAACATGGTATTTCCCTAGTGGGAACTCTTGTACTTCCTTCGCAGATAAGAAAAATAGCAATCACAAATTATAGTGAGTAAACTTAGGGAAACATATATTTCTGTGATGCAGATGAAACTGAAATCATAAAAGGTGGCCACACGACTTATTCCTTGGGTTTGAAAGGAAAGCCAGTTGGCTTGCTAACAAAAGAACACAAGTCATGCCATTTTGGTATTTCCCTGAAATTTATGCCTAATTGTTTCTTGTCCCGGCTACCAAGTCTTATGACTTTTAAAGATTATTAAAGATGTTTACGTCACTAAATTTCCTATGTCTGTCTACCGAGAGTATAAAAGGTTAAAAATATCAAACTTTTAATAAATTGAATGATTTCAGATCACAAGATCTGGACTGAAGGACAAGGAGTTCATAAGTGTAAAGAAAGAAAAATCAAAACAACAACTAGAATAATACAGAGAGATCACAGTTGCTTCACTTTATGGTCCATGGAATAGCAATGGCCTCCAATGGTGAAGTTCTTACCATGTTAAATTGATCCTATATGGCAGAATTTATGCACATTAGTGGGCGTAGCCAAAGAATCAAGCAAGCTACAGCTAGGACAGCACAGCTCATTACTGGCATTTTTAAAAAGGCAAACAAAATCCTGGAAGGAGAGATTAGGAAGAAATGTACATTTTTCCTAGCTGGCTTAACTAGGTGCCCAAAATCAGTATTTTACACACTGTTAGTTCATGAAAACATTAAAATTATGAGATTATAAAAAGGTTAACTTTTTTTCTCTAATAAGAATGAAAGCACAGTTATAAATGAAAATCAAGTCATCGCCAAAAGTAATTTTTTGTATCCTCTCTTATCAGACCTTTGTACAGTAAGTTTTATTAAAATTACTACTTGAGGCCAAACATTGCTTATTGAAATTATTACTCAAGAGTCTCAAATAGCCAAACCCCTCATCCTACCATGAATTCTTCAGTTTAATAAACTGCAAACATTACAAAAGTTTTTCTTTCAGGCTTAATTTTTTGCAGTTAATCCTCTACATTTCATAGTAGTGACTCACTGTGTACTCATTGTGATCAATTTATACGTTTTTCCAGAAGATGTTACAGAGTTTAGACACAGTTAGCTTTTAAAATACTGTTTTTGAATGAAAAGATAACTTAGAAATCGTTTATCATAATTTCCTAATTTCAGAGACATTGAGGGTCAGGGATAGTGTATTTTCTTTCTCAAATTCTATATAAACATACATAAATGTTTGTATATTTATTAAGAACAGGAAAGCAACTTGTAGAAATTAGTTTCAATAAAGATGTTGATTATAGATAATCTTTTCTTTAAATGATCTTTTTTGTTGTTATTATGTTGCTTATTTGATAGTAAAATGTATATTACACTGCATTATAGTTAAAAAGCTGTAATCTTTATTTCACATCATTAACTGTTACACTTAACCCCCAAATGAGTTTAGAATAAAAAGGAAAGACAATCACCAATAATCTTTTTCTACTCATTGTAATACATTTTAAACATATAATTTTGTATCTTATCATTATATCTTTATCCTAAAATTACTATTCCCTTCAAATATTCAAACTACCAATTTAAAATATTTGATTGAAATAAATCGTTAAAAAAGCCCTTATATCCGTCTCTCTGGAAGTGCTACTTAGTTAAACCTGCATTTTCAAAAGCCATCATTCCTTTATAACAACTAGCAACATGCAGACTTAAAGGCCACAGGGACCTACAGCACAGACTTTACATCTGATTTAAATTTGGCATAGCCCCAGGAAGTAATCTGCAAGTTCACTGCAACCAAGTTGGTTTTTCCTAACCCAGAACAAAACCAACACCTCCTGACACTACCCTGAAACTACCCCAAAGCCCATATTATTCTAAAATCTAAATAATCAGTGAAACTCTTCACTCTCCACCCTCATTCTTCTGTCATACACACAGACACACACACACTCACACGCACACACGCACACACACCCAGAGCTAAACGATAATAGATTCAAATGAACAGAAATCATTTAAACACATGCTCTGGAAATATGCCTTTGTTCAATCTGCTGCTAATATATTCTCAGAGCAATGTGAAATGTCAAAAAAACAAATAATGCAGGAGTAAATACAGTTGCTCAAAACCTTAAACACAGAACTCCTCTTAAAGCAATTAATCTGAAGAAAATGACTTTTTTGAAAAGTGAAGTGTGCACATGAAGATATTCACTGCATGTAACTGAATAAGACTAAACAGTAACTGTGTAACAATTAGAAAATTAGAAGCCACCTAAAAACTGGCTTACTAAATTCTGTGATATCACTAAGATGAACTACCGTGTTGTCTTATGACATTTGAAAGCCAGGTAAACAGGGAGAAAGACACGTAATCTAACAGGGAAAGAAGCAGAAATACTACATAAACCGTAACTGTTAGTGATTTAAAAACATACATAGGTCAGCTAGAACTGCAAGAAACGAAGCAGAAGTTAGAATGGCAGTTTCTTCGTTTAGTATACTGTGATTACCGGGGGTCTTTTTCGTGTAAACGATATTTCACAGCTTCTCAGTAACAAAAACATCTTGAAAGACTTTAATGTGAAATGAGACAAACCCAAGGGCCCAAATTCAAGAGCCAAAGTCATTTTATCTGTCCTAGTTCCTAATCTTATTTCTATTCATACCACCTCCCCACCTTGAAGGTTTCGGAACCCTATCTGTGTTCCAGTCCTGCAGCTCTGAGTGCATGCCTAGCAGCATAGCTGAGCAGAAAGTGTATTTACAGAGGGCAGGCCTGAACCCTGCATGCGAACACATACAGAAAACGATAAAGATCGTGGGGTCCTATTAGTAATTTACAGGACTGCGATTTGCTCTGGCCGGTACACCTCTAATTGAATTCCTTAGCCATAAAATCACTGGGACCAAACGAGTTCAGATATCTTTTATCTAAACCCTTTTTTCTCCCTTACCATCAGTTAACATAATTCTTATGGGGCTTTTCTTCTTTTTACAGATTCATTTGTCTTAGTTATAAATTAACCCAAAAGCAACTCTCCCGACTACCCAGCGCTCCTATTTCCTGCGTGCCAGGTTCCTTTCTACTTGCACCACTTAGGATACGGGGCCATTTAAACTTCTGGTTGGTAAGTGATGTCCAGGAAATCATCTCTAGATTTTTAAAGAAGATTCTCAGAAAGAGAAACACACCCAGTCAGAGATTCTGCTCAAAGCCGGGCACCCTAGAAAGAAGGGGAGTGGAACTGCTAAAGACTTCCACTTATTTTTTCACTTTTTAAAGTGCTGGTAAAACATACACTTGCATAAAAATGTACCATTTTAACCATTTAGAAAGGTACAGCTCTGTGCATTAAGTGCACTCACACTGCTATGCATCCGTCACTACCATCCCAAACTTTTTCATCTGCCCAGACTGAAACTGAGCTCCCTTTAAACCCTGAACTCCCATTCCCATTCCTCCCAGCGCCTGGTCACCAGCCTACTTGCCATCGCTATGAATCTGACTATTCTAGATGACACTTCGGCTTCTTCTTGTTTACGGCTTCTTGTTTCTCTTAAAGTTTCTGAACTAGCGTAGTTTACCAAATTGGTTGTACACACAAGAGAGATGATGACAAAAAACCCTTAAGGGAAGAACTGACACTTAGTATTTTGGTTTTTTATTTTTTGTGCCCAAATGCTCATTTTCAGAAGCCAGAGTACATGTCTGCCCCTTAGTTGGTCTTTCAAGAGTTTAGTCTTTTGATTTTAAAGTGGCTTTGGTTTTTTTGGTGTTTTTTTTTTTTTTCCCCAGTTAAACTGATTTTCAAAGCAAACAATGCAGCTATCGACTTCCTTTAAGAATCAAAGTTCCCTTATTATTCCTTGTATTCACAGAACTCTTAGACATTTTACCTGAAAACAGCGCGATCTTCTCTTCTCTTCACCATTCAAATATAGGGCTCCTAATTCTACAGGCTTGTTCAAATATTGTCTTGCATCAAGAAGAACGGTGGACCAAGAGATCATTAATGAGACATAGACTTAGTTTGAACACTGAAGTCATACCCTGATCATCGCCAGCTAAAATTTTTGCTAAGAGGTGGTTTCTGAGGACGCAGAGCCTTATGGGTGTTTTCCCCAACTTACAGGTTTTCTAGGGGCTGGAAGTAACTGGTTGGAGAATTACGTGAGGAGGAAGCCTGTGGAGCTGAAGAACTCTGTGGGGAGGAAGGCTGCGGAGCCTAAGGAAGCTCTATGCACGCACAGGATTAAGAAAGAGCTCAAGGTGTACTCCTTCATGAGATGAGTGTTCTAAAGTTGGCAAACAGAAACTCCCTCTGAAAACCAGTGAGAATCTAATGAGAATGGTTACTGAGGGACTCCAATGAACTTCGAAAGAACATCTCATCTTGAAATAATTTCAGGTTGACCGAAACGTTGCAAAGATACAGTTTCCCTGTCACTTGTGCTGGGCTTCCGACTGTGAACGTTTTACAACCACAGCCCCATGAGGAAAACTAATAAATGAGCTGGCACGAGAATGTAAACAGCTTTATTCGGATTTCACCAGTTTTTCCACTCACGCCCTTTCTCAGTTCCAGAGCCCAATCCAGGATCCCACACTGTGTTCTGTAGCTATTTCTCCTTATTTCCTCCAGGTTCTCACTCTTTCTTCCTCTCCTTTTTAAGTGGTTTTAGGGAGGCAGACTTGACAGACAGTGAAGGGGACATGCTGAATGTACAGCGCCTCAGTCTTCCCTTGCCTTTCACGCCCTGGACACTGTTGGAGAGCGCTGGTGAGGTACTTCGTGGGGTATCTATTTAGATTTGCCCAACATTTTCTCAGGTTCAACTACCATTATGAATCTTGGGGAAGAATTCTGAGGACCTGATGGGCCCTTTTCAATATGTCTTATTACTGTGGATATAAACCTATTGACCTGGATTACTTGGTTAAAGTGGGCTCTGCCAGGATTCTCCCCCATCAAGTAACTACTTTTCTCTTTGTAATTAATAAATATTTGGAGGGAGATACTTTGAGGTTCTGTGTCCATATTCTGCTCCTCCTGACACTCATCTTCTGAGTACTGGTCAGCGGCCCTGCCGGGAGCAGTCACTGCTCCTGGGGTTTTTCATCCCTTTCACGTTTACTAATTTGAATTCTTCTGTACGGAAAAGTACTTCTCCTTCCATTTACTTATTCATTCAGTCACTCATTTATTTTGTTTTGCGCCTTACTCGTTCAGTCGTGTCTGACTCTTTGCAACCCCACAGACTGTAGCCCGCCAGGCTTCTCTGTCCACGGGATTCTCCCGGCAAGAATACTGGAGTGGGTTGCCATTTCCTCCTCCAGGGGGATCTTCCTGATCCAGGGGTCAAACTTGTGTCTCCTGCATTGGCAGGTGGATTTTCACCATCTCAGCTACCAGAGAAGCCCTTTATATCAGTACAGAATCATGTGTGTGTGTGTGTGTATACATATACACACATACGTACATGACTGTATATAGATGGGGGTTGTAATCCAAAGCTGTAGTTCTTAAAAATTGTATTGTTCAAATTATTCCAGCCTTAGTCACTGGGAGTTGGAATTATTTGAATAATAAAATAAATAACAGTAGCACTGGATTTTAATACCCCTGATAGAATATATATCCCCGGGCATTGGATAAATTAAGCTACTTTCTCCTCTGTAACCTGGCATCATGGCTGCAAGACTTACAGGGAACCAGGCAAGATATTTTTATTTTTCTCTTAATTTAACTACTAACACAGGAATCTAATATAATGTACTTGAGACTTATTTTCTAAGGATCTGAGTTATTTTCTCAACTTCTAGGTCACTTTCCTATCTTTGTTTTGTCTTAGACAAGTAAGTTACTGTGGCCTCTGTTCACTGACTGGTAGATTATACAGTAGAAAGTATTCTGATAGTCAAAATAAAAGCTCTCTAAGAAATTTTGCAAGAAAATACTATGAAGCATTTGCAGTTTTTTTTTAAGATTTTTTAAAATACAAATTTAGTACAATAAATTCTGAGTTTACCTACCGTTCAGGAGTGACACTTCTTTAAGGAAACGTCCCTCTTGTACGTCTGTGGCTTAGAGTTGTATGTTGTGGCTTCTTTCAAACCTGAACAACTGAAAAGAAAGAAGATTGTTAATATATGCACATATTCAAAATTCTTAGACAACCTCATCTGTCAAAATGGATAAGCAGAAATACATGTATTTCCTCTGTTGGATTTCATCCTGAATGTTTGCTTTCCCTGAGCTTAAGATGCTTTGTGTTCTCTAGAAGCAAACAACAGACTGACTCATAAATCATGGAGAATCTTCCTGAAAAGGCAAGTCTGTCACTGATCATGAGTCAAGGTCCTTTGTCTCACCATCTTTTATGCAGAATTAATAATCACACCTATGTTGCTGTGCGACTTAAGAAAAACTAGATCTTAAAAGGATTACTAACCTCAAAAGATAGGTGATTGATAAGTTATATACAGCAAAGATGACATTTATGAAAATATAAGCTTGTTCTAGAGGGCACATGCCTGTTGACCTAAAGTAAAAGTGTCACAACCATTTAGAGACAAGAAATGTCACACATTTCATGTGGAGCCTTTAAAAAAAACTTTTTAACTTTTTATTTTATTTGTGAGTATAGCCAATCAGTAATGTTTTGTGACAGTTTCAGGTAGACAGCAAAGGGATTCAGCTTTATACATACAAGTATCCATTCTCCCCCAAACTCCCTTCCCAATGGATCAGATTTACAAAAGGAAGACGCAGAGAGCAGATTATTGAGTAATCATGCCAAAGGTCTAAGAATGTGTATCCTTGGCTCTTACAAAGGACTCAGGGATCCGAGAATAGCTGTGTGTTCCATAAAGACAAAATAGCACCCAGTGCCAAAGCCTTATCATCAGGGCCTTCAAAGTCCCAACAGCCAGACCCAACATTCTGCCCAGTCTAACCTCCCCCGAATTCTCATTTTTCTCTCCTTTTTTTAAAATTCTGCACCCTTCCATCTGGAATTTGCAAGAACTAATCTACTACACCCAATGAATGGCATAAATGCATTGTTGTTATTCAGTTGCCTAGTCATGTCTCTTTGTGGCCCCACAGACTGCAGAACGCCAGTCCTCCCGGCCCTCACCATCTCCCCAGGTCTGCCCAAGTTCATGTTCATTGCACTGTTGATGCCTTCCAGTCGTCTCATCCTCAGAGGCCCTCTTCTCCATCTGCCCTCAATCTTTCCCAGGGGAGGGAATAGCAAGCCACCCCAGTATACTTGCTGTGAGAACCTCATGAACTGTATAAAAGGCATAAATGTAGTGGATCAAGAATATAAAATGTTTTCTCATTTTGTTATTTCTGCATTAAAAGAATGTAAGCTGCAGCCAGCGTATTTTGTTTGATTATTTGTTTGTTTCCCCAGCATTGGTTAGTCCTTCGTTTGGAAATTGAAAATCTCCTAATGTGAACTCAGGATCAACGGTTAAGGTAACTATTTCGTGTTCAGCGTGGGGCACAGACAGAGCTAACCTGCCTGAGCTTTAGACCATCATGCTTTGCTTTCTGACTGTTGATCCGTATTGTAGCAATGTAGTCTGCATGTGAAACACTCTCTCATCTGTTAGTAAAAAATGAAAGGAGTCCCCACATCAACACTGTTCATCACATATAATACACACAATACATGAGAAACAACTTATCTACAATGGATTACCACTTTGACTTTTTTCACCCTTACGTCCACTAAAAAGGGTTTAAATATGTGAAAACACAAGGAAAGAAACATTGATAAAGAAAAATTTGAATAAAATCTCTATATGAAAAAGTAAAGAATGTTGACGCCAGGCTAAGATTAAATCACATTAGCATTTCTTGACACTCATACATATAAATTCATTTAAAAGAAATTGACAGGAAGAAAGTTAAGCTCTCTGGAAACTGCTACGTATTCCTACCTTGTGGCCCTAAGAGTTGGACCAGACAGAAAACTGCGCCAGTTTCTGTGACTTTCAGAAAATCTCTCTAACTTTTTCTCAAGCCCCTTCCCTTTCGTAAACTCAGTAATCCACTCTCTGTATCCATCTAGAACTGCACTGTGCCACAGAAGGTATAGTTTCCAGACACAAAATGTAATAATCGGGCAGAAACAAGATCTATTCTGGGAGCAGTATATACCAAGGGTTATAGTTCTTTCATGTTCCCCGTCTGATCAATTAAATGCAGACTGGTGTAGAGTCATTCATTCATAAATCTCTCTCCTTATCGATGTAAGCCAGAGAACGAGGCTGCGAAGAGAGCAGACGAGCCCCTCCCACTTCAACAGAACCCACACTAGACAGCGTCTGTTCACATCTACGCACCCACCTTTCTATTATCTGAGACAGGCTTTCTACCAGAATCTAAGTAGATGATAATGCAACTTAATGCTACTCTGTCTGAAGTGGTAAAAATGGTAAAAGTTACTTAAGAAACAGGAAAATAATTAAAAATGGAAACAACTGAAAACTTGTCAAAGAATTACTTCCCCAAGAAGCTCTGGGCCTTGATAATTCTATAGATAATTTTTTTTCAAGCGTTCAAGGCAGAAATGCTTTTTGCTACAAAAATTGTTTCTGAGTAGAAAGAAAAAGAGTGACCAAATTGATTTTCAACACCTAACAAGAACAAAAATACCAACTTCACTTATTAATACTGACACTAATGTACAAATAAAATGCTAATGAACAAATGCCAATAGTACAGTAAAAGAATAAAACACCGTAATAAAGTTGGATTTATCTCAGAAAGACAAAGAAGATTTAATACTGGAAAACCTATTAGAATAATGTGTTCCAGCACTGGGTCAAATTTTAAAAGAAACCACATGACTATCTCAAAAACCACCAGAAAAATACCCAGTAAAATTCAACATTCATTCTTGAAAATATTTCCTTAGAGATCTAAGAAACTTTAAAAACAAGAATATTAACTTCAAAGTTACAGCCAACATCATCTTATTTGTGAAAGACTACAGCAGCATCTCCCCAAATATGTGTTCTATAGATAACTAGATTCCTCAAGGTTTTCCAATGGAAAAGCTTCCACCACGAAATGAATCTGCACATATTGTCCATCTTTGGAGATTAATAAAGTACATTAACATTGCATATGTTCTGTAAGCTCCACAATCAGAAAAAAACCCAACAGTATCAACAGTAACAATCTGCTTAGCTATTTTGCTCACTAGTTTTCAAGTGTATTTGAACATTTTTCTCACTTTCTATTATTTCACTCAACCCACTTCAGTGTGGCTTTCACCACCCACCTTTCTACTGAAACTCAAGCAAAAGTGACAAGTGGGCTCCTTCTTAATAAATCCATTAGGCTTTTCTTGGTTTTCATTCTATCTGCGCAATGGTGTGCTGTTAAGCGAAAGTCGCTAAGTCATGTCTGAGTCTGCAACCCCAAGCACTATAGCCCGCCAGGCTCCTCTGTCCACGGAATCTCCAGGCCAGAATACTGGAGCAGTTGCCATTCCCTTCTCCAGGGGATCCTCTCAACCCAGGGACTGACCTGGGTCTCCTGCACTGCAGGCAGACTCTTTACCGTCTGG
Organism: Aepyceros melampus; assembly: GCA_006408695.1. Taxonomy (NCBI): domain Eukaryota; kingdom Metazoa; phylum Chordata; class Mammalia; order Artiodactyla; family Bovidae; genus Aepyceros; species Aepyceros melampus. The sequence continues at coordinate 250,105 of SJXQ01012136.1, forward strand.
GTCAAGAGTCTTGACTCTTTACCTCCTTGACGTTCAAGGAGGCTCAACTCAAAACCACAGGAGACCCTTCTCACCTCTCTTTGCTTTGACTTTTTCATGTCCTATGCTTTCCAAAGCATCTCCTCCAGCAAAAGTCCTCCTAACTCAACATGTCCTCCGTCCCCAGCCCAGTAATGTCACAATCTCTCCTTCCTCTCTGTCCGAGCTCTTTAGAACTGTGGCAACTTACATTTCCTCCTACTTTTCATGTCCAGCCCCTCTCTACTTATTCTCCAATACCTGACAAAAATGCAGGAAGTGACCTAGTAAAATCAACTATTCTAAGGGACAGGGGAAAGAAAAGAAAAAGAAAGAAAGTGAAGTCGCTCAGTTGTGTCCGACTCTTTGGGGCCCCATGGACTGCAGCCCGCCAGGCTCCTCTGTCCATGGAATTTCCCAGGCAAGAATACTGGAGTGGGTTGCCATTTCCTTCTCCAAGATGCTCTCAAATGAAAAGTCTCTTTGGTGCACTGAGGGAAGGCGAAAGTGTATGAATGCTCCCAAATGACTAATTTCTATCCCATTGAGTTAAAACCTGGTTTGCCAATGACCTCCCCTCCCCCAAACTGCTGACTGATTCCATGAGAAGCTAGAGTCAAGATGAGCCAATCATACCCTTCCCTAGATTTTTATAACATTCCCATTCAAAACTGGCTATTAAATTGATGTCTATAGCCTGAGGTGACAAGATAAAGTGACTTTATTTGAATGAAGAGGAATTTAAGAGAAAGGGAAAAATGGAAATAAAGAATCTCCTCAGAGCGGTTTCGGTGACGGTGGAGTTACTGAATATAAAGATTTGGTGATCTGCTTTACTTTGCCACAAGTAACAGTTATAAGTGCTTTCAAGTTGCTTCCTGCTAACACATAAACCACTGGCAGGGAACCAGAACAACTGAAGAGCTTGGATCTAATCCTTGGGTACATCTGAATACGGTTACACTTCTGTGGATGGAATTGTCAGGTGTGGAACGGTGCTGGTAGTATGGGGTGTAGTTATCTCATTCTCAGGCAAGTTAAATACTGGGAAATTGGACTCTTGTTAGCGTGTACGAGACAAGGTGCCTGGGTTTAGGCTGCCTGAGCTCAAATCTCAGTTTTATCACCTGGCAGGTTATTTTTACCTCTCTGTGCTTGTTTATTCATCTGCAAAATAGAGATAATAGTGTATTCCTTTAACAGGTTGCTGGACGACTGAAATGAGACAATGTATGTAATGTGCCTGAAATAGAGCCTGATAGAGAATCAGAGCTCAGTAAATATTAACTATTACCATCAATTGCTGGGTTATTTTTTTGATGCCTGAGATAGTTAAGGAAGAGTCCTTTAGGAGGATGGGTAAATGACAGTTTAGCTGAGGATTTAAATTGTGGAGCAGACTGAACTGCAAGGAAGCATTATCTAAACGTGAAATCCTATGGTTACATTTATAAACCAATCTTTAAGTTATCCCAGTGAATAATAATATTACTCCAAAAAGTCATGATACCTATTCAGGATTAGGAAGGAGAATGAAACTGTAGATTTGAAATGAAAAGCAACAGGGACTTCCTGGTGGTCCACTGGCTAAGACTCTGTGTTCCCAACACAGGGGGCCTGAGTTTGATCCCTGGTCAGGGAACTAGATCCCACATGCTGCAACAAGAGCTTTCAGCCCCAACAAACATCAAAGATCCTGCAAGCCACAACTAAGACTCACCACAGTCAAATAAATAAATAAAACTAAATATTAAAAAAAAAGACTTCCAAACTTAAAAAAAAAGCAACAATTATTTGTTGAGCATCTGACATTTGTTAACAGTGTTCTAGGCACTGGGATAAACAATGAACAAAACAGAGAAATATTCCAGCTCTTGTGTAACTGTGTAAATCAAGATGTATTAAAAAAATTAGATGCGCTACAGGATCCCATGACATATCTGACACATGTGCCATGTGGAAAAATGAGGAACTCAAGTTGTTAAAGACAATTAGCTATGTCAATAAGCTACAGTGCTTTACTAGGAATTATGACTTAAGATCTGTTGATCCCCTTCTCCAAATCTGAGGAGTAGCGATTCACTAATTTTTTAAAAAATCAATAAAAATCCACTTATAAGTGATAATCAATTTTATTTCATATCTGACAGAGCAACATAAGCATGTTGCTCATGTTACATTTGGAGTAAAAAATCCTAAATGTACTCATGGTGACTATAGTTGTTAACACTGTATTATATAATCAAAATTTGCTAAGAGCATAGAACTTACATGTTCTCTCCAAAAAAGAAAAAAAAATAAATAAAGGACAGAGAGGTATTTGTGAGGTGATGGATGTTAATTAACAAATGGAGGAAAGTCTTTCACAATACATAGGTATTTCAAATCACCAGAATGTACATTTTAAATTTATGTCAATTTATGTCAGTTATGTCAATTATACTGCAATAAAGAAAAAAAAAACCTATGTCCTTATTTGATTAGTAAATTAAAAATACATTCCTTTTCGATACTGTATTTAAGAGACCGGACCAGAAACAGAGATACTAGAAACTGGGAAACGAGAAAAGGAAGAGCGCCATCAGATGAGAGAGCAGGAAAAGAAGGGGAAAAAGGGACAGAATATGGAAAGCACCAGAATATTAAAAAAAAAGGGGGCGTGGTGGGGAATAAGAACAGAGTTAGAGTAAGAATGGGGCAGCGGTACGGAACCCACCTGCCAATGCAGGAGACGCGGGTTTGAGCCCTGAGTCAGGAAGAGCCCCTGGAGGAGGAACGCCAACCCACTCCAGTGTTCTTACCTGGGAAATCTCATGGACAGAGGAGCCTTCCGGGCTGCTGTCCACGGGGTCACGAAAATGGACGGACACGACTGAGCAATTAAACAATAACAAACAAAAAGAGCAGGAATGGAGGGGCCTGGGGAGGCTAGAGGAGAAGGAAAGGAGGAAAGAGATGGGGGAGGAGAGGCTCAGAAAGCAGAGCCAGAGGGAATGGCTTTTCCCATTTCAGCTCAGCTGCTCTCTGTGGATACAGACTCAGAAAGGGCCAGCACCGGTATCTTAAATATTGTGTGGAAATTAAGAAGCCTCCACAATTACTGAGCCAAAAAGTTTTCACACTGGTAATTACAAAAGGATGTTGCTGCCTTCAGGAACTTGACTTTGTTTTTTCTCTCTAAACTCACACTTTCTTTACTTTCCTGCTTGTGTTTATAGTAGTCTCCCATGTGAAGTGCTTTGTTCGATGAACACCACTCAACAAATATTTATTGAGTACAGGGCTTCCCAGGTGGCTCAGCAGTTCACCTGCCAAGGCAAGAGATGGCAGGAGATGTGGGTTCGATCCCTGGGTTGGGAAGATTCCCAGGAGGAGGAAATGGCAATCTACTCCAGTATTCTTGCTTGGAAAATCCCATGGACAGAGGAGCCTGGCGGGCTAAAGTCTGTGGGGCCTCAAAGAGTCGGACATGACTGAGCGCTGAGCATGCACGCATCACTCCTACAGGAGTCCAGTTCTCCGGATCCTCCCAAATACGATCAATCTATGATCATTTGAGCTGCTCAAATGTTGCCAGTAAGAGTTTGAGACTTGTCATAACTAAGTGAAATAAGCTGAATAATAAAAGTTATTTGAGCTTTCACCCACACCAAAATGGAATCCCAAAGACATTCCCCACACGGGTAGCCACGCCTGGTCTTGTTTGGCCTTTCCGTTACATCACAGGAGTGGGGACTAATGATTTAGGGGTCAGCAGACTGCCTGCGATTTATGTAACTTCTGCAGAAATCTGCGTTGCCTGTGCAAATGTCACATGGAAGAGGAACTTCACAAACAGTAAAATTGGAAATAAATGACAGTTGAGAAGGCATTCGAGAACAGTCCTTTCTTTAAAAAGAACTGTGGAACTCACTGCGCAGGTATGTTTAAAAATCAAATTTGCAGGCAAATTTAGGGAAATTAATTACAAGTAATGATGAGAATGGCAGTAGACGTTGCTGTTCCGATACGGTCAAATAAGAAAGAGAAACGTCATCTGTAAAAATGCTGCAATCACTAGCTGTATACCTGAAACTTACGCAATACTGTCAATCAACTACACTTCAACATAACAAAAGAGAAAGAACTCTGTTCTTCTAAGTTAACGTTACAGAACATGGAATCACCTTAACATCGGAAGGGACTTTATAAGGTCCCTGATTCATTTCTCCTATCAAATAAGACCTCTTAACAGACAGCCATTCAGATTCTGCCTAAATATCTCTACTGACAAAAGCAGGCACTCGGCACTCACGCGAGAGCCCTCCCCACCTTTGGACAACTGTGGCTGTGAGATTTCGTTTCTTTACACTGAGCTCACGTGTGCCTCCCTTTAATTTCTAGCAATCCTTTGACAATCTAGCAGCTCCATAAGGGAGAGGAGCAACCTGCCTTGCTCACTGTTCATTGAGAGCCAGCACGACGCGTGGCACAGGGTAAAGTGCCATAAAAATGAGCCATAAACCTGATGACACGGCTGACGACTGCCCTGCGAGACCCAGTCCCTAAGTTCAGTCCATCTGTCCTTTAGGGCAGGGGAGTTCTGACTCAGGACGAAGGCATTTTTCTTTTTAATCTGTTGTGGATACTTTTATAAAATGCAAAAAAGCATGTGCCTGAATGTCATGACGATATAGACTTTTTTCCCCCCATTAATGATGTTTTTCATTAATTTTTTAAATTTGACATACAGTTGATTCACAATGTTGTGTTAGTTTCAGGGGTACAGCAAAGTGATTTAATTATACATACATATATATTCTTTTTCAGATTCTTTTCCATTATAGGTTACTACAAGACACTGACTATAGTTCCCCGTGCTATACAGTAGGTTCTTGTTGATTACTTATTTTATATATAGCAGTGTATCCGTGCTCAATCACTCAGTCAAGTTTGACCCTTTGCGACCCCATGGACTGTAGCCCACCAGGCTCCTCTGTTCATGGATTTTTCCAGGCAAGAATCCTGGAATGAATTGCCAGTTCCTACTGCAAAATACATAGTATATGTATCTACTAGTCTCAAAGTCCCTAATTTATCTCCCCCTTCCCTTTTGGTAAGCGTAAGCTTGTTTTCTACCATAAACGTCTGTAAACGCTTATCCTCATATCTGCGCTTACCTTTTACCAAGTCGGAAACCAACAATGAGCAGAGCAGCATCAGAGCAGGGGCCGTCTCCAGAAGCTGCTTCACAACAGCCCTCGCCTTTTGTCTCTTTCTGTTCTGACAGGCCCTCCTCTGTCCAGATTTTGCGATAGCCTCCTAGCTGCTTGCCCTGCACACTACTGCCAAATGAACCTTCTGATTAAATCATCTCACTCTTCCCCTCAAGACCTGGAATCCCAACCCTCCTTACAAGATAAAGCCCACACTCCTTTGCCTACACCCCAGAACCTTTCTCATCCCATCTGAAATCTACACCCAATCCCATTTCTCACTCCTCGCACAGACACACGACCCACTTCCGCTGGGATGATCTCTGCAGAATGATCTCCCAAGCCTGTGCTTATTCACTAGTCCAGGGTTCGTTTTCTTGCCCTGGAAATTCTTATGCCATCACAAGCCCTGAACTTTTTTTGCTTCTGCATAAAATTCGCATACATAAAATTAACTGTTCTAAAGTGTGCAGTTCAATGATATTTAGGACATTCTTAAAATCGTGCAACTGTCACCTCTATCAAGTTCTAAAACAGCTTAATCTCCTCAAAAGGAAATCTTGCACCATCAAGCAGTCACTCACTCCCCTGGCCCCCTCTGCCTCCAAGCCCTGGCAACAAATAATTTGCTTTCTATCTCTATGAATCTGCCTAGTCTGAGTATTTCATATTAATGAAATTGTATTTTTGATTCCTTTTTCTTTTCTGGTATATTTAAAAACCATTTTCCATTTTACCAAAATTAATTTTTATTGGAGTACAGCTGCTTTACAATGCCGTGCTCATTTCTACTTTACAGCAGAGGGAATCGCCACATGTCTACATATAAGCCCTCTTTTGGATTTTTCTTAAGGTTATCCTGTTAATTCCTCAATTTTTCACATATAATCTAATACCCATCTCCTTTACAGGCTTTTCACGGGTTTACCCTCCAACTCCACACTGATCTTGCCATTCTTGGAATTTTTGCAGGACTTGTTTTCAGCTTTGTCTAGTCCTTCATCACACACTGATTTGATTTTTGGTTAACTGCTTCACCGTTGCCCCTTTTCAACTCAAGTAGCTTCTAAACTCTTAGGTCTAGGAGCTTTGCAGTCTCCCTTTGGGCCTGGAGCCTACTGAACCTGGACGGAACTCATTGTGTCCGGCTGTGCGTGAATGAGGCGCAAGTGAAGGACGCTCAAGTCTGGGTCCTCAGTGAGAGCCGGCTCCAGGCCCAGGTCAGTTCTTATCCTTCCTCCTATCGTGGCCTCCTGCCTGCCATATGCTTCTCCCTCAGTGTCACAGGTGTAGGTATGGGACACCTCTTTGCCCTGGTAGGGGATGAACAGGTGTGGCTGCAGGAGGATGATGGCAGGCTGCCCGGGGTGGAGAGGGTGCAAGCTGCTTGCACTGCTCTCTTGCTAAGAGACTCCCACCTTCATTCTCCAGGCACACAGGAAGCCGGACGGGAAAAGTGGGCGTGTGGAGATGTCCCAGGGCCACATTAAAAAAAAAAAGTTCCCCTGTTTGCTTTGCTTTCATATGTAAATCGGTTCCTTTCCTTGGTATTTTGATTTGAAGTGGCTCATAAACGTGTATCTACCTTGTAAAAGGAGATTAACTGTTAAACAATTATGGTGATAATACTTGTGATTCACATATGAAATAGCTGAGCATATAATTATTCTATACATTATAAACAAATGAATAGGCCGAGACTATGTAGTGTTTTATCTAACAATTGACACGTTTGAAAGGGAACCGGTTTTATTTTCTGCATGAGTAATAAATCTAAGTAACATTCTGGATCATATATCTGTAGGAACTTTTCTCCCTGCTGTAGTATTAAATGAATTTGCTAAAGTTGCCACTGGAAGTCTCCAAATAAGAAAGTAAAACGGCGCCCTGGCCCTCAGGCCATTTAAAACCTGTTCTTCTGACCAGGACAAGAAAAAGATCCAACATAGAATGCTAAAGTCTATAATTAACATTTTTTTTTCTCTTTCATATCCCATTTTGCTCGCTTTAGCAGAGCAAAATGGAAATTTCTTCTGGCATTAATTTCGTATCACTCTGTGTAACCAAAAATGTTAAAATAGAAATAAACATTTTTAGAGGGAATTCCCTATATATATCAGTAAAGAATCCGCCTGCAATGCAGGAGACCTGGGTTGGATCCCTAGGTTGGGAAGATCCCTTATAGAAGGGAATGGCGACCCACTCCAATACTCTTGCTGAGAAAATCACATGGACAGAGGAGCCAGGCAGGCTACAATCCATGGGGTCACAGAGAGCCAGACATGACTGAGCAACTTTCACTTCACACTAAAGATGTGGAGAAGAGTAGCACTGAGAAACCCACGATGAAATAGCACAAAGCAGTCCTCAGAATCAAACCAAGCTTGAGAGCATTTATAAAGTAATGACAATGTGCTCAGTCCCCTGTGCTGTGGGCTGGGAACTAAGGAAGGTAAGCAGGGCACGCACACATGAGAAGAATAAAAAGATCCTCAACGCTCATTTCTCCTCTCTAGGAATTCATGATTTTGCTTGGTACAGAACTTGCACATAAAACTTGTAAGACTTGACTGCAAATAATCAGCAAATGCAATGAGTAATATAGAATCTGGAACGTGTTAAATTGCATTTCAGAGTGAATCTCTTCCAATTATGTTTCAGCTAAAAGTAAAGTTAGTCTGCATTTTCTGAGTTTAGTAGCTAGTGGCCAGGGTGAATTATTTCACAAGTATGTTGTGTGACAAAGGAAATCCACCTGACACTTAAACCTTAACGTGTGGGGCAAAACCAAAATGTCTGTGTGTATGAGCTGTGCTTCGTCAGGGTCAGGGATGGTTCTGGCAGGCAGGCACACTGGTCAAGGGCACACGAGTCATGCGAGCGGCCTAGAGACACTCCATACCAACGTGCCGTGTTCCGTCCCTGCTAATCTCAGCTTCCACTGCGTCCGGTTATTTGCCTGCCTGCTGCCAGATTCTGATCCCCTTCCCCAATCTGAAAAGCACCCGGGCCACCAACGATAAAGCCGTGTCACCAGGCGGGCAGATCTCCCCTCCTGCATAAGGCAGCCTAGTGCTGGAAAGCGAGTGGTCATCCGGTAAACGTCCACGGGGTTCTGAAGAAGTTATAGTGGAATTTGTAAAGTTTGAAGGCTTTGGTTACATCTGCATTGAGATGCACTCTAATATTCCATGTCTAATAAGAAAATATTAATTCTACTTAACTTCATATAACTTCCTTCAAAATCTATTTTCCTTACCATTTTCCCCCCCAGAGTTTCATGTTGTTTAGGATTTATCTCTAAGTGGTCAGTAAGACATTTTCTGAGAATTTAAAAACAGAACTGAAATGGTAATTAGACAACTGGGTCTTGAGTACAGACGTTGAAATAGCTGTAATACTTACACTGACCAAAGGACAGTCATCTGAAGTAAGATCTGGGTCTCCTTTTACTCAAACATTATATTCTAAATATTTAAAAATTCTAAATATGCTTTTAAAATGTAAGTTGCTAACTTTATTTCCCAGGGGAAAAAAGTATTGTTGTTGTTTTTTAAATTTTAATGGGATAGTCTCAGTGAAATTTGTTTCACATTTTTGTTAGGGGTAATTCATTTTTCTGATAAATAAGGTTATGAACTAAATTCACTTGGATAGTCAACCACTTAACTATATCCATTTTGAAATTACTATGAAATAAATACTCCTTCTGCAAAGTGAATCAGCATCCTATTATTTGTATTTTCAAGAAAAGTTAATAGCTTATTAACAAAAGATGCATCCTTATATCCTTTGCTAGTAAACTCTGTTGCTAAGAGAGAAATGAAATAATACAATAATTATATTATAAAATAATATAAGAGATTTAGGAAAAATTTCAAGGACACAGGTGTTCCCCTCCTTCACATCTAACTCAAAGACAGCCACCCAGTTCCAGGCTGGCCTGGCAACGCTGCCTGGTCACGAGGCAGGAGTTAAGACTATTGCCTGCTCTTAGTCATCATGTCTCCCACCAACACCCTCGTTAAATCTAGATAACAATTCTCATGAATGTCAGGAGGGATATCCCTGTCTGTTTCATTCACTGCTTTAAACGCCTTCTCTAAAACAGCTCTTGGCACAAAGCAGGAGCTCAATAGATTTTTGCTGGATAAATAAATCTTCACTAAAAAGGAGCTTCTCCTCTGTCGAATTTGTTCTTGGGAGTGCGAGGGTTATCTCCAGGTTTGTGTTACCCGCTGAGGTTTGCCTTGGGCTGTATTAAGGATTAAATCATCAGAAATGGTGGCGGGGGAGGGGAAAGAAGAGAGAAATAGCTAATATCCCTGATATAAAGTTTCTAAAATAACGCTTAAAACTTTGTTTTCATTTAGATAAAGGCTATTCTAAAGGCATCAGGCTGATATAAATTTCTCAAAGGAAGTTCCAAAGAAAGTGACAAGAAAAATGTAACCTGTAATCTGGGTTGAAGGCAAAACATTTAATTATCCCTCTGAGATTTTCTAGAGCAATGCAACAGAAAAAAGGAAGACGTATTCAATTCAAAGGACATTGCTGTGTGTGTGTATGTGGATAGTATACACACACACACACATATATATTGCTGTCTGTCTTTTACTGTGTTCACGCTGAGGTCTGACAAGATTTTGGGAAACCTCTACTCATCACAAATTACATCAAGGTCTCATAATAACCATTTGTAATAGAAGTTTACCCTCTTGTGCTTCTGCATCAGCTATTTATGGTTACCAGTTCAGAATTCTATCAGAGTTAGAAGACAAACTATCCCGAGGTTATTTAATCTTAGGGAAAAAAAAAAAAACTCATAATAGATATACAAAGGGGATAGCTGGAAAGTAAAATAACTCTAGAAACTATTGTTTAAAATAGCTGTTGTTGGTGGATCCTAAAGATCAAATAGAGCGCAGGCCCAAAGGGATCAACAAAATCAAACCGTAGATATGACCGAGAAAAACAAAGAGGCTGTGACAAAGATGGAGTATTTTTTCCCTCCCAGAGACTAGTCCAGCAGAGTACAGAGAAGCCCAGTATGTGAGAGAAAACTAAGTGTGAAATAAAACTGGATATAACAGAAAAGAATTCATGTACTGTCTCACATTATCTTGAATGGCTTAAAAGCAATAAAATAGCTAGAGGGTTCTCAGTGTTTAATTTACTCTTTGCTTGATCTTTACTGATCAGGGTCACAGGTGTACTAAAAAATAAAAGCAAAAAATGTAGGCTTTTAAGTATAGAAGTAATTTTATATTAATGGCTAAACTTTGGAAGAGAGAGAAAAGCATAAAAACAAAAAGCCTTCCATATCTATTTTAAAATGTAAAATACATTTTTTCATAACTTTTGTATTGTCCCTTCATATGCACTTTTATATAAGGTTTCAATCAATGGTGCACATACATTCTTTATGTTACATTTTTTAAAATATTTTTCAAGTTTGCTCTAGTTTTCCAATTTGTCACTGACAATTACATAACATTCCACCTACTAATTACATCATAATTTACTTAAGCATTCCGCTGCTGTTGAATAGTTATTTCCAAATGTTGGTTCCTATAGCAATGCTTGTATGAAAGTCTCGTGTATGTGGCTTGTCCTATATCCTCCACCTCTTTGGAAAAAATCTCCAAAGTAGGGGTACGGCAGCAGATTGTGCAATATTTTGCCCAACTGCCTTTTTAGCAGGCGGAACTAAGTGATAATGACAGCAGCTATACATAAGAGAATCAGTTTCTTCAATTCCTGAATCTCAGAATTTTACGATTTAAAGAAAAAATCTATCATCAACAATCACTAGGACTGGTACATTTTCTACAATTATGAAACCTGAATTGAAGTTTACAAATCTATTTCTTGTAAGTCTGTTTAATGTGGGTCCTCCAGGGCCGGACCATCCTCAGATCTGTATAAAATCCAGTCTCTGAACTTACAGACTGAGGATTCTTGGCAACCATGCTAAGGTAAGGGGAATCAGTGATTTTCCGACTAAGCAGATAGCCGGCTAGCCTCTACGGACACGAGCTTATCCGAAACAGGACTGAGTCTCTAATAAAATGTCAAACCAACAGAGCCAACTGACAGGATGATCTCAAGAGCTTCTATCACTACCTATAGGGTAATACATCAAGAGACTTAACTATAGGCAAGAGCGAGAACAATCCAGACTACCTGCGCTGCGCACTGGGTTCCAGGCTCTCAGATGGGACTCGGGGCTCAGCAGCAGTGAGAGGTTCTCGCACACTACACGAGAGAATCCCCTGCAGGGCTTGTGGAAAGACAGATTATCAGGCCTTATCCCTAGAGTCTCTGATTCGGTAGGTCTGGGGTAGGGCCTGAGAATTTACATTCCCACCAAGTTCCCAGGCACTGCTGCTGCTGCTCCAAGGACCACTCTTTATCATAGACTATTTCTTGATTCTTTTAAAAGCACGTATTAAGTACCTGATGAGTACTGTGCTATGTGCTGGAGACAGAAAGATGAGTAAGACCAGTCAGTCCTGCTTCAAGAAATTAATAATCTATGTTTTTGCAGACATTGTACTGCTCTCGTCCTGAAAGTCAACAAACTGGGACCTTGTTGAAAACAAAGTTTAAAAAGTATATTGCTTTTAAATAAAACTAGGGTATTTCTAATTAGTTCCAAATGCTTTAGGAAAACATGTAGTAATCCTACATTGGCAAAGGCCTGGGTGTTTTCTTCACTCTTCTGAATTTTCTGAACATATGCAAATAATTTGCTACAGTATCTTCCTCATGTGTGTGTATATATATATATATATGCACCATTCATATGTTTGTCCTCTTTCATAACTTCATCCACCACATAAAAAAGAGAAAGATTCTATATAAGTACTTGTCCATACACAATCAAAACCTTGTTTACAAAATCCAGGTAATTATCAACTGACAGAAAAAGGCAGCAGTAGTACAGTAGGACTTAAGGATTCTCTGGTTTAGATTCAGACTTAAGCAACACTGTGGAAAAGTGAATCACACAAGCATGCAGTATGCTTGCTTGTACCCATGACGGAGGCCTGTACTTAACTGTTCAACACTGCCTTTCGGCTGATTCACAGAATTAATGAACTTGCTTTGAGGTGGCTACTAAGCTTCTATTTCCATCAGATACACATTGATTTCCTGTAAATATTTTTGGCAAAAAACATAAAAATAAAGTATATATAAAATTTTATGATCTGAGGATTTGCCAAAGTCTTGAGCATTATTTACACATCTTTGGCATATTTTTTTATGATGTGATTGAGAGATTCCTCTCATTTCAATCTGTTAGAAAGCTACTTTGTAAGTTTGGAAGAACTAACTCAAGAAGGGACTAGATAATTTGTCTAATGTCACAGAGAGAGGAAGACATAGTCAGAAGTAATAGTCATATTTCTAATTATACTAGTCAACTACCAACTCCTAGAGCCTTAAATTTGATAAATTTCTTAAACTGACATTTAGGAATGACGATTTGTTTTTTCTGAAGGAAAAAACGGTTCAAGGAAGAATTACAACACATGTTGATTTTGGTTTTTAGGCCAGGCTGTGCAGCTTGTGGGATTTTAGTTCCCCATCCAGGGACTGAACCCAGCCTCTGGCAATGAGAATGCAGAGTCCTAACCACTGAACCGCCAGGGAATTCCCCTGTGTTGATTTTTAAGAGAAAAAAATATGCCTGTGTGGGAGAATATATCCTTTTGTGTCACTACTATCTCAAGTGACTATTTTCAAATTTGGTTTCATAAAGGCTGGTTTATGGAGAATTGGGGACACGACTCGCTTTAATTTTATTCTGCCTTCTCCTGATCCCCTCTTTACATTTCAAGTGTGTTTATTATTCCTTAAAAACTTTGCCTGCAGGTAGCAAGCAAACCACGAAACTAACCTCTCAAATTTTTGCTGATAATGTCTTAAAGAATTAACCCTGCTAGGAATATTGGCATTTGAAGGCGGGCTCCAAACTTTCAAAGGACACAGGCAGCGGAGGTGAAATGATGGCCAGTGGGGTGGGGTCAAGGTGAAGGAAGTGATGGCCAGTGGGGTGGGGTCAAGGTGAAGGAGTTCCTTCCAGCATCTTGCTGCTGCACGAGGCAGTCTTCATCATTTAGGAGTAGTTATTTCTTAAACACACAGGATAATAATATCCTCGCTCCATTCACTTGCTGGGGCTCTCTCCTGAAGCAACCTCGAGTGCCCGAGACAGCGACAGTGCCAAGCAGCAACTTTAGAATTCAAAGCTGTCCTAAAAGTTTCTGATGTCACCAAGGCACAGGGTAAATTCTTAGAAACCAACCCCTTCCATTCAGGTCTCTGTATGATTACTGTGCAACCCGCTGAGTGTGGGAAGTGAGTGCACACAGACCTCTTACACTCCCACTCAGGGTATTTCCCTAGTTTTCTCTCTCCCTCCTAGCTACCTTCTCCTTATCTACGGTAATCTGTGCAGATTTCACACCCTGGGTCTATGCTAATCTGAACTCTTCCCAGAAGGTCAGGAAATGTGTCTCAAAGGGTCTTATCCACATATTACAATTCTAGATGAATCCACGATTTGAAGTGCTTCTTAAAAAAAAAAATCAGTTAAAACTAGCAATGAATTTATTTTCTAAAAAAAGAAACAAAACCCACTGAAGTGAAAGAAAAACTGTTTCTTAAGACACTGAATCAAATTGAACTAAACTTATAGGATCGAGTGTAAATCCTCCCTTACGGTTTTAAATCTCCATTGTAAATGATTCATGGTGCATGAACTGATGACTTCATTTCTTTCCTTTATGTCTGAAAAATCGCAGTACAGAAAGGAAACCCATCCCAAAAAAGATTTTCAAGTTGAGAATGGCCTGGTCACTGGAATAGCTGAAGGTGTAGCCATGGTTCTGAGAAAGCCAGAGAAGACCCATGAAGAGAATGGAAATGAGGGCTGCTCCCCACTCCCCAGCTGCAAAGGGGGAACACCCATCTACAGCGTGGCCCAACCCTTCTTTGTCCTCTGCCGCCTCATACTTTTAATGAGGTCCCCAGTTGGCCTCTGTAGGTGAACTGGGAACAGAGCGGGGTTCAAGCTGGGAGTCAAGGCCCTCACTTTCTTGCATAGGAGACAGTTCGCAATAGAATGGGTTTTTAAACAATCCATAAAAAGAACTTAAAATTTACTATCTGGACGATGCACCCTTAATTACGTGCTTTTCCAATGTGTCCCTACTAGTAAACTGGTGAGTCCCTAGGAGGCATGTTCACTTTTCAAGTCGCTAAAAGCCTATGCTTTTGGATACGGCTTCTCAGAAGGAGCCTCATGTTCCATGACAAGCACGGTCCCTATTTACTCTTTAAGCTGAGACGCTAAAATGTCTTTTGATCTGAAGGATCATAGGCCTCAGTATAAAACAAACACACATTCAGCATTCACAGTATAGGCCATAAAAATATGTAAAGACTAGAACTTCATCAGATAAAAGCACAGCTTGCGCCTTCTAAATGCGTGAAGAAAGGACACGAAAGACGACACACTGTGTCTACACGGGACTCACAGAGATATTATCAACAGGACAAAAATAATTCTTAGGCTGATTTTTGTCCGAAGTCACCAGAGAATAGGAAATAGGGTTTTAAACTGAATAATGATGAAATATCTCATTTCAGAAACATCTGATAAATTGATCACCACACGGCAAGCATTATCTTCTGTTCATTGTTAACAAGAATCTCAAAATTAGTACTAGGGTGAACTATTAATATTTGTAAAAGAATTAGCTCAATTAAATTCAGGGACAAGGTCAAATCATTTAAGATATACAGATTTGCTGATAAAATCTTAAAATCATACCAAAAAAGAGAGCAGGGAACAATAATTCCAATACTTTTCCCATTTACAGTGATAAGGAAATGGAGAGTTAGAAAGGATAAATGACTTGTCTCACTACAATAATTAAAACAGTTAAAAATGTAAACATTCACAGTCTGAGTTAAACATTTGTTGTTAAAACATAGTGTACATTGACTGTTGAAGAAAAATACTAATAATATATAAACCTGTTTTGTAAAATAAAAAATAATTTAAGTATACACTATTATCGGTGATAGTTGTCTTCACATCTCCAAAAGCTTCCCCCCAAATACAGTCTACTTTATTTGAGCTGATTTCCTTTCAAGAACCTACAGTATTTTATTAGAATGAGTTCAAAAGATATGCCGTAAAACTCCCCCAAATCTACCTCTGTGTTGTGATAAAATACAAATAGTAAATGACAAAGCCGGGGAGTATTAAAAATAGCCTTCAATTTAAATTTTTCATCTAGAACGCTATGACACTAATTGAAGTTTGATACACTGGGGCTATCTGTGCTTGCAAGGTGGTTATTTACAGATGTTATTATATTTTTGTGGAGTCAAATTAGATCAGTTTCATAGGATTAAGCTTTTTAAATCACCGCCCTTTTTGTGCTTTTAGGCCTTAAGAGAGAAAGCAACAGCTCAAGAGGTCAAAAGCAGTACAGAGATCTGCTAGGAAAAATAAAAGCAAGTTAGAAATTCAAATTCAGTTTAATAATTTTGAAGGTGGTGGAGGACACATGTTTATATCCATAGGCCAGTGACTTTTATCATTTTCTTGATTAGGATTTAAAAAAAATTCTTTACAGCTGATATTTATTTTTAGTGGAACCCAAAACTTTCAGTATACTTGCCACATTTTATGACATTATTATATTTCCAAGTTCAAGTGATAGTGAATTCAGCAGAACATCCACAAATTAGAATGACCAACATTTTCTGTCCTGCTCATTGGGCATATACAAATCCTATGAAAGAAGCAAAAGTAACAGACCAGGATATATAAAACATTTGTAAAGTATTATTTCAATACTGTTTTCATGAAACTCTCCGGACAGTAAAACACCATTTCACAATTTGAAAACTAAATGAAATGTATTGTTAATACTTGTGTGCATTTCCATGGCTGTGCCATTTATACATCTGTCAAATGCAAAAATATCTTGATAATTAGGAATAGTGCAAACATCCTTATTTAAACAAATGCTTATTTTTTTTTACTGATTAAGAGCAATTAGCTATGATCAGTCATGTAATGCATGTTCCTAAAGTCATGCTTTTTTCCTGTATAAATTTTCATACACAGGGATAATACAGTTTTAATGTCATAGAGATGTTATAACTAATATTGTGATTTTTTAAAACTCCTATGTTAAGTCTGTAAAATGCCGTTCTGAAAAATATACAAAGAAACGAAGAGTAAGGAAACAGTCCCCTCAAAGAAAATAGCAATATTTATTTAAAATGCCAACTGCAAAAATATGTTCAAGGTATTCTAAGTTTAATAAAGAATATGATGCAGGTGGATATTTTAGTTTTAATTTAAAAATAAATTATATTCTTTTAAATTTAAAAGCATGAAAAAAACAGTGCCTAAAAAACTTAGCCTGGAAATCTCCAAACCTTTATACCTCACTGATGCCCCTTTTTTCACAGTCGTTATCATAAAAGCAAGAGACAAACTTAAACGTGAAAAAGAATTTTGATTTTAAAATTAAATCACCAGTGTCTACCCCCTTTCCAGTGATTTGCAAGAGATGGAGCGATGGGTCTTTAATTGATCCTAAGATCTTTAAATTTAAGATCTAATTATCAGCAAGTGAAGTATCACATATCATTAAAATTTAAATAAAGGATAATGACAAGAAGTACACAGTAAGACTAAAATGGACGATTTTGTAACAATCCTCACTTTTTGGCTAAGAGCATTCATTTAAGCGTTTTGTATATCAGAGAAAACTATGGTGCCTATTAACTTCACAGACTGAATCCGATTGAAAATAGGCAACATAAAGACTGTTTTCAAATTTGACAAAGATCTTTTGAAGTATCACCCGGAAAGCTGACTGGTAGCATCTCTGTTTTCTACAGGCCTTTCATAGGAGTGGAAAGAATTTCTTTAAGAGAGAAGCTTCGGTGAACATCTACATTGGTCCCTATTCCAGAAGGGTTTTGTAAAAGTCGGCTAGACGATCATGAGGTCTGTTTTCAGTCAGCGATTGATCCCTCAACTATGAACAGGAAGACTGCCACCCAACACCTGGGGTATGTCCAAGGTTTGCCCAGCGCCTTCTAGAGTGTTAGTCATTGCTCTCTCAATATCTCTAACTACACTTTGTGTCATGAAAGATACAAACAGTTGACATGAAAACAGTGTACCTCAAAACCAAGTTTTTCCAGCAACAGGTTTCAGACAGCTCAGTTAATCATGGTGTCTGGTTTTGTTTTCAGACAATGATCTATACAAATCAATTTTACATGTTAACCTCAGTCTTGAAAAGGAGAAAACTTTAGTTTTTCTTCATGACAGACTGCTATGTTCTTTTAAGCTTTCTCTCCTCAAATAATTGACACTATTTCCCCAGCCCTTACTCTCAGACCCAGGTGAATGAACTTCTCGCGGTAGGTAAAACAAGAGTACGACCAAATAATAACAACAGAAGAAACATCACCACGAGCCTCACGAGCAGCGTCCTGCAAATTTTGGACACGCATCACCAACACAGTGATTTCAACAGAGTGCACTTACAGAGCAAGCCGACTCACCTAAGCAAGGGGACTTAAGGAGAATTTAGAGAGGCAGGCTTCTGGTCACCGGCGGAGGTAAAGGCCCCTTCTTTACCTAACCACTGACCTTATATAAAAGCCGCAGTTGGTTACTCCCAGTTTCAGCCTCCTTACCTTAGGCTCCTCCCCTAACACCGAGGCAGAAAGGACCACAGATACACACCCACTTTCCGCCCCCTGCACGCAGGGACGAGAGATTTCGGTGAAGCCAGCCCTGCGTCCACCTTCCCCGGTCAGGGCTCGGCAGAGCGGGAGTCGAGCCCGGCGCGTGGAGCAGCCACCGCACCGTCCGGCCAGCTTCCGGACCGCAGAGCGGGCGGGAGGGCCCGCGCTCTCCATCCGCGGGCCCCGGGGGCCAGCGAGCCCCGCGTCCCGGGCCACTCCGCTCGGGTCACGGCCAGCCCGGTGCGTGAGCGCACCCAGGCTGAAGGAGCGCGC
>SJXQ01012136.1:270560-351304 GCA_006408695.1 Aepyceros melampus
CACGTGGTGTGTGTGGGTGGGGGGTGCGAGGGGGCGGGGCCTGGGACTCAGGTTGGGAGAGTGAGGCGCAGTTTGGGTTCCGAGCTGCCTCGTGCATGGACCGGGTGGACTCTGGGCACCTTCGTTTGCTGCCTCTCCCGTGAACCTGTCCAAAGCGGGGCTGAGAGACGGCCAGCTGGAAAGCCTCTGGTCTTCTGGACATGAGGCCTTACTTACCTTGTCTGTTTCCGATCCCATTTGCTGAAAAGCACACCCTGTTCTGAGTCTGGCAGTCCTTGGGGAGCGAAGAGAGCCCGTGATTTCAAGAAGCGTTATCAGTTGCTTGCCCACGATGCTCTCCACCCCCTCGGCGTCTTAATTTGGCCGATTCTTTTTCCTCTAGGGAAGCTGGTTCTTGTTTGCAGTTACAAGTAAAATATCGTGAGGATGTTTATCATCTTGGAGAGCGTTCAGAGTTTAATTCAACAGATCCATGTCCTCTGCCTGGCACACAAAATAGGAAGTTGAAGAATCATAGCTCAACTACTACTACTGCTAAGTCGCTTCAGTGTGTCTGACTATGCGACCCCATAGACGGCAGCCCACCAGGCTCCCCCGGCCCCAGGATTCTCCAGGCAAGAACACTGGAGTGGGCTGCCATTTCCTTCTCCAGTGCATGAGTGAAAAGTGAAAGGGAAGTCGCTCAGCCCACCAGGCTCCTCCGTCCATGGGATTTCCCAGGCAAGAGTACTGGAGTGGGGTGCCATTGCCTTCTCCGAATCATAGCTCTAGAGGGACTTAAAAGAAGACCATCACCGAAAAACCCTACTTCTTTGCCTGCCAGGTAGGTAGACAGTTTGACACTGGCTCAGCATTCTCTGCTCAAGCATCGAAGTCCCCCTTCGTGATCGCTCCAGACTGCCAATCTGCTTAAAAAAAAAAAAAAAAGCTGAAATATAATTTGTAGAATCTGACATTTAAATAATCAAATTTAAATGTACAACCCAATGATTTTAGTTTACTGACAGAGTTTTCCCCCACTTGTATTGCGAAATAATGGACATATATCACTAGGTAAGTTTAAAGTGTACAGCATGATGGCTTGATTTATGCTATGTTGTGAAATGATTACAATAGGTTTAGGTAGCATTCATATAGAGACAATAAAAACAGAAGAAAATGTTTCTCCTTGTGATGAGAACTCTTAGGCTTTAAACTCTTACTAACTTTCTTAGTATCCAGCAATGCCAACTATAGTCATCACGTTGTGTATTACATGTCTAGTACTAAATTATTTTTCTTCCAGTCTTACATGTAATTGACATACAGCACTGTATAACTTCAAGGTATATAGCATAATGATTTGACTTACATGCATCATGAAATGATCATCGCAGTATAAGTTTAGTGAATATCCATCATCTCTAGTAGACTTAAATTATTTTATAACTGAAAATTTGTACCTTTTGACTATCCTTTATTTCCACCCCACCCCACCCCCCCACATCTGGTAGCCACAGATTTATAAGTTTAATTCTTACTTCTAGGTCGGGGATGTAATTTTGAGTGAAATTTTTTGTATGGTGTGAGGTAGGACCAATCTGCTTTTGGTGGAGAAATACTCATAATTAAACAATATTGACTGAATGGAATTCCATCATAGTAAGCCTTCCCCAGCTACAAGGGCTTATTCCAAATACTGAGGTTTGGTCCTAGGGCATTTGTTTTAACTTCCCTGGTGGCTCTTTGGTAAAGAGTCTGCCTGCAATGCAGGAGAACCGGGTTCCATCCCTGGTTGGGGAAGATCCCCTGGAGAAAGAAATGGCAACCCATTCCAGTATTCTTGCCTGGAGAATCTCATGGACAGAGTATCCTAGTAGGCTGCAGTCCACGGTGTCACAAGAGTTGGACACAACTTAGTGATTGATTAAACCTACCTACCTACCTAAGCTCATAACTGGTGCAACATTTTTTATAGTTGATCTGAATACTTTCTAAATTTCCTTCCAGATTTTTTTTTAAAAAGTGATTTTTTTACTATATATAAAATAGGTTAACAACAAGGACCTACTGTATACCACAGGGAACTATACTCCATATCTTAAGCCTATAATGGAAAAGAATCTGAAAAAGAAGATATGTATAACCAAATCACTTTGCTATATACTTGAAATTTTTAATACAACATTGTAAATTAACTATACTTCAATGAAAAATGTGATTTAAAAAAAGTGACCTATACTTAGTGAAGCCTAAAAATGTAAGAAGTTAAGCAATAGAAAGAGAAATAGCATGTCTGTTTTTTAAACTACTGGTCTTGATTTATTAGTGGATTATGAAAGCAGTTAATGTGTCATAGCGAAATACTTTTTATAAGTCAAATAATACAGAACAGAATAGAAACTATCAGCATTCTCTCCTAAATTAAAGTGTTGCTTCATTGTATTATGTGTGTTTGTGTGTACCAGCAGTTGATGTAAAATTTGTTTTCTTACTGTGTTTGGGGCTACCTTTTCAAAACTTGGACAGACAACGTATAAACTATAGTTGCAGAATTCTTTCATCCCACAGACATTTACTGAGTGCTTATTTTGTGCCAGGTCCTCTGCTAAATTCTGGGGATAATATGATAAATAACACGTGGTGTCTGCCCTGCAGCAGTGCACACATGCAGTTCCATCCACATGTAATTTCTAGAAATGAAAGACTGTGCCTTGGTTCACTTTCCCCAGCTACAAGGGCTTATTCCAAATACTGAGGCTTGGTCCTAGGGCACTTGTTTTACTTTTTTATTTTTTTGCAGTTAATGCTCAGTTGTTTATCTCACTTGAGATTTGCAGGCATATTTGCTTTTCTTCTAACTAGGGGAACTTTGTTCCCAGGTTCATAATTACATACTATGTTTATTGTATTGGGAAGGAAGTACAGGTCTAGTCATGGGAGTTGCCCTTAACTGAATCGATTTCCAGTTTATTCCAACTATACTTAAACTACCCCTACTGACCTCAGCTTTTTTGCTTTTGTGTGTTTTTTTTTCTTCTCAGTCCTCAGATATTTAAAATACTGGTATATTATTTTTGAAATCGTGACAAAATGTTATTTTCTAGGCATTTAGCGAAACAGTGCTGGCATCAGTAGTGAATGACATTTAACCATGCTGCAGACTGAGGTCAGGGAAATTGATATGCTGCATTTCTGTCATCCAGTGTGGGAGGAGGGCCACTTCTTTACAGCAGCCGTGTGCTGTCATGGCTCTGGCATTTGTTCCTCTATCTGCAATACCATTTCTCAGTCTCTAGACACCGTAAATTCCCAGGAGATTTAGAAGATCTTAATTTAAAATTAAAAAAAAATTATAACCAGTTCAACATGTTGGACAAGTTTAACACACACACACACATACACACACACACACACCCCTATTTTGTGAATGACTATTGTGTTTCTACACATGATTTTTAAATTGTTATGAAATTTTACCTGCAAGCTCTCAATTTTACTTGAATTTTATTACGGTCCTTTTCTCCTTCTCTTGCTATTCTGTCGTCTCTTATCTTGCCTCTCGCCAAATGACTTGCTCCTTTTTATAAGGTCTTAAGCACCAAAGCCAGGCTTGCAGTCCATTTCTTCTGATTTTCAATTGCCTGATTCTTTCACTATACATCTCTGCTTAATTCACATTCTGTTTCTGTTTGGAGTGATTGCCTATAAATAAAAAAGAATTTTGCCGGAATATTTTAATAAATGCTTGTTTATATATAAATTATTAGGTTACAATATAATACAGCTATCAGTTCAAAATTTAAAAAATGGAAAATATACACAACTTTGTATTTTATTTTCTCTTAATACCCCAATTTACAGCTTTCTTTTAGATAATTTGAAAAGATTGAAACAGACGTAATTTTAAGGCCATTTCTTTGATGACTCCTAGTTTTGAAAATGTTTTATCTCTCATAATTTGTAATAATAATATTTAATTCCAAGGAAATTCCATTTGGTGGTTTCAGTAGTTTTGAGTTAGATGATTTAAATATTAAAGTTTTAGTTGTTTAAAACATTTTTTAAACGCTCAAGAATACTTTTGCTATTCAGAGAATAATAAAACAGAGGTTTGCCCTGCTTTCTCAGTTTTTCTTCATTCCTCCCCTATCCCCAGGAATTGATGTATTTTGCCTTTCAGATTGCCCTGTAAATATCAAGAGGTAGGAAGTAGTCAGCTATTAGGAAGAGGAGAATGCCAAGCAGGGTTTCCAGTTCAGGAGAATTGTCCTACCTTCTATTCGTCTTTTCGTTTCAAGAGTTTCATTTTCATGAAGTAATGGTAGAATGGAAAGAGCCCTAACCTTTATCTCTGCTCGCTGTGACCTAGAGAAAGAGACCCACCCTCTCAGGCTTAGTTTCCTCATCTAGAAAATGGAAATATATTCTCATAATCTCATCAGTGACATAATTGAGAAAATATTGTCAGGCTCCTAGTAGGAACTCAGTGAATGTGGCTTATCAACTAGGTGAAAGCAATTAGACTTTTTTATTTTTTTTCCTGGTAGTCACTTGCATTAATACACAGTTTGGATGCTAAACTGAGGATTTTTTCATATACATATTCCTCTTTAGTCATCACCCTACATGGATACTCTACTATCTTTCTCGCATGTAAAAAAATCACTAGCCAAAATAAGGAGATTTTGAAATAGCTATGAATCCCAGATATCTGTATAAGAATGGTTTTCTCAGGACATGCATGGAACTTACAGGTCCTAGGCTTTGTCACAGAAAACAAAAAGCAAAACAAAACAAAAAACCCCTTTTTATGATGGAAAACATTAGACAAGTATAGAAGTAGGCAGAGTAGTGTAATGAATACCCCTTGTACCCATAAGCTGGTTTCATTCTATGGTTAATCCTATTCCATCTTACCTGCCTCCCTCTTCTGTACCATTCTAAAACCCCTCAAAGGAATTTCATCATTTAGAAGTTGGTTCAAACAGTTAGCTCTGGTAGATTTTCAATTTATCATAAAAATTTCTCTGCTAATATTTTCACAACTCTTCATGTCCATCGTGGGCATGTTGCAAAACGCGCTTACAGCTCAGAGGGCGCCATCTGCTTACTCTGGAGCTTCGGGACCTGAGGACATAAATGCTGTGTCCAGGCTGAGAAATGGGCAAGGTGCTTGGACTTGGGAAAAGACACTTACGGTATTTCAGTTGCTAACAACAGAACCACCAGAACAAAAAAACATAAACAAAATCCCAACACTTGTGTGTCTGTGATGTATCTGTCTTCCCTTCCTAAGATGTAAGCACTTTGACAGCAGAAGCCGTGGTTTATTGATTTTTTTACGCCCAGGACCTGTTGCTCCACATGGCTTGAAACCAAATAAGTGGGCCATCAGTGTTTGTTGAATGATTGATTGCTGAGTGTTTAACTTGCAAACCTAAGCCTACTATTAAGCAAATAATTCAAATGTCACTTTGTCAAGAGATCTTCCATCACTATGGTTCTTATTCTAAGAGTTTTATTTTTCTTTCTACACATATCGCTACCCGAAATTATATTTTTAACATTTATTTATTGTTTGTTTTCCCACTCTGGAACCTGAACCCCATGAAAGCAGCAGTTTCTTTTTTTAGAGACTATTAGAGCCTCAAGTTCACAGCAAAATTAAGACGAAGGTACAGAGGTTTCCATACAGCCCCTAAGGCTGTTTGTTTGTTTGTTTAATTTGCTGTTGTGACCTTGGCTTATGGTATGCCTAACATATGGTAAATGTTTTTATTATTGAAAAAATAGTAATGCCATAAATTCAGTCACCTTTAGAGGCTGTATTTTCATCATTCATGTCTACAAAGTTGAAGGATATCATTTACATAAATAATGATATCTCAGGCTCAACTATTGAACTGAGCCTTACCTACGTAGCCACAAGCCTTTCTATCTTTATGAACATGATTTTAATTTGAACATTTGGACTCATGTGCCAACTTTGCTCTTGATCCATACAACTGCTGCTACTTATACACAGTATCAAATTGAGGATGGGGAAGTTTGAACCGAAGCCTGAGGAGCCTGTATTCAGCAACTCCCTTTCCAGGACGGTGACAGCACTGTCACATAATTCCCTCATCCCTTTTTACAGAAGAGGCTTCAGGCGCACGAGGGCCTGTTTCTGAAACGCCCTAAGGTATAAAGGCGTGGACTAAGCTAGCAGTGGGCTTCTTGCTGCCCTGGCCATCGCCACAACTTGTTCTCCGGTCCTGGCACTGATACCTACAAGGAGCACTTTCCACGCATCTGAGACAGGAAATGTGGACCCACTTTCTGGAGATGACACTTTGGCCTGCAGTACACGTGTGTTTTGCATTTTTACTGCCTTTTAAATGAGTAACTGGCAGATTGATGATGAATCGCCTTTATATGCTTAGGAACTTTTGTACACTCGTGGGAATGGGTAGGGAGGGCGTTGGGAGATGTGTATGCTTTACAGTAGGTAATACTTTGTTAAAACTCAGCATTCAGAAAACGAAGATCATGGCATCTGGTCCCATCACTTCATGGGAAATAGATGGGGAAACAGTGGAAACAGTGTCAGACTTTATTTTGGGGGGCTCCAAAATCACTGCAGATGGTGACTGCAGCCATGAAATTAAAAGACCCTTACTCCTTGGAAGGAAAGTTATGACCAACCTGGTGGTGGTGGTTTAGTCGCTAAGTCGTGTCCAGTTCTTGCAACCCCATGGACTGTAGCCTGCCAGGTTCCTCTGTCCATGGGATGCTCCAGGCAAGAATACTGGAGTGGGGTTGCCATTTCCTTCTCCAGGGGATCTTCCCGACCCAAGAATCGAACCCGGATCTCCTGCATTGCAGGCAGATTCTTTACTAACTGAGCTACAAGGGAAGGTCCCATGACCAACCTAGATAGCATATTAAAAAGCAGAGACATTACTTTGCCAACAAAGGTCCGTCTAGTCAAGGCTATGGTTTTTCCAGTGAGCATGTATGGATGTGAGAGTTGGACTGGGAAGAAAGCTGAGCACTGAAGACTTGATGCTTTTGACCTGTGGTGTTGGAGAAGACTCTTGAGAGTCCCTTGGACTGCAAGGAGATCCAACCAGTCCATCCTGAAGGAGATCAGTCCTGGGGTTCATCAGAAGGACTGATGCTAAAGCTGAAACTCCAATACTTTGGCCACCTTAGGTGAAGAGTTGACTCATTTGAAAAGACTCTGATGCTGGGAGGGATTGGGGGCAGGAGGAGAAGGAGACAACAGAGGATCAGATGGCAGGATGGCAACACCGACTGGATGGACATGAGTTTGAGTGAACTCTGGGAGTTGGTGATGGACAGCGAGGCCTGGCATGCTGCGATTCATGGGGTCCCAAAGAGTCGGACACGACTGAGCGACTGAACTGAACTGAGCAGTCAGTCACAAAAGACTTTATATCATATGATTCCATTTATATGAAATGTCCAGAATAGGCAAGTCCATGGTGCCAGAAAGAAGATTAGCTGTTGCCAGGGGATTTAAGGGGGCACAGAGAAAGTCAGGACTGATTATTCACGACCATGGTTTCTTTGGGGAGAGGTGATAAAATGTTCCAGGTAGTGGTGATGGTTGCACAACTCTGTTCCATATACGAAAACTGTACATTGAAAAGGATGACTTTTATGGTCTGTGGATTATATCTCAACTAAAAGAATGATGGGGAGAAAAAGATGGTTAATTATATCCTTCCCTTACCAAATAACACCCAGAATGTTTTTTCTTTTCTCCAGCCACCTAGCCTTGGTTTATGGTTTTGTTTTTGTTTTTTTTGCCCTCTTATTCTCTTATTCCAGGGTTGCAGCAGACTACCATTCAGGTTATAACTGTGCTCATAGGAGCTGGCCAAGTGGACAAAGAGGGTCTGATGTCCCAGTCGTGCACTCATTCTACCTGAAAGAGAGGGTTTCTTCTAATTCATGTAAAGGTGACTTTGCCTGGGCTTTTGGAATTGGGACGGCTGGTAAATACATGTACTTAGTTTACTATCTTGGATTAAAAATCAAGCACTTCATAAGTCAGAAAGAGAAAGACAAATACCCTACGATATCACTTATATGTGGAATCTAAACTATGACACAAATGAATCTATGGAACAGAAATAGACTCAGACACAGAAGAAGACTGCCGTTTGCCGTAGGGGAACGAGGGTGGGGAGGGTCGGACTGGGAGTTTGGGGTTAGACAATGTAACCTATTACATACAAAATGGGTAAACAAGTTCCTACTGTATAGCATGGGGAACTATTGATATATTCAGTACACTATGATAAATCACAATGGGGAAAGAATATTTAAAAAGCAATATACACGTATAACTGAATCACTTTTCTGTGTTACAGCAGAAATTAACCCAACATTATAAATCAACTATACTTCAATTTTAAAAATTCGATTAAATGAAGAAGTCAAGCACTTCATTTTACTCTAATGCTGTAGTGGGATTATTTTCTAGACGCAAACATTCTTTGGGCCTCTCTTTACAAGTTGGGTTGAAAATTATCTGATTAAGCTTAAAAAGTACATTTCTATTTTAAATATGTTATACAGTTCCTTTAAACTTGCCTTTTTTGTTTAAAAGGGATTTGGTGTATTGTTCAGCTTTACATTATGATCCTCCAATACAGTTTTTATATTTGATACCATCACTACTGAGAGGATTTCCTGATGCTGATTTGTTCTAACAATGCAACTTTTCTGAAGGCATTCTTGTAGAGATTTCAAAAGAGCTCAAATAATAGTATTTTCTACACTAAATTTAATCAGTGAGTCAATGCACATTTATTGAGTTATTATTATGTTCAAAATAACAGTCTATTCCAAACAGGAAGAACCCCCAAATAATGGTACTTTACATACAAAGTACTTATGTACTTAGCATATAAGGGTACTCAACAAATATTAGTAGATCAGTCGATGAATAAGAGCAATTTTGTTTATTTGTGATACCTAAACACTGACAATAACCCTAGAATTTAATAGGTCCTTAATTCTACCATTAGAGAAAGAA
Organism: Aepyceros melampus; assembly: GCA_006408695.1. Lineage (NCBI taxonomy): Eukaryota > Metazoa > Chordata > Mammalia > Artiodactyla > Bovidae > Aepyceros > Aepyceros melampus. The sequence continues at coordinate 279,595 of SJXQ01012136.1, forward strand.
GGGAAGCTGATGTAAAAAATGTGATAAAATTAATGACTACTTCTAAGATCAATCCCACAACTCTGGCAAACTAACCATTGTTTTAGTGTTAAATATTTGTAGCTGCCAATTTTCTTCAGCAGTTTTTTTGTCTATTTGCCTGCTTGTTTATGACAGAGTGTTTACTGTTAACTTTCATGAATATTTGAAGTGTTTCTACATAAAAATCAAGGATCAGTGGTTCTCAAATCTGGCCGCACATCAAACAGTTAATGTTTTTGTGCTTGTTTGTTTCCAGTCCTGGAAAGGTGGAATCCAGGATTCCTAGACTAATTAGTACCACCTGCTTCAGCTCGTGAATCAAATTTAAGAAGCATCTTAGATGATTATTTTAAGTTTTATTTTTAACTACACAAGTTATACAGGAAGAGAATTTTTTTCATTAAAAAATGGAAAGGTTTTGAATAATGCCAAATTCTCATCATTGGTTCCAATCCCGCTTCTTTCCTTCCTTGACACAAGTGTGCTCCTTTCGCACAATAAAAATTTGAGAACCACTGCCATAATGAAGAGGTCAGAAGGAGTAAACTGAAAAGTTGTGTTAGAACTCAAATGCGAGGCCACATTTTTAGTGTTTTCTCTATTGTGGAGTTGCAAAAAGTCGCGCGCGTGCACACACACACACACACACAGTTGTGTGAATTACAGAGTCCAAGTCCCAGTTAAGACAGAACTCCCTTTTCCAGTATTTGAGGGCCATCATTTAAGATGATATCTTACCAAAAGAATCTCTTCCTTCTCACGAAAAAAAAAAATGTTTAATTTCAGTTACCCTCAGTGAGAAATGCGAGCAATGGAAATAGTAAACATATTCCGTGTATGGGGGAAACAGTTGGTATTCGGTAAACACCAAATAATTTATTGACTTGGCAAGAATCCCTTGAACTCCAGTATATAGTTAACTCTTACTTATCGAGGAACGAATTTTACTATTTTGGAAGTTGTAAGGTCATTGAGCCTCCTCTCGTAATTTTACTAAATTCTAGACTATGGACTGGAGAAGGAAATGGCACCCCACTCCAGTACTCTTGCCTGGCAAATCTCATGGACAGAGGAGCCTGGTAGGCTGCAGTCCACGGGGTCACACAGAGTCAGACATGACTGAAGCGACTTAGGACAGCAGCAGCAGACTATGGACCGTGTGCCTGAGATAGCAGAGGAATTAACCAGGCGGAAGGGGTGGGGGTGGGGAGGCTGGTCGAGGTTCGCTGTCAAGTCCTTATTACGTCCTCTTTGCCACATCCTCTTTGCCACGCACAGTGTTAGCTGGAAGAGAAACATCCTGCTTTTAGGGAGCTTATTGTCCTGTAGAGGAGGCAGAAAGTTCAAGAAAAGTAGAATACAATGGGTAAGTACAAATGAAAGAGGGGTTACATGATTCTGGAGGGTACACAGAAAGGCTGGGAAGGGAAGTGGTACCCGAGCTTAATCTTGAAGGATGAGTACAATGCAGCCATATTAATAATAAACATATTTAGGAGGTAGAGTCCAGGACCTTTCAAAAGAAAAACAGAAGAAAAGGGTTTGCTCCAACTTGAGCAATTAGTAGGCTGAGTTTGAGACACACTGAGTTTTCAGTGTTGGTTGTAGGACGGGAGCCAGGCGAAGATGTCCACGGACGATTGGCACCCCAGGCCTGTAACTTTGGAAGGGATTCTCAGATGGAAATTCAATGGAGCTGCCATCATACGCTAGCAGTTGAAGCCTTTGATGTGCCTGGGTTGCCAGGGGAGCAAGATAAGGAGGCTGAAGAGAAATCTCTGCAGGTGATGAACTTGTAAGGGATAGAAGGAATCTGAGAATGAGCCACGGGAGGGATAGAAAAAAGAAAAATGAGAACGGCCTGGTACAGTGAAGGTCAAAGGAAGAGGGAAGACGATACTGTCAGGAGGCACAGAGCCGCCAGCTAAGATGAGCCTGGTGACTTTGGTGGAGGAGGAGACGCAGGCAGAGAGCGTGTTAGTCAGGAGCATTTACGGAGCATCTGCTGTGTGCCAGGTGTTGTAAGGTGTCCTGCTGTTTAATTTTTACTGCAGCTCTCTGAGGTATTAAGGCACCATCCTCACATTACAGCTGAGTCAACGAGGCACCAAAAGGCCTTGACCAGAGACAAGACAACCTGCCTGCAACAGACGGACATAAGCCAGCTCTACCTGACTTTGGGTCCAGCCTTTCAGCCACTGCTGGTGTCCAGTGGTGGTGAAAAACTGGAGGTAATGAACGTGGGGCAACCCTTTGGAGACGTTTGTCAGTGAAGGAAAGAGGACAGATGTTACAGAGGAGGAGCTCGGTCTAAACAAAGTGGTTTTTATTTTTGTTCTTAGAATTAGAGAGGTTCGCCCAAGATGACAAGCTGAGGACCAGCGCTAGTGAGAAGGAAAACAGTCATCTCTAGAATGAAGTGTTGATGTATTTCTAATCAGAACAGATCTGGGGAGAGGCTGTCAGTTTAAACAGCTGAAGCTGTTTGGTACACTTTAGGTATGTCAGTACGCGTTATGAAAGAAATCACCTTCAGTGGGTGTCCATCTGGTTTTTTCTCACTCTGGAATCCATTAAAATGTAATTAATATCATTCACGATAAAGTAGACTAAATTTCGTATTTCACTACAATTTACAACTTTACTCACCATATCAAAGTTGGCCCTACCTATCTAAGCTCAAGGTCAATACTAACAGTCAGAGATAGGCCCCATTTACACGATCCCTTCCTACGTTCACACGATAAAATCTAGCATTTTCTTTCCTTTCATCAGCTGCTATGCTCTGGTGGAATGCTCAGAGTTCTTTTCTTCATAACAGAAAAAAAAAAAAGTTGCCCATCGCAGAGCTCCTAGGTGATCCTGCTGGTACTAGAGCTGACTAGTTTCGTTTCTCCCAAATCTTGTTTTCAAAAAAAATTATGCCGTGTGTGGGTAAACTTTATCTAAACTGAACTTCTAGTAATTATACTAGAAGTGCTAGTTGCTCACTCGTGTTTGACTCTTTGCGATCTCATGGACTGTAGCCCACCAGGCTCCTCTCTCTGTGGAATTCTCCAGGCAAGAATACTGGAGTGGTTTGCCATTCTCTCCTCCATAGAATCTTCCCGACCCAGGGATCGAAGCAGCATCTCCTGCATTGCAGGTAGATTCTTTACTGTCTGAGCTAACAGGGAAGTCAATTATACTAGAAAGGGCAGTAAAATTCAACATGTTTAGTGAATACCCTACTGAGACCCTCCAGAGTTCTCTGTAGCTTTCTCTCCAAAAGATCATAGTTTTGCTGCTCTGCAAATGTGCTAAGTCACTTCAGTCACGTCCAGCTCTTTGCAACCCTGTGGGCTGTAGCCCACCAGGCTCCTCTGTCCCTCTGAATCACAGAGGATGAACTTATGGTTACCAGGGGGGAAGAGTAGAGGGAGAGGTAAGTCAGGAGTTTGGGATTGACATGTATACATTGCTCTATGTATAAAGATAACCTTAGAGAAGGGGATGGCGACCCACTCCAGTGTTCTTGCTCGGTAAATCCCATGGACAGAGGAGCCTGGCAGGCTGCAGTCCATGAGGTCACAAGGAGTCAGACTCTACTGAGCAACTAACATTAACACTTTCACATTCAGGATGGATTTTCTAGCTCCAACTTACTCTTGGGGAACTGCGCTTCGTGTAAAAATAAAGACTATTGTTTGAGAAAAAATAAAGACTATTGTTTGTGAAAAAATAAATAGATAACCAACAAGGAACCTACTGTACAACATAGGGAACTCTGCTGTGTGCTCTAATAACCTAAAATGAGAAAAGAACAGATACATGTGTTCATATCACTGAATCGCTCTGCTGTACACTTGAACCTAACACGACGTTGTTAATCAACTATACTCCAATCTAAAATAAAAATTAAAGAAATCATAGTCTAGGTCATAAGGTATCATTTTTATACCGTTAGACATACTAGGACCTCCTGTGCTGAGGCTCCAGTGGCAGGGCTGTGGGGGAAAATGCAAAGTAACTGTGCCTGCATCTCCTCCAGGAGCTTTCAGCTTTCTTAGGAGAGATTTGCTGGTTGCAGAAGTGACAAGAATTCAGAGTCGTGAAAGGCCGGTGAAAATGGTGAAATGTTGGGTCACCCTAATTTCTTCCATTTAAAAATAATTACACCGGTAGTGCAAGAACTTATTTTTGTTGAAGGGGATACAGAAATCCTAAACTGTAAAAGTTTCCCGTTACTTCTTCCCCACTTCCACTTCCCTTCCCAGAACGAGGCATCCTGTGCATTTTCATAGGTATAGAAGTCCATATGGGCTTCAACATACACGCTTTTATAGTTGTTTAGCCTAAATTATTTGAAATGCATTGTGCTGTGAATTTTCTCACTCAAGAAGTCCTTTCATGTCAGAACCTATGTATTTATTCTATTTAAAGTCACCAAGGAATACATTTTTAAATGTGTCTTTCACAGGAGATTGAAATAACATGCCTAAGTTCTAAAACCTTTGATGGGCAAACAGTAGTGATTATATTCAATTACTTCCACGTTTAATTTCTTGTTTGACAAAACTAAACCTCATAGGGATTTCCTCTTTTCCATCTTTTAAGAACATAGATTTAATGCACTATTTTGATGCATAAAAGACTATACGTTAAGTATTTTGTTCAAAACAAAGTATTATAAGTATATACATATATATATATATAATTTTATGTGTTTATTTTTGGCTGCGCTGAGTCTTCGCTGCTGCAAGGGCTTTTCCTCCTTAGCTGCGGCAAGCGGGGGCTACGCTCTAGCTGGGGTGCCCGGGCTTCTCACTGCGGGGGCATCTCTTGCTGGAGCCCAGGCTCCAGGGCGAGTGGCTCAGTAGCTCTGGCTCCCCGCCTCTAGAGCAAGGCTCGGTGCTGGTGGCGCACAGATCCTGTGGCATGTAGGGTCTGCCTGGATCAGAGATCAAACCCGTGTCTCCTGCATTGGCAGGCGAATTCTTTACCACTGAGCCGCCGGGGAAGCCCCAAAGTATTCTTAAAAGGAATACTTAAGCATAAAATACTAGACTATTACCTAACAACTGTGGATCCCATGATGCAGAAACAGAATGAAATAAAAGAAAAAAATTCTTACATATCTAATAATAATGGGAATTCTAATAGTATCTAAGGGGTTCTTTTCTCATCATTGTTAAACTGATAACTAAAATCTTAAAGGAAAACCAAGATGCTGTGTACATCTTGTTAAAAAAAATTTACATACACATGAATAGAAAAATGCCTAGAGAAAAATAAGTATCTTTTAACAGTGGTTATTGCTAGGTGGTGTGATGTGTTCAAGGTGATTGTCAGTCTTTATTTTTTCTGAACTTTCCAATTTAAAAAATAATAAGTATGTATTTGTTTCCTTGATTAGAAAAAATAAAATGAGTTAGCTATTAATGAACTGAATGACTATTTCTCTGGATTTAAGACAAAGAACCGTGGCCTCTTTATATTTCCCCACATTACTTTACTCAAGTTAGCTGTCAAACTTTTAAAATTTAGAAGAATAAAAAATAGCATTGGACCATTAAGCATAATGTATTAAATTATAACCTCATGTCAGATAAACTAAAAAGTAGACTTGTAATGCATAAATAAAATACATCATCTAGAGTAGCTTGCTCTAGTACTATTAGGCCAGCTCACAAAATGCATTTTTATTGACTAATATATTAGATTTCTTTTGTTAAATGATTGCTATATTTAATTTATAATTTGGCAAAATTCAGTTTTTCGAAAGCTTATTCTTGTCATTTCCAAAAAAAGACAGGGGAAAGGAGAGAGGAAGCTGTGTTTACTGGGAAAGTTGCAACATCAGTTTGTAAGTGCTTTTCGCTTTAGATTTTTTTTTTTCAACTATTTCTCTTACATAAGACTCCTGTAATATCTCCATAGGGAGAAATAACCCTGGGTTGAATGATGTCTTTTTAATTTTTCCTCCAGATAGTGTTTACAAATCAACATGTAGCACTGAGTCCATATTCAGAGTTATTAGCCAGTGTGGGTGTCCATTTGCCATTAAGGACAATTGGTAATTTTAACAATCAATGAGAGTTTATTTTAGGAGAAAACTTACTGAAATTTGCAGGAAATAACCTTTTTGTTCCCAAACAGCTGTCATTGAACACCATTATATCTACAACAATTAAAATTATCTCTGGTGACTTTTAGCATTTGGCACGGCTCCATTATTGTTCGGTTAAATATTTTTCAAGTTTGTTGGACTTTTGCCCACTGTGTGCTTGCGGCCCTTCATTGTCAATATGTATCTTAGACTTCACCTTTGTGACATTATTTTTTTGTATTGTGGGAGAGTGTAATTTCTGAGGCCAGTGGCCTGAGAGATCAAGTAGTTATGTATTGGGAAATGGCAGTATACGGATTTACAAGTTACTGATGAAAATCTCATTGCACTGTATCCCATTGTATTTGGCAACAGTCATCTTCTCTCTGTTTCTGGATCATCTCCCCAGAAATTTCCAGTTTAAAGAATTAGCTAATGTTTAGTTAACAAACAACAGAACAAGAGTGACACGTGCTGCCATTTTAATAACTGAACTGAAAACTGATGAAAAATTCTAAGACCAGACTATCAGTGCAGGAAATTGATTGTCAAAAACCAAACCAAAGAAACACCAAAACATTCTATTTTGCATCCCAATAGAAGTCATAAACATGTTAGCTCAGCACCTACCCTAAATGTTCTGTCTTATAAAGAAATAACAAGCTTCAGGCCACCCAGTTTAAACCCTAAGTAAGACTTCATGTTTGTTCATTTAATTTTGAAAGGAAGTAAATATTTGTCTTCAGAAATGATCAGTTAAATATTGAAATATAATAAATAGCTTAAGGAACGCTAAATGCATCATAAGGTAAAATATCTCGGACTTTGATTCCTTTTACTTGATGACTATATTTTGAGGGAAAGAATTTATTTGCTATAATTTATTCAGACCAAAAAGTTAATTGAAATATGTAACAATTAGTACTCATTGTTTAAACATAGGATACTGATACTAAAAGAACATTTCTTATAACCTAATATTACTGAACACTTCCAAGCCCATAATCATTCAGACAAAACAACAAACAAACAAAAACCCCAAGAAAACAACAAAAATGCCAACTGGAAAAGATTTAAAGGGGCTCACAGGGTAAAATTATTTAAGCATCTTCAACCTGCAAGTAGTCAAAGCACTGTAAGCTTTGTGTGATGTATTTAGGGCTCATCAATTTACACACGGGTCTTTAGGCTAACTCCCTTTGGTGGTCTTCCCTCCATTATGTCACAACAGATATTTTTATTTTTGAATCTCTCTCTCGATTCACATAAGCAAATCCAAGACTTTTTTTGAGGAGAGATAGTAGCTAATAAAACTGTTTTCCCATCTTAGGAAGTTGTAAAGGAAGGGCATGCAATGTATTATTTAAAATTCAGATGCAAAACCTGCATAAAATTTAAAATCAACTGACAACCTGAAGACAAATACCTCAAACTGTTAAAAGGTCTTATCTCTAAGGTATGGAACACTGGTGATTTTTCTTTTTCTGCTGTTTACTGAACTTTTCAGAAATTCATGTGTGACTTTCTTATTTAGTAAGGTATGGAGAAACAGGGAGAAGAGTGTCCTGTTGATCAAGAAAATGTGAATAAAATATGTAAAGTACTGAGTTTTCTTAAGTAAGTCACTTTTTACAAGTTACAAACTTACTTTTGTAAAAATAATCCAGGCCTCCAAGCTCTTCCTCTCATTTGTGGAACATAAAGTATATTTTGGATCAAAACATGGAACATTCCAGACAATGTGAAATCTGGAAAGGAACTGCACCTGTATCCCCACACAGCGCCAAAAAAATGTAGCTACTGAATAAATAGTCGTCCTAAATTAGGGGAAAGAATTAAAGCCCACTTTTCCACTTACTACTCAGCACAAAAGTGAAAGTTTTACTCTTGGCATGAATGTGATCGAATTTGTGGGATAGCAATTATTAGTGATAAGATTTTTTTTTCAGAGTTTGATTATGCTGAGCAGTTTTCACATGGAAGAATAGATACTGCAGAATATAACTCAGTGCTATAGTTGAAAACTTCATGATTTTGAATCAAACTATAGCTATTTACATAGTTTTAAAAAATTACTTGATTAATTATTTTCCTTAATGCTGCAAATGGTACCAAACAGAAAATATCATTTGAGAATTTGTTTACCTAAACAGATGCTTTTGGCGGGGATGAATTTAGTTTCAGCAGAAGTTCTTGTAAAAAAAAAATGCTTCTAGAATGGCAATTCTAAAAAAAAAAAAGTGATCTTTTCATAGGAAAATGTGAAGCAATGTATGTGGAAAGCTGCGAAGTCTGGAGTTACAGGCAGCTTAAGCAAGGATAACATTTTGTGGAAAAAAAATTAAATGATAGTTAAGGATTTTTTTGACAAAAGTAATATATAGAACAAACTATTAATAACACTTTTAGGGGTGAACTATTAGTACTGCTTTTTAAAAATAATCAGAAGTTGTAAAAGAATTCCAGCACCAGAGAGGCATGAGATAAAGAGGGAAGTTGAGAAAGAAGGAGTATATGACTAGACATGTGACTTGGTCATATTTTTATTATCTTTGCAGAAAACCTCAGACAAACAAGGAAAGACAGTTGCAGAGAAGACCAGCTAAAATTGAGGTCTCTAGATGAGATCTTTGGTTGGATTTTATATTTTTCTTTTTTTTTCTTAAAAAAAGTGTTTTTCGGGATATATTTCATGTAGAAAAATCCCTCAAATGGTCTATAGTTTACAACAAAAATTGAAAAGCAAATGAAGTATGTGAAACTCTTCTCAGACATAGAAAAGAGTTAAAAAATAAATCATCACCTTTGTGTTTGAAAGTTCAACAGAGGTGTTATAGTGCTTAAAGTCCGATGCTTCTGCTGCTCTTATTTTGGCAGGCCTTTTGGCCATACTCTTGGCCAGTGCTTGAGGAATCGCAATCGCTAAAACTATATCCAGTGTAGTAAAAGGAACTGATTTCTTTCTTCGTTAGACCTTTTCATTAATCTTCCATTTGTCAGAATCTGACGTTTCTCTTGAATTTGCGCTCTTCCATTTGAAGGTTTGATCGTGCAATGCATTGTTTTACTACACACAAAACACGTGTGTGTGTGTGTGTGTGTGTGTGTGTGTGTGCCAAGCATTGTGTTAGGGACTTGAGATCCAATGCTGAAGAATTCAGAAAAGTTTCCCATTCTCACTGTAACTGGTATAAATAAATTGTACACCAAGTTCTTTCCCCGCAAAGCTTGTAAAGGTTCTAATGATCTCTACAGCGGTATCAAAAATAATCTCTCTTTTCTAATTTGGAAAACCAAAACATTAGCCGTAATTTGTTTCTTAGTAATTTTCCACTTGCCAGTCATCCTGTCCTGGAACTCTTCAATCTCAGACCAAACTCCTCTACTGGTGTATGACTTTTCCCATGTGACCCTTTAAATAAATTCTAAGATTTTTCCCATAATTAATTAATCTCAGAAATCAAAATGAAACATGTCATCAGGGTCTTATTTAAAGCCAAGAAATTTATTGGCTATTGTCCAACCTTCTTTCTAAATTAAACAACCCCAAAGACGACTCTCACCATCCTTGCTTCTTGATATTAGTCACTTTCTCTTTAGGGAACTAGGGCACATATAAGAAAGAGTTTTGATATGTCTGTGCTTTAACCAAGGTCACACTTATTTCTTATTTCCATGACACATAAGGAAATTTTCCTCTATAATTTCTGTGTCTGTATTTCCTTAAAAAGATATATGCACCCTATTCTATCCTTGGTAGTAAAATGCTATTACACCAATTTTCATTCTTTGAATGACCCAAACTATAGCAGCTCGGAATCTTTTCTCAAAGTCTGATTCTTTAGGCCTGGTAACAACTTAATGTACAACTAAATCTTTATGATTTATAGATGGATTACTTGAATTATACTTTATCTCTGGTGACTCAGCTCTTTCTCACTCTGGCACTTGAACCAGGTTCAAGGATGCTGAAAGGAAGCTGAACTGAGTCAGGGTCATACATGTAAAGTGAAATCACTGGGAGTAGGGGTGTCTCTGTGTGTGTGTGTGTGTGTGTGAGACAGAGAGATACAGAGAAGGACAGAGACAAATTTAATTCCCAAGTCAAACTCCAGAGTGCCCTTTTTTTTTTTCTAAAGAATCTTTTCCTGTGTGCTTGTGTGTGCTAAGTTGCTTCAGTTGTGTCCAACTCTTTGCGACCCCAGGGACTGCAGCCCACCAGTCCCTGCAGCTCCTCTGTCCATGGATTCTCCATGGAAGAATATGTCCTCCTCCAGGGAACTCTTTTGCCGAGGTAGAAAAAAAAAAAAAAACATAGAGCTAAAGAGATATCATGTGATATCACTTCTACATAGAATCTAAAGCACGACACAAGTGAACTTATCTGTGAAAGAGAAGGAGACTCACCGTCATGGAGAGCAGGCTTGTGGTTGCCACAGAGAGGGGCTGGAGAAGGGGTGGGTGGAGAGTCTGTTAGCAGAGGCACAGTATCACAGGTGATAGGATGCATAAACAGCGATGTCCTGATGCATGGTCGAGGGGACTGTACTCAGTATCCTGTGATAAACCACAGTGGAAAGAAGATGAACAACAATGCATATATCTGTATAACCGAATCACTTTTCAGTACAGCAGAAATCAACACATGGTCAATCAACTATACTTCAATCTTTTTTTTTTTAAGGAGGAAAACACAAAAAAGAACTTAAGAGAAAGTTGGGAAAGTTTTCTTCCTTCCTTCCTTCCTTCCTCCCTCCTCCCTCTCTTCCTTCCTTTGCAAAAGTGTCATCTCAGGACTCTGGCACCAGGGCAGGTAGGATACCTACTCCCGCAGTGTTCAGTTTAACTGCGTCCAGTCTTTAGGGAGAGGGTGACTGAGCTTTTCGGACCACTGTGCGCTACAGAGCCCTGCTGTGCTGCCGGCTGTTCCATGAAGACCGAGGCTCTGCACAGCACTCACTGTGCCTCCACAAACGTGTATGTCAGTGCCTCCAGCCTGCTTCCTCTATTTCCTTCTCCCTCCGCATTTTGTCCTCTCCTCTGCCTTCCATGGTTTTTTTTTCTCTTTCTGTATCTGCCTGCGTGCCTCCCCTCTGTCTCTATACCTGCTCTTCTCCCTGTTTCTCATTCATTCATTCACGTTTTCTTGCTTTTTCTTGTAAAAAAAAATCTCTAAACTATTATTTAAAGCATTTTCTTTCCTGAATTTAGATGAGAAAGCTGGTGATTTGATACAATATCTATTTCTCCAAAGATATAGCTGTGGTACTTCTAATTTTTGTGTCTATGGGTCAGTGATCTTTGAATAGAAAGAAAGCATTCTTAATACAGTTTACAGCATTACCAGTTAGGAAATGTATGAGATATTCAAAGGGGCTTCTGTTAATTTTTTTCCAAGTTTCTTAGGAAAATTTTAGAAAGAAACTATCATGACCATTGAAAAGCATAATTATCCTCAGGTAGGGTTGCCTACAAATAAAAATAAAAGACATTCAGTTAAATATAAATTCATATAAAAGCAAATAATTATTTAGTATATGTATAATATTTGAGTATAATATTCCTGTGTAATATTTGAGACTTACATATACTAAAAAAGAATGTGTTGTTCATCTGAAATTTAATTTAACTGGGCATTCAGTATTTTATGATTGATCTTTTACATATACATGCATTTGGGTGCTTTTAATTTGGGGACTAATTGTATTTAGAGTTCCTTGCTGGTTCTATATTTAGAGATCCCTGGTGCAGTTTCCCATTGAAATTTTATTATGCCTGTGGAAGGCTACTGGATAAAGATGAGTGACAGTGAAAAAAAAACTATAATTAAAAATAATTTTCCTATTTCTAGCATGAGGGTTGTGAGAACAACCAGTAAGTTTCTCATGTGTTTCTCCATCACAAATTCTGAATTTAAAACAATCTCTTGACTTTATATTTTCCCCCTGGATATATATATATCTATTATTTCACTTCCTTTCAGTTCCATCTGAAACAAAAATGGTTTAAAGAGAAAAATGTACCTACATATTCCATTCCAGATCACTTCGCTCTGAAACAGGCATGTATTTGCTTAAAAAACATTGTAAAAGGCAGCATTTCTGAGCCTCTTATAAAAGTCAGCCTTATTAATTGCACTAGGTCGATTTTTTTTCTTAACCTTTCTCTCATTTTAAAATAAGTATCTGAAAGAAAGTGTGAATTACTTTAGAAATCATAATAGCTAGTATTTATTGATTACTTACAATTTGTCGGGCATTACTCAAGCATCGCAGGGCTTCCCACTTGGGCTAGTAGTAAAGGACTCACCCGCCAAGGCAGGAGACATAACAGACACGGGTTCAAGCCCTAGGTTGGGAAGATCCCCTGGAGGAGAGCATCCAGTCCTTTCCAGTATTCTTATCTGAAGAATCCCATGGACAGAGGAGCCTGGTGGGCTACAGTCCACGGGGTCACAAAGAGTTGGCCATGACTGAAGCAACTTAGCACGCGTGCTTGCATTCAAGCATTGTATGTAAAATGGCTGAAATTCCCCCCAACCAGTAATGTGGGTACCATGATTATTATTCTCACCTTCGAGTAGAAACTGAGCCAGGGGAAACTTAGGTAACACCCAGTGTCCTTTGATATGAACATTATCCATGGGCATGGTGCCTTTGCCACAGGTAATGGGCCAGTATTACATATATTATTATCCAAGTTCATGCTTTATTCACATTCCCTTAGTTTTTCCCGGATGGCCTCTCTCTGCCCCAGTGTCCCAACCAGGACGCCGTGTTACATTTAGTCATCACACCTCCTTGGCCTTTGCTTGGCTGTCACAGGGTCTCACACTTTCCTTGTTTGCAGTGACTTTGACAGTTTCGAGGAGTGCTGATCAGGCGTGCTGTAGAAGGTCCCTCGGTTGGTATTTGTTTGATGTTTTTCTCCTGTTTAGCCTTGGACTATGGAGTTGGGGGAGCAGACCATAGGGGTTTACCTTTTGTCATTCTCAACGTATCATGTCAACCCTGATCCCTGGCTAAGGTAGTGTTTGTTGGGTTTCTCCACTGTGAAGTGACTCTTTTCCCCCTCTTTCTATACTGTCCTTTTTGGAAAGAAGTCACTATTCCCAGCCCATACTCTAGGGGTGGAGAGTTATAACTGAGCTATTATTCTAATAACAGTTTTATGGAGACATAATTCATATGCCATATGATTCATCTATTTGAAGTGCACAATTCAGTAGCTCTCAGTATGTTTACAGAGTTGCGAAAACCTCACCACCACGACCAATTTGAAAACATTTCCACCACCCCATAGAGAAACTCAACCCATCAACGGTCATTCCCCTTTTTCTCTCCTAGCCCCTCCCCAGGGCCATGTCAGCCTAATCTACTTTCTGTTTCTACAGATTTGCCTATTCTGGGCATTTCTTACAGATGGAATCCTGGCGCCTTGCGGCTGCCCTCTTTCACTGAGCGTGTTTTGGAGCATGTCCGCGCAGTAGTGTGTATCAGTACTGTGTGTGGACTCACCACACTTTGTTGACCCATCCGTCAGCAGATGGACATTGGGATTGCTTGCCTTTTTTGGCTGCTATGAATAATGTTGATGTGAACATCGTACCCAAGTTTTTATGTAGACATATGTTTTCATTTCTCTTGGCTAAACACCTTGGCAGTGGCGTTGCTGGGTGTCGCTGAGCTATTTTTACAGTGAGAAGAACAAGGCCGACGAGGCAGTGTGCTGCCCCTGCTCAGTCATCCACAGGGCTAGGAAGGCCTGGCCAAGTGCTGTATAAAGCCATAACTCGAGGCTCCACCTCTACCCTGTTGGCAGGTACCCAAATTGCAAGCATGTTGACTGAGATGAACGAAAACAGCTTCTTAAAAGCCTGCCTACACATCCCTTTCTATAAACCTATGGCAAATAACATGGTTTTTATGCATTAGGGAAGAAGAAGAAGAAAAAAAAGATCCCACTTAACACTTGTTTCTGTTAAAAAGTTATGATGAGAAAACTCTGAGTATCCTAGGTCTAGATGTTCCTCAGGGTCCAAAGAGTAAGTTGTTTGCCCAAATCCTCTTTTTCAAACTCTTCTAAGGTGGGCACTATTACTATTAGGATTAAGTATTATTTATAAAGAAAACAGAAACTAAGGAAGGGGCAGCAGCTACAGCTTTCGAGTGTAAGGGATGTACCTATCATCTGAAGGAGGCATTTGGTAGAAGGCAAGAAGACATGATTATACAGATATTATACACAGACATTACTACACTGGGGGAGGAGAGTGACAGAAACAAACAAACAATGAATCTAGAGTCTAGCATACCACTTCCCACTAACCAATCTGGTAGGAACTAGTTTAGTTATTGACTGGCATGTTTAAAAAGTCAAAGCCTATTTGGTCATTCTCCTGGCCTCGGTGGAAAGAAATTAAACCCAAGAAGTTTGTAACAGATATTATTTAAATTATTCCCTTAAAAAATAAGCTATGAGTGCTTCTGTGTAATGCCTTTGACCATACCCATTGTTCCTTTGAAATAAGGTCAGCAGAGTTAGGCAGGACAATTTCAGCTAGTCCTTTAGCAGAGAATAAGAAACATGGAAATGAGTCTGTTTCTAAAGAGTAGGAAAACACCAGAAGACAGAGGTCTACACAAGCCCATCATGTCTTCTCTTCTTTTTGTTCCTTGTTCTCTCCCCAAACCCCACACCAAACCTGAGAAACATTACCTGTCGGCTGATTGCTAACTGATTTACTTCTGTATCTGCCTGTAGAGTTTTGGTCACCCCTGATAGTAAAGATATTTATTAAGCAATCTGTGAAAGGACGGGTCAGAGCTTGGTCACTGAGTGAGGTATGCCTTACGGAGGGTGGTTTGCAAAAGAAAGCATGATAGGAAACGGCTTCTCTAAAGAATGCACTCATGAGTGTACACCTAAAATAAGGCCCGTCAATGATATGGTGGCCCAGAGGAGCACAGGGTTTGAGAGAAGGGATCTCTGACTGCTGTTCAAATAGGGAAATCTGAGGAGATAGCCAAAAGGAAAAATTTACCTCTGGAAGAGGGGTAGGATCTCTTCTCCTGGGGGCATTTCTAAACAGAAGAGATGGACCTCTGGCTAAGCGATGTAGATCAGAGCTGGTGTGCAGGGAATGTGTTTCGGGTGTGCAGAGATAGTGATCACTTCAGCCCTGGGGGGAGCTGGGCAGGCCCTGGGGCCCACAGAGACCCAAGGTGGCCAACCGTTTTCATTCTCAAGCGTCCTCTTGGATTCAGCCCTGAAGTGAAGTGGAGTGAAAGTCGCTCAGCAGTGCCCGACTCTGCAACGCCATGCGCTGCAGCCCGCCAGGCTCCTCCTGTCCGTGAATTCTCCAGGCAAGAACGCTGGAGTGGGTTGCCATGCCCTCCTCACCACCTTCCACAGGCCTCACAATGTGAGAGAGGTTGGGAGGCTCGTATTCAGACAAAGCTTGCCAGAGGTTGAGCTAGATGATTATTCAGTAGGGATCAGTTCAGTTCAGTTCAGTCGCGCAGTCGTGTCCGACTCTTTGCGACCCCATGAATCGCAGCACGCCAGGCCTCCCTGTCCATCACCAACTCCCAGAGTTCACTTAAACTCACATCCATCGAGTCAATGATGCCATCCAGCCATCTCACCCTCTGTCCTCCCCTTCTCCTCCTGCCCCCAATCCCTCCCAGCATCAGAGTCTTTTCCAATGAGTCAACTCTTGGCATGAGGTAAGGATTAGGGGTATACTAAATTCTCCATCATGCCTTCTCATGAAAATAAATGATGGTAACAATAATTTTGAGTCTTTCTTTTCTCCTGGCCTTGCCCCAGGATCTTAGTTCCCTAACTTAGTTCCCAGACCCCAGCAGTGAAAGTGCCAAGTCCTAACCACTGGACCACCAGGAATTTCCTAACTGCAAGTCATTTTTAAACTTAGCTTTAGAATTTGATTTTGTTTTAGACAAAATATGGCCATCTTCCATATCCTTGAGTGTGGGAATTGAAGGGTTTTTAAACCGGCACCACTGGTTGTTGTTGTTGAGTCACTCAGTCATGTCAGACACTTTACAGCCCCATAGACTGTAGCCCATCAGGATCCTCTGTCCATGGGATTCCCAGGCAAGAATACTGGAGTGGGTTGCCATTTCCTTCCCAGGGGATCTTCCCCACTCAGGGACAGAACCTATGTCTCCTGCATTGGCAGGTGGCTTCTGCCCCTGAGCCACCAGGGAATCTGTAGACACTTCAACATCAAGTAGTTCCACTTACTAATTGAATGTGTTTCTTGGTGTCCTGGTTCTGGTGGCTGGAGTTCCTCCATATTCCCCTCCACCTGAGTTCCTGTCTTCATGTTCTGCCCAGTGCCCCTAGATCTTCCCACCTGGGCCCTGTCTTGTCCTTACAAGCCATTTCTCCAAAGGAATGAAGGTCTTTGCTCCTGAAATCAAGCCCAGGAAAAATGACCAAAAAAAAGAAAAGAAAAACCCACACAAAAACACAGCATCTCTAGATAAATGTGGCACGTTCAGCGAGATTAGGCAAGAGCTCTCAGCATGACTGAAATGAAGGGAGAGAGCTGTGAAGGGCAAACAATAAAATTAGCAGAGGAAGTAGAGAACATACTGTAAAAGCCCTGAGATGTTCTTTTTAAGGATGTATCTGTCCCTGTCCTGTCAGAGACACACTGTGGATATATAGATATTATATATGGTGTATATAATGCATATTTTAAAATCTACTTTACTATAAAATAATGTGTGCTCACTGAGGAACATTTGGAAAATATAATCAAATTTAAAGAAAAAAAAAAATATGTGTAGCTTGTCCTCCCTTACCCAGATAGTTTGACTGAGGATATTATGGTATCTTTCTTTCCCAATTCATTTCATGTGTATAATACATCATGATTTAACACAAGTAGAATGGTCTGCATCTTTCACTCAATGTTATGCCTTGTACTCTTCCCCAATTCTTCCAGAATAGAATTTTAATGATTACTTAATATTATACCTAAAAGTAGTAAAATTTATTCACACATTTTCCTAGTACTTGACATTAGGTTGTGTTCAATTTTTTTTCTTTCTTATCAGTGATAATGCAATAAACGCTCTTGCACCTGAATGCTTGTGTTCTCTCCTGTCACTTCCTTGGCATGGTGTCCTCGCAACCGAATGTCTAGACGAGATTGCTAAATTCTCAAATATTTCTTTCTAAGAATTTTCAAATTACATTTCCATCAAGATTGTATTCATTTTTATTCATATCAGAGTATCTCATTACACTCATCTTATGCTTAGAATAAAATCTTTATCTTTGTGAATTCGATGAGCAAATAAGGTATCTTATTTTAATTTGAATGTATTTGATAAGGGAATACCAGACCCCCTGACCTGCCTCTTAAGAAACCTATATGCAGGTCAGGAAGCAACAGTTAGAACTGGACATGGAACACAGACTGGTTCCAAACAGGAAAAGGAGCACATCAAGGCTGTGTATTGTCACCCTGCTTATTTAACTTCTATGCAGAGTACATCATGAGAAACACTGGGTTGGAAGAAGCACAAGCTGGAATCAAGATTGTCAGGAGAAATATCAATAACCTCAGATATGCAGATGACACCACCCTTATGGCAGAAAGTGAAGAGGAACTAAAAAGCCTCTTGTTGAAAGTGAGAGAGGAAAGTGAAAAAGTTGGCTTAAAGCTCAACATTCAGAAAATGAAGATCATGGCATCTGGTCCCATCACTTCATGGCAAATAGATGGGGAAACAGTGGAAACAGTGTCAGACTTTATCTTTTAGGGCTCCAAAATCCCTGCAGATGGTGATTACAGGCATGAAATTAAAAGACGCTTACTCCTTGGAAGGAAAGTTATGACCAATCTAGATACATCTGGTCCCATCACTTCATGGCAAATAGATGGGGAAACAGTGGAAACAGTGTCAGACTTTATCTTTTAGGGCTCCAAAATCCCTGCAGATGGTGATTACAGGCATGAAATTAAAAGACGCTTACTCCTTGGAAGGAAAGTTATGACCAATCTAGATAGCATATTAAAAAGCAGAGACATTACTTTGCCAACAAAGGTCTGTCTAGTCAAGGCTATGGTTTTTCCTGTGGTTATGTATGGATGTGAGAGTTGGACTGTGAAGAAAGCTGAGCGCCAAAGAATTGATGCTTTTGAACTGTGATGTTGGAGAAGACTCTTGAGAGTCCCTTGGACTGCAAGGAGATCCAACCAGTCCATTCTGAAGGAGATCAGCCCTGAGATTTCTTTGGAAGGAATGATGCTAAAGCTGAAACTCTAGTTCTTTGGCCACCTCATGCGAAGAGTTGACTCATTGGAAAAGACTCTGATGCTGGGAGGGATTGGGGGCAGGAGGAGAAGGGGACAACAGAGGATGAGATGGCTGGATGGCATCACTGACTTGATGGATGTGAGTCTGAGTGAACTCCGGGAGTTGGTGATGGACAGGGAGGCCTGGCTTGCTGTGATTCATGGGGTTGCAAATAGTCGGACACGACTGAGCAACTGAACTGAACTGAACTGAAGGTGACCATTTTTAATGACTATTTGTAATTTTTTCTCTTCAATGGCTTGTTAATGCTAGTTTAAAATTTTCCTATAGAGATTTTGGTATGAGACCAAATGACCTTTTAATGTATGGCATATATTGGGTAAATCTAAGTAGAAGATGTTTAAAAAAAATCTGACAAAAATCATTCTGTGAAAAACCTAATTTATTAATATCTTGGAAGTTATTAAACTTCATTTTTCTTCATAATCTACTTACTTATATTAAAGGTAAACTCATAGTGGATAGAGAACCTTTAAGATAATGCTACTCACTAAACTAAACAAAATTACCTGCTCTAAGTATGCTGTTACTGTTAACTCTTTTCCTCAAGACTTAAAAATAGTCAAATGTATTTTGCTCAAAAGATCCTTTCTTCCATCTTCTTCTGGTCTGTAGGCTGCTTGTAGGAATAAATATGTAAAAATAGCAATGATGATCACAAAAGATATTTTAAAGAAGGAAACACTCAAACAAAACTTTGAAGACCTGATCTGCCATAGAGAATTTCAATGCAAACAATCTTCTATACTTAACTGAGTCACATTCACAACAGGGAAGATATATACACAATATGAACTTGCAAAGACTTTTAGATGGTAATTAAAATGAAAGATCACAAGAGAAGATTCTCCTCCTAAGTTAAGCCAAACGTACAAAATGAAGTGGAAAGAGTAAAGAATATGCAGCTGATGGAGACCCCATGCAAGGGTCTCCGTCTTATGCTACAAAATTCAAGAAATAGCATCAGATACAACACACCTTTTGTCGAGTTAAAAGGAGAATACAGGGAACAGATTCTCAGCTGAGAGAAGTGCAGTGGGGTGATCAGTAGTCAGAGAAAATCCTGGAAATCTCACTATGGAGACTGGAGATACAGATGACAAAATGTAGAGAACTTCTGACTTACAGCTCTTCCGTCTGACCTTAGATAAATAGTTTGTGAATCTAATTTAAAGGTCCTCATAGGCTCTGCCAATGAAAGACATATTTTTGTTTTGTTCTAAGTAGCCAATAAAGTCTCTGGATAGTGGGTGGGAGGAAGGAACATTAGGGTACCCCAGACTCAAAGTGGAAAACAGCCAGTGCTTTCATTCTAAATACACGAGCCTGTTGACCCTAGAACAGGGAAACATCACTGAAACTCAAGAGAACTTCACCGCCTTAGCTATTTGAGTATAAGGACAACCCATCTCCCCAAAACGCAAGAAAATGACCTCTTTATACAAGACTCATTAGGAAGGGTGGGGGTAAAGTTCCAAGACTTCATCTGTTCCAATTCCCAACCCTCTCAAGCCCCTTTCTACTCCCACAGGACAGATCATAACCACAACCCATTAACATGAGTCCTTAAACTCATGTTCTGAGGGTTGGATTCAAATGTTACTCAGATAAGCAAGGTTTGGAGTTAAAGAGAACTTACAAACATAGCAAAGAATCCAAATTGGAAGAAAACTTACCCTGGAAAGAGAAGAAATGTTTAGATATTGTATTCTTTACACTCTTGAGACGGAGAAGGCAATGGCAACCCACTCCAGTACTCTTGCCTGTGAAATCCCATGGATGGAGGAGCCTGGTGGGCTACAGTCCATGGGGTCGCAAAGAGTCGGACACGACTGAGCGAATTCACTTTCACTTTTCACTTTCCTGCACTGGAGAAGGAAATGGCAACCCACTCCGGTATGCTTGCCTGGAGAATCCCAGGGACTGGAGCCTGGTAGGCTGCTGTCTATGGGGTCACACAGAGTCGGACACGACTGACGTGACTTAGCAGCAGCAGCAGCACACTCTTGAGAAAGTGAGGAAGAAAATGAAATAACAAAATAACACAATAAAAGTCCAAAAGGAACTTGTCAAGAAAAGGAATGGAGGACTAGCGATACAGTTCGAGAACAAAGAGATGTTTTAAAATTGAAAAGGCAAGGAATGAACATGTGGAAAACCATGTCAAAGATATATTCAGTGATGGAGAGAAACATTTCTTAAATGATTAGTTCAATTTGCATTTCAAAGGGATTCAGGGAAAAAATAGAAAATAATACCAAGAAGAATACTGGTGGGGTGCTGAAGACAGAGAAAAGTTCTTTCAGGCCTCCTGCACAAGGGGTCAAACCACTTACATAAGGAAAAGGAATCAGGCTGCCTTCAGCCTTCTTTACAGGAACATTCATCTGAAAACAGTGAAGCAACATCTAAATGTCTTGAGTGATAAGAGATTTTTCACTGAAAAATTCTATACCCACGTGTCATCAGGCAACAGATAAACACAAGAAACATAATGGAGGACTAAGCGATACAGTTCGAGAACAAAGAGATGTTTTAAAATTGAAAAGGCAAGGAATGAACATGTGGAAAACCATGTCAAAGATATATTCAGTGATGGAGAGAAACATTTCTTAAATGATTAGTTCAATTTGCATTTCAAAGGGATTCAGGGAAAAAATAGAAAATAATACCAAGAAGAATACTGGTGGGGTGCTGAAGACAGAGAAAAGTTCTTTCAGGCCTCCTGCACAAGGGGTCAAACCACTTACATAAGGAAAAGGAATCAGGCTGCCTTCAGCCTTCTTTACAGGAACATTCATCTGAAAACAGTGAAGCAACATCTAAATGTCTTGAGTGATAAGAGATTTTTCACTGAAAAATTCTATACCCACGTGTCATCAGGCAACAGATAAACACAAGAAACATACAGGCAATAGATGGCCTCAGACAGGCAAAGATTCTGGAGATAAAACATTTCTAGAAAATATACTTGATGATAGAAGTACTCAACCAGGAATTAAAATGAAGTGAAAGTGAAAGTCGCTTAGTCATGTCCGACTGTTTGCAACCCCATGGACTCTTTGCAATCCCACGGAGATTCCATGGGATTCTCCAGGCCACAATACTGGAATGGGTAAACTTTTCCTTCTCTAGGAGATCTTCCCAATCCAGGGATCGAACCCAGGTCTCGTGCATTGCAGGAGGATTTTTTACCAGCTGAATGACAAGAGAAGCCCATTGAAATGAAAAGCTACAGTATCTGAGTCATGGAGAAGGTTTATTTCCAATTTCACTAGCCATTGCCAATGCCCTTCATGAGCTTCCCAGATGGTACTAGTGGTAAAGAATCCATCTACCAAAGCAGGAGACTCAGGAGACACGGGTTTGATCCGTGGGTTGGGAAGATCCTCTGGAAAAGGGACTAGCAACCCACTCCAGTATTCTCATCTGTAGATTCCATGGACCAAGGAGCCTGGTGGGCTACAGTCCATGGGGTCACAAAGAGTCAGATAAGACTGAGCGACTGAGTTCACACAGTGCTCTTGAAAATGATCCTCTGGAGTTATACTGTATCTATCAAGCATACACAGTATCAGATTTCCCACCTACTTGCCAACACTTAGTATGGTCAGATTTTAAAACTGCTTCCAACCTGATGTGCACTGTTTTATTTTGTATTCTTCTGATGTGAAGCTCTGGAATGCTTTGCAAATGGCTGTATCAAATTTCACTCCCAATAGAAGCACATTAGCGTTTATCTTGACCCACATGATAGCTTGACCACAAGCCTTGACTAGGCTTGAAATATCGGGAACTACAGTGGTCACCAGCTGGCCTGACATAGGCTGCAAATTTGATATAAACTCTTTTAAGCATGTAAATACTTGTAGACCCTCTCTATAAATACATGAATATTGCCCTCACTTTAAACAGAGTGGATATGATGGTACATCTCATGACCTCCTTTTTTTTTACATTTCAAGTTTACTCATTTTTTAATTGAAGGATAATTGCTTTACAGAATTGTATTGGTTTCTGCCTAACATCAGCATGAATCAGCCATAGATGAGCTCCTTTTTAAATTCAACAGTACATAGCAGAGGGTTCCAGTCCCCCTTCCCTCTACCCCTCACCAGCAACAAATTCTATAAAGAAATTGTGTTGGAAAAATATCCCTTTCTTCCTCTATCACATGATTCAACTAAACCTCTGTGAGTTTTAATGCAGTATAAATTTGAAAATCCTAAACAATATATGGACTTTCTTACTGTGAGTCTAGTAGACCATGCAATGGTCTTCCTTCTCCTACACTACGTTCCTGTGAAGATAAACTTTACATGAAAATTCGCTGTGATTACACACACACACATGAATATCTATAAATAAACTATTGATTCCATGAGATTGCTTAATTTCAAGTTAGTCACAGGATTATGAAATGTAGTCTTCCTAGATGCTTAGGCAATATTTTATTGAGTAATCCCTCTGAGATAAGTCAAACTGTACCTTAGAGAGATTATATTTTGTCACTCCCCAATTTTGTTTTTTTTTTAAACTGTGTAGAGACAGCCACTGTTTCCCTGTTTCATCACTGTAACTTGGGTTTGTCTGCATTTCTGTCAAAAACACATTTTCTTCTGATGAAGATATTCATGAAAACGTAGCAAGAGAATCTAGGAAGTAAGCATATAATATTGCGCCTGGCACATAACAGGTGTTGAACATTAGTCATTGAATACGCAAAAATAAAGTAGTTTTCTGATTTAATTTTATATTATATTTATCCCTGTATTCCATATTATATTTGAATTGTCATTTTAAATGGTGAGGTGTAGGTCATTTGTATCATATACATATGATAATCTCCATTACTGGGTCTTCTTTCTTTTTTATGTTTTGAAATGAAATAGTTTTTTTCTTTAGCAACTACCAAGATGACCCCCAGAGGTTTGCATTAGGACAGTAACAATCCTCCCTGCAGCTTAACTTCATGAAGGAGAAAGTGAAAGTGTTATTCACTCAGTCGTGTCAGACTCTGCGATCCCATGGACTATAGCTGCCAGATTTCCCAGGCAAGAATCCTGGAGTGGGTTGCCATTTCCTTTTCCAGGGGATCTTCCCCGACCAGTGATCAAACCCAAGTCTCTTGCATTGCAGGCAGATTCTTTACCATCTGAACCACCAGGGAAACTTCATGAAGGAGGGTGAAATAAAGTCTATCATCTTAACATCAGGCTACTAGGTCTTCTTAAAGTTGTCCCATTTTTCTAAATCTGTCCTGTGAAAGTTATATGGGTCAATGTCTATGAAATACAATTTTACATATTATATAAAGAAATATAATATAGCTTAGTTTGTTTGTTTGTTTGTGCCCTTCCCTTAACAGCTGTATCACATTTCTCCCTTACACTAATCTTTTAGGATCATGTCTTTCTCCTTGATCACAGAACAAACTTACATGCACCTAACTCATATCCAGAAGCCATTTCCACTTGAATTAGATTAAGTGTTATTGTCGTTCAGTCGCTAAGTTGTGTCCGACTCTTTGCCACCCCGTGGACTGCAGCCTGATAGATTGATAGAGGGTGGGAGGGTAGGTAGACAGAAGGAAGGATGGACAGATGGAGAGAGAAGGGAGTGCTCTTGCTTTTAGAAGAATGCTGAGTTCAGTTCAGTCGCTCAGTCGTGTCCAACTCTTTGCGACCCCATGAATCGCAGCACACCAGGCCTCCCTGTCCATCACCAACTCCCAGAGTTCACTCAGACTCGCATCCATTGAGTCTGTGATGCCATCCAGCCATCTCATCCTCTGTCGTCCCCTTCTCCTCCCGCCCCCAATCCTTCCCAGCATCAGCGTCTTTTCCAATGAGTCAACTCTTCACGTGTGGTGGCCAAAGTACTAGAGTTTCAGCTTTAGCATCATTCCTTCCAAAGAAATCCCAGGGCTGATCTTCAGAATGGACTGGTTGAATCTCCTTGTAGTCCAAGGGCCCCTCAAGAGTCTTCTCCAACATCACAGTTCAAAAGCATCAATTCTTTGGTGCTCAGCTTTCTTCACAGTCCAACTCTCACATCCATACATGACCACAGGAAAAACCATAGCCTTGACTGGACGGACCTTTGTTGGCAAAGTAATGTCTCTGCTTTTTAATATGCTATCTAGATTGGTCATAACTTTCCTTCCAAGGAGTAAGCGTCTTTTAATTTCATGACTGCAGTCACCATCTGCAGGGATTTTGGAGCCAAAAAAATAAACTCAGCCACTGTTTCCACTGTTTCCCCATCTATTTGCCATGAAGTGATGGGACCAGATGCCATGATCTTCATTTTCTGAATGTTGAGCTGTAAGCCAACTTTTTCACTCTCCTCTTTCACTTTCACCAAGAGCCTTTTTAGTTCCTCTTCACTTTCTGCCATAAGGGTGGTGTCATCTGCATATCTGAGATTATTGATATTTCTTCCAGCAATCTTGATTCCAGCTTGTGCTTCATCCAGCCCACCATTTCTCATGATGTACTCTGCATATAAGTTAAATAAGCTGAGTGCTGATGGGTAAATGCAGGAGTTAAATCATCATTCCTAATTGTTAAAGATTGTTTCAAGCAAGAGTCATCAATGACTATGAAATCTAGGTAGAAATTTCAATGAAGAAGAAATTAGCATGGCCTTAAAGTGTCTTCCCACAGGTTTCTCACCACAAGGGGAGAAAATAACTATCCAATGGGGAAAAAATTGAATAGCACCTAGACCAGGTGACTAAAATTAACATCGTTAGTGAGAAGCAGATGGACATTGGGCATCTCCAGATGTGAGGACTTGGAAAACACTGTATTGCTTATGTTGTACTTCTGACCAGGGACGCATAACTTGAGTCTCACTCTGAAGAAACACTGGGAAACCAAAATGTGGAGCATTCTATTTAAAATAAAAGAAAGGGAGGGCTTTATTCTTTAAAAAACCAAAACAAACCATCATAAATGACAAAGACTGGCGGTGGAAAAGTCCCAGATTAAAGGAGACTAAAGACAGCTGACTCGTGGCCACAATGCCTGATCCCAGGCTGGATGCCGTGCTGGAGGGGAAAATAATGCAAAACATATCTTTGGATCAACTGACACAATCGAATGGCAGATAAAAGTATTGTGTCAGTGTTAAGTTCACCAAAATTCACCACAGAGCTATAAACATACAAGATAGTATCTTTATTCTTATGAAATAGAAATTGAAGTCTTTAGGGATAAAGGATCACTGTGTACAGAACTTAGTTTTAAATGGTTCAGAAAAAAATATTTTTATCATATGTATACGCATACACATGTGTATGTGTGTGCAAATGGGGAAAATATTACATATAGGAGAATCTGGGGGAAATGAAAATTTAGTCATGCAATCTTGAAGTTATTTACAAAGAGAAAGTTGTTAAAAACTGCCACCCACCACCTTTCCTTGGCAAGTTACTTGATGATGGAACTCCAACAAAGAAATGGAGTGAAACAATGACAAGGAAGACAACAAAGCCAGGAACCTGGGAAAACCACTGGGAAAGGAAGGGTAGTTCTCAGGATGATGGTGAAGGCAAGGCTGGCAAGCTCACAGGAGACCAAAAAGAACCACTAATTCTATCTGGAGGCGGAGGATGGAGAGATGCTAGAAAGATATCACCCCATGCCCCAGAATAATACCAACAGATGATCTGACTGTGTTGAAAGGAATTCTACAGTTCTTTACAGAGTTTGGGAAGAAAGAGTGGCAGTAAAAAAAAAAAAAAAAGCAAGAAACAATTATTAACTCTAGGGGAAAATAACTTTGTACAAGAAAAGGAATATTTTGTGAGCAATATTTACATTGAAATAATACATGTAAACACAGAATGTTCATCTGTCCAAATATTGTGAGAAAACTGTACTGAGAAAAATGAAAAAAAAAAAAAAGGAATGAAGGAAAGGGATGGACATGGGTGGGTGAGGATGTAAGATGCTAAATTCACAGCCTCCATAGTTGCAAGTGAGATAATGCCCAAGTTGACTGATAAAGAAAAAGCAGTATAAGCAAATCATTTCGAAATACGGGGGGAAATATTGGAAGAAACAGAAATAGCAGAAGAAAGAGGTGAAAGATTGAGAAGTTCTGAGGAGCAGAATTCAGAGACGGTGGTGTGAGGAAGTGAACTGTAGTTTGGGGAGGGGGTTGTTTGTTTGTGGTAAGCTTTGTAATGCTATTTGACTTATATACTTGCATTGTTGAGACAAAAAAAATTTTTTTAACTCCAGATTTCTGCTCAGTGTGATGATTACAAATTTATTTTGCATTTCCCTTTTTGATAGTACTAGGATACAGGTAAAGCCAAGAGGAGTTGCCATTTAAAAAGTTTTGATTGTTATACTGATGATAAAACTTATATTCTCATATTAATTGTTTAAAACTATTAGTGTGGGGTCAAGATCACATTCAAAAAGGTCGTTTTCATTCCAATCACAAAGAAAGGCAATGCCAAGGAATGTTCAAACTACTGCACAATTGCATTCATTTCACACGCTAGCAAAGTAATGCTCAAAATTCTCCAAGGGAGGCTTTAACAGTACATGAACCGAGAACTTCCAGATGTTCAAGCTGGATTTAGAAAAGGCAGAGGAACCAGAGATCAAATTGCCAAAATCTGCTGGATCATAGAAAAAGCAAGAGAATTCCAGAAAAAACAAGTACTTCTGCTTTATTGACTATGCTAAAACCTTTGGCTGTGTGGATCACAACAGGTCAAGAAGCAACAGTTAGAACCTAACGTGGAACAATGGATTGGTTCCAAATTGGGGAAGAAGTACGTCAAGGCTGTATATTGTCACCCTGCTTATTTAACTTACATGCAGAGTACATCATGTGAAATGCCAGACTGGATGAAGCACAAGCTGTAATCAAGACTGCAGGAGAAATATTGATGACCTCAGATAGGCAGATGACGCCACCTTTATGGCAGAAAGCAAAGAGGAACTAAAGAGCCTCTTGATGAAGGTGAGAGAGGAGAGTGAAAAAGCTGGCTTAAAACTCAACATTCAGAAAATGAAGATTATGGCATCTGGTCCCATCACTTCATGGCAAATAGATGGGGAAACAATGGAAGCAGTGACAGACATTTTATTTTGGGGGGCTCCAAAATCCCTGCAGATCGTGACTGCAGCCATGAAATTAAAAAACGTTTGCTCCTTGGAAGAAAAGCTATGACAAACTTAGACAGTGTATTTACAAAACAGAGACATTACTTTGCCGACAAAGGTCCATCTAGTCAAAGCTATGGTTTTTTCAGTAGTCATGTATGGGTGTGAGAGTTGGACCATGGAGTAGGGTGAGCATTGAAGAATTGATGCTTTTGAACTCTGGTGTTGGAGAAGACTCTTGAGAGTCTTTTGGACTCCAAGGAGATCAAACCAGTCAATCCTAAAGGAAATCAGTCCTGAATATTCATTGGAAGGACTGATGCTGAAGCTGAGCTCCAATACTTTGGCCACCTAATGCGAAGAGCTGACTCATTGGAAAAGATGCTGAAGCTGGGAGAGACTGAAGGCAGGAGAAAAAGGACACCACGGAGGACAAGATGGTTGGATGGCATCACCGACTCAATGGACTTGAGTTTAAACAAACTCTGGGAGATGGTGAAGGACAGGGAGGCCTGCCTGGTGTGCTGCAGTCCATGGAGTTGCAAAGAGGAAGCCATAACTGAGCAACATAACAGCAACAATTAACGCAGGCTGGGGGTGTGTGTGTGTGTGTGTGTGTTTTAGGAAAAGAAAAGTTTCAGGTTTTGAATAAATTGAGAATTTGCAGCAAAACTCAAGAAGGAACCTCTAATCATTTGTGTTGCTTTT
The DNA here is from genome assembly GCA_006408695.1 of Aepyceros melampus. Taxonomy (NCBI): domain Eukaryota; kingdom Metazoa; phylum Chordata; class Mammalia; order Artiodactyla; family Bovidae; genus Aepyceros; species Aepyceros melampus. Next base: position 307,902 of record SJXQ01012136.1, read on the forward strand.
GTGGTTGGTTAGCGGCTAAGTTGTGTCTGACTCTTTTGTAACACCATGGACTGTAGCCCACCAGGCTCCTCTGTCCACGGGATTCCCTAGGCAAGAATACTGGAGTGGGTTGCCAAGCCCTTCTCCAGGGGATCTTCCCGACCCGGGAACTGAACCCGCATCTTCTGCATTTAACAATAAACCAGCTATGCTTGTGCTCAAGAGAGTAATTAGCACCCAAGTGGAGTTTGATACCTAAGAGCAAGAAAAAGAAGTACAGAGAGAGGGGTTCTGATCAAGAGAAAGTTGTCTTTAATTTTGGATAAAGAACAGGATGGAAAGGCGGAAACCTAGGAAAGATGTTTATTTGATTTTTACAGACTAGGCACTAGACCCCATAATGTGGTACAAGCTGGGAAATTATTTCACCTGCAGGACAGGTGTAACAGAGCAGGGCACAAGAGGAGTTTCTACATGTTCTATGGGTTTCAAGCTGATATTTCCCTAGGGAAGTGGGGACGCCAAGGAGAAGAGTGTGGGTGGTACAAAATCACTCGCTCTGGTTGGTGGAAATTTCATGGCTAGGCAGAAATACGCTGAATTTTCTTTGGCAAAAAGACATGTGTAAGAACACCAGTGATTTCTTAATCCAATTTTGCAAGTACAACAATGACTGTGTATTATAAAAAGGGCTATTCAGATTTAGATTTCTTCATAGTTCCAATAAGGCAAAGATCAAATTTTTAATGCAAAAAAAGAAAAGACAGGCAAGCAAGCAGGCAAGGAGTGAGAATGTTCTTAAAACTTGAGAGCCATTTTAACTGCTTTATAGTTCTTATTAATAGCAAGTGGATGCCAACATGCAAAGCTGAGTAAAAATGTTATGGTTATGGGGTTTTTTACTCTCTCGTGTCAATCTGAAATAAAACAAAGCATATGCTTTATCAAAGGCTGATGATGTCAACATTATTGATTGGAAGTGCTTCTTGGTTATAATGCCAAATAGCCCGTCAAAATGAAAGGTTTTAGGTCCATGATCTGGATGTTTCCAAACATCTAGACACTCAGTACCATCCAGACAAAACACAACAAGTGGCATAACACCAAACACAGACATTTCACAGAAACTTGCAGGTTGTGTCCCGATACTTGGGTGGTATGACTGGATGTGCTTTGCTCTTGGTCTCAGGCCTGAGGAAACGGGCTGTGCAGAGCTCATGACTTTATTTAAATCTGTCTTAAGTTAGCTTGGCTTTTTGCTGAAATGAGTTATGATTGCAACTCTTTAATAATCATATGCACAAGTTTGACTCTATGGTTTAGCACATCAAAAAAAAAAAAGGAGAGAGAGGGAGAGAGATTTGTACCCTGGAGTTTCTAAACCTGGGTCAGGACGGGTTGGTTACATTTATTTTAGTGATCAATTTGGTCTCAAGTGGGTAACCTGGTAGCCGAGTTTTTAAACATAACAGAAACCAGGTGTGACCTAGTTGTCTTTTTTGGGGTTGAACTGAAGTCAGAGCAAGAATGAGTATCCTCTCAGACCACAGTATTTCCCCAGGAGATTCAAGAATGAGGAGCACTCAGTCCCTGGAGGAACATTTTCCTAAATTCACCTACTACCCCAAATTTGAAACTTAAGAGAGAGGAGAGAATTTAAACAAATGAGTGAAAAAGAAAGAAAGAAACAAGAAATGCTTCCTTTTACCAGTAACTCCTAAAGTTTTTAATATATATAAGCACATACATACATATGGATCTATAGCTAACAACAAAGAAATCTACCTCTCACAGTTGTAACATCTAAGTGAAAAAAAGTCCCTAAGCAAATCCTCCTACGTGATAAAGAAGTAATGGAGATGGAAGCAAAAGCGCTGCCTGGTTTTCTGAGTGTCTGAGGTCTTTAGTGAGAGAGAACATTCTTCTTGGCTCTGGATGACAACTTTCACGTGTGACCCTGTGGGAAGCTTACCATTCTTCCATAACAATACCGGATTCCCTCTCCAGAACTAGCTATGATTTGGTGCCCATCACAGAATGAAATTGCAACACGTGAGAGCAGGAAAGGACGCCTCAGAGGGAATTCAGTTCAACTTGTTTGCCTTCTCCACCAAGGAGTATCAGTCACTTAGTCATGTCGAACTCCTGTGACCCCATGGACTGTAGCCCGCCAGGCTGCTCTGTCTGTGGGATTCTCCAGGCAAGAATACTGGAGTGGGTTGCCATTTCCTTCTCTAAGGGATCTTCCTGACCCAGGGACTGAACCCAGGTCTCCTGCACTGCAGGTGGATTCTTTACTGTCTGAGCCATCAGGGAAGCCCTCTCCAGGAAGGAGAGAAACTGATAGTCCCTGATCCTGGGTCCTGGAGCTAACAGGAGGCAGAGCTCAGGCGTCACATCCCCCAGTGCGGCTCTCTCTGCTGTGGTGCTCCCGTCCTGCGTGAGAGGGGCGCGCATCACTCTCGTTCCTGCTTGACTCTCATAACTTTTCTATCTCCCAGACATGCTCTTGGCTTGCCTCTGATCTTTTCCTGGTTTTCATAAACTAATCCTGTAGCTTCTAACCTTTAAGTGTTGAATCTTTGGTGAGATAACATCTATAAACAACTTACTAAAAACATCGTGGCAAAACAGTGCAATGAAAAGAACATTAAATTTGGATATAGGGGACTCCCCTCGTGGTCCAGTAAGGTTAAGAATGTGTCTTGCAGGCAGAGCACGTGGGTTTGATCTCTGGTCAGGGAACTAAGATCCCACACGCCTCAGAGCAACTACACCTGAGCACCACACACCACAACTAGAGTCCATGCGCTACAAAGAAACGGTGCCATGCAAAGAAGATCCTGCATGCAGCAGCTAAGACCCAGCACAGCCAAATTCATCACCAAATGAATATTTTTAAAAATTGGATGACTAGGTTGTCATCCCGAGCGTGTCTTTAATTTTCTGTAGCTTTGGGTAAGTCGCTCTGCCTTTCTCTTGCAGGGTTTTCTGATCTATAAAATTAAATATTTTTCCTACTTCTATAATTTTGTATGGTTGCTTTGCTTTTTAACAAATTTAACTGTGAAAACAAACAACAATAACAAAAAAAAAAAAAAACCCTGTTCTTTTTCATCTTCATAATGCCTTATCCACTGGAACCAAACTATATATTCTTCATGTTGTGTCGTGGTCTCAGCTTTCCTTTCCATCCAGAAAAATGGGAATTATCTCGACATAGTTCTCTTTATACTCTGCTTACCACAGCACCATACACACTCAATAGCTTAATAAGTATTTTTCAATGTGATGATGACGACAAATATAAAACATAGTGCAAACGTTGACATTCTAATGCCTGACATTTGAAAATCTTTTTGTTTTACTCCTCCTTTGAAAACACTGGTTTCAGCAAAAGAAAATAAATTAAGTTGCTCTAGGGTTACACCCCTGCATGCTAAGTCACTTCGACTCTATGGATTGTAGCCTGCCAGGCTCCTCTGTCCAGGGAATTCTCCAGGCAAGAATACTGGAATGGGTTGCCATGCCCTCCTCCAGGGATCTTCCTGATCCAGGGATCAAATTTGCATTGCCAAGGCTCCTGCATTGCAGGCAGATTCTTTACCACTGAGCCACCAGGGAAGCCCAGGGTCTCATCCCAAGCCAAACTTAATAACATTTGAGGGATCTTAGGAGAGGGAAAGACGGGGAAGCGTGGCATGCTGCAGTCTCAGTTGAGTTCAGTTCAGTTAGTTGCTCAGTCATGGCTGACTCTGCGACCCCATGAATTGCAGCACGCCAGGCCTCCCTGCCCATCACCAGTTCCCGGAGTTCAGTCTACAGGGGTGCAAAGAGTTGGACACGACTTACTGACTGAACAATAACAGCAAGGAGAGGCACCTTTCTTTCCTGGCCCCTAATAACCAGGTTTTGTTTAATTTGCTCAAAAAAATATTGGAATTCAAGTGGGATAAAGAAATATTTGAAACAGAGGCAAACTAAGATTTTAGCCCTTGGGAAGACTATGGTATTTCTTTCTTTATTAAAAGTGTGTTTAAAAGAAAAATAAACACTTTTTTGGGAGATGAAAGGAGGTAACTGGTTGATAAATAAAACTTGTTCAGGTTTCTGGATTTTCTTTAGGATTTGCCATAACATGTTCCCTGGAAAAGGAATTCTATGCCATTGGAAAGGGTGCAGACAAGTCTAAAATAAAAATTGAATAGTTGAAGGTAACTGCCCAATAGTAAATATGAGTCATCCTCCCAAATGATAAGCAAAGGAAAAAACTAAATGAGAGCAGAAAAAAGCAGAATTACTAGAAGCTTTATTGGATTAGCCACAAATAGCACAACCCCTCTTGGCAGAAGGGGCTTCTCTGGTGGTTCAGGTGGTAAAGCACCTGCCTGCAATGCAGAAGACCTGAGTTCAGTCCCTGGGTTAGGAAGATCCCCTGGAGAGGAAATGGCAACCTGCTCCAATATTCTTGCCTAGAGAATCCCATGGACAGAGGAGCCTGGTGGGCTACAGTTCATGGGGTCACAAAGAGTTGGACACGACTTAGTGACTAACACTTTCACTTCACTTCTCCTTATAGAACAGGATTGCCTTTTGAAGCCATTCTAACTACTAGGCACCATGCTAGCTAGATGGTGGTGTGGCTTCACTGGTTTATTGGCGATTTCAAGTTTTTCTTTCTCGATGGCACTCTGTGTTAGAGAAATGGTTTATTTCTGCTTACCTTCCTGCAAAAATGAATGCTCATTTTGAACTTCTCCTGCTTGATCCTGGTGCTAGGAACATGGGGGTGGCTTTAAATATGCTAGGGGAGACAGTCTTGCTTTATTTGGCACGACACTTCAAAAGCAATAAAAGGAAAAATGGGAAGAGGGAACTCTTAAGCCAAGTGCAATTAAAAATAGTGAACATTATCTGATCTTTCCTTCTTACAACTCACGCTGAGTGAGAACAGACAGGCCATTCATTTAGGATGAAGCTTGACAGGCAGATATGCGGATGTCTCACTAGAGAATAAAAGATGAGTTATTCAAAAAACATATAGGGAGGGGCTTCCCTGGTGATCCAGTGGTTAAGACTCCACACTTCCACTGCAAGGGGCATGGGGTTTGATCTCTGGTCAGGGAACTAAGATCCTGCATGCTGTGCAGTGTGGCAAAAATAGAAAAAGTGACATACAAGGAGCCGCAAATCTTCCTATTACTGCATTCACAGTAACTAGGGACTCTCCGCGTCACTCATAAGGCCAGCCATGTGTTGGCCAGAGGGCCTGACCTTCTTCTGGTATTTAGAAGGATATATGTGACATTCATTGAAATGCTTTTCAGAGAAGAATTTCTTTTCAGGGGTTCACCTCCAGAATCCACGTGTACCCCATCATAATAGAAACACAGAGTTCAAAAAAATCCTTTCTGCCAAGTTGGCCTTCAGTGAAATAAGGAGACAATAATTCCATAATACCTGTAACCATTTCATTTTCACCTTAGGAATTTTTTTTAATCATATATACCTGCTTGCTAGCTTCTCCAACATAACCAACAGGAAATTTTAAAAGGTGGTGCTCAAACAAGAATTTGGATCCTATGCAAAAGCAGCGAGCGGGTTTGTAAGAAGAGTGTGATGAAGAGGCTGAAATTTTATTTACCAGGAATTTAAGAATTATAGTTTAACTGCTTCAAAGTCTCCCAGTGAGGATTCTTCAGAATTGACCATGTGAACACATAGGAATTTTGAGACAGCCAAATCAGGAAACACCCTAAAATCATGCCCTCAGAGGCTGTCTCTCATAGCTAGAGTTCCACCATTAAAGACATGGACATTTGAACTGTAACCTAAAACAGAGCAAATATTCCCTGAGAGATCATCACATATTAATGCACTATTCTCTCTCCCCCTTCAAGCATCACAGTCTCATCACGGTGAAGGGGCTCGCGTCAGCTCGGTGAAGCTATGAGCCATGCTCTGCAGGGCCACTTAAGATGGACGATCACAGTAAAGAGTTTCGACAAAACATGGTCCACTGGATAGGCTTCTCTGATAGCTCAGTTGGTCAAGAATCCACCTGCAATGCGAGAGACCCTGGTTCAAATCCTGGGTCGGGAAGATCCACTGGAGACTGGAGGAGGGAATGGCAAACCACTCTAGTATTCTTGCTGTGAGAATCTCATGAATAGTATGAAAGAGCTAAAAGATATGGCAGCAGAAGGTGAGCCCCCGCTCCCAGGTCGGAAGGTGTCCAGTATGGTACTGGGGAAGGGCAGAGGGCGCTTACGAACAGCTCCAGAAAGAACGAGGTGGCTGAGCCAAAGCAGAAACGACACTCAGCTGTCGATGGTGAAAGTATCTCTCCATACTGCTGCAGGGTGACTGTTATGGTCTGATTCTATTTCCAGCATGATCACTGCCTAAGAGCAAATTTGGAGAGCACGTACAGGTGATGGTGACCCTAGTAGGGAGTGAGATGTGGGGTGGGGTAGAGATGGAGGGAAGGAGATGGCGCATGGGCCGTGGAGAAAAAGGTATGCAAAACAGGAGGGAACTGACCCAGGAACCTCTGGTTGACCACAGTGAGAGCATCTTGTCTGCCTGGAAGCTGCATGGGCCTCTGAGCAACCAAAGAAAGGAGAGGAAGGCGGGGAAGGGGATCCTGAAATGAATTTTATCTTCACAGTTTGGTTTAGTTCTGACTCTCAGCCACCTTGACAGACAGGATGACAAAGATTTTAAGTTTGATGACTTAGTCAGCTCTGGGGAGGAGAGGGCTGCAGAATGGAGGCGTGTTTGGGCCTGCCATGTTGTGGTATGTGTGTGTGTGTAGAAATTGGGATCAGGAGTTTGCCAGTAGAGCAGGCATTGCTGGTATGAATAGCAGAGTGATCTTGGTTAGCACAGTTAAGCAGAACTAAGAACAAGAAGACAGCCTGGCTTGCGGGGCTAGGGGGTGGGTGGAGAGGAGCCCTGTGGCTGGGAAATGCTGTACTGATCTTTGTTTTTTGTTTGTTTGTTTGTTTGTTTTGCATTTCACCCTCTTTGGCTTTTTCTCTCTTGTCATTTTGTGTTTGTCTCATCTTTCCTTTTTATTTGCTTTTTTTCTTTTAAATGTGGTTTAAAAAAAAAAAAAAAACCATATAACTCAAAATTTACCCTCTTAACCACTTCTAAGTGTCCAGTTCACTAGCATTACGTATATTGACAATGATGGGCAACCAACTTCCAGAACATCTTCATCTCGCAGAACTGAAACTGTGACGGTTAAAGAACAAGACCCCACGTCTCCTCCCCTCCGTCCCTGGCAACCACCATGCTGCCCTCTGTTTCTGTGAATCTGATGACTCTAGGGACCTCATATAAGTGGAGTCTTATAGATTTCATTGCTTTGGGACCAGTTTACTTTGCTTCACTTAGTGTCCATGCTGCAGCACGTGTCAGAACCACCCCCCTTCTTCAGGACGGATAATGTTCCGTCGTGTGTATGGACCACGTTTGGTCTCTCCATTCAGTCACCAGTTGATCAGCGCTTCCACCTCTTGGCTATTGCACGTGCTTTCCATTTCCAGCAGTTCCTTTGCCTCTTCCTTAATTGTACACATCAGGAAACTGAAGTATATTTTACATTATTTATTTACTAAATAAATCAACAGGAGAAAGCCAGGAAGTATAACATATGGAGATCAGGTTAGGGTCCAGTTCACTGTATGATCGTGGAGAAGTTAATATTGCTGAGTCCTCTATACGTCTGTAAACTGAGGGAGTTGGTCTAGATGAATGTCCTCCCAAGGTGCGCAATTTCTTGTTCTTTCTCCTTATGTTTAAAGTGGGAGGTTAAATTATTATCTTAAATCAAGTAGACAGTTCCTCACTTGTTTTCGATTTTTTTTCCCTTAGAGTAAACAATATCTTAAGAAAAAAGCCTCCGCTTCTAAACTCGTTTTGAGTCTGTATATATTTTCCACTTGTACTGTCTTTGACATGTAATGAATTTCCTACAGATACATGCTAATATTGTCTCTTTTAAATCTTAGCCGCAATCAAGGCTTTTAATACACAAATATCCATTGAGCTCTTATATATGTCCAGAATTCTGTTAGTCACCATGGAGGCTTAAAAAAAGAGAAGGGAGGGACCAGTATGAGACAATGGTACTGCTCTCAAGAAGCTCGAAACCTAGTGAACGGCATCCCAGGTATGTTGTTGTTATTCAGTCGCTAAGTCGTGTCTAATTTTTTACAACCCCACAGACTGTAGCCCTGGAGAAGGCGATGGCACCCTACTCCAGTACTCTTGCCTGGAAAATCCCATGGACGGAGGAGCCTGGCGGGCTGCAGTCCATGGGGTCGCTAAGAGTCAGACACGACTGAGCGACTTCCCTTTCACTTTTCACTTTCAGGCATTGGAGAAGGAAATGGCAACCCACTCCAGTGTTCTTGCCTGGAGAATCCCAGGGACTGGGGAGCCTGGTGGGCTGCCATCTATGGGGTCGCACAGAGTCGGACGCAACTGAAGCGACTTATCAGCAGCAGCAGCAGACTGTAGCACACCAGGCTCCTCTGTCCTCCACTAGCTTCCAGAGTTTGTCCAAATTCATGTCCATTGAGCTAGGTGATGTTATCTAACTTATCTCATCCTCTGACGCCTCCTTCTCCTTATCCTAGGTTTGGGGAAGTATTACTTTTTCACAATTTCCTTTCAACTTATTCTAAGTTATTGTTGGATTTTTATCTTCACCACTGTTTCTAAAATCAATTGACTCTGTGATGTTTCTCTGGTTTTCCTTCCTCATTCAGAACATGAGATATTGTCTGACCTGGTGGATATTAATACAAATCCAGTCTTTCATAAGCTACGTCATTGCATGCATGGCATGAGCATTCTGCATTTCACCCATGAAGACATGTCATGAAGAAGAATTGGAAACACAATTTTCAAATTATTCATAAGAAATGTTGAGTTTATGGAAAGAAGAAGGATTATGAGTACACCATCAAAGTCGAATAAATATTGACAGATTTTAGTGAAGGACCCTGGAACTAGGGAGAATTCAACAGGACATGAAAATGGACTTTGGACCAATTGAATAAGCCAAACAACATTTAAGAACTGCGCTACTCTGAAGAATTAGTATGGGCTTATTGAACTCATTAAGTCTTGAGGAGAGGCAGAGGCTTAAGTGCAGTGTTAAATAAGAGTTTGATTGATGAAGACAGCAGGCTTAAAGGAAAACATGCAAATAAAAGAGCCGCCCTTCCACGTGATTTGGCAGCTGCTGTTACACGTGGCTGCTTCCACTCCAAGCGCTGCCTCTGGAGACGAGGCATCCCCGTTGAAACTGCTGTTGCTACAGGCTGAATTGGGTGTCATCCCCCAGTTCATCTGTTGAAGTTCTAACCCACAGCACTTCAGATTGTGCCCATATTTGATTACAGCATCGCTACGGACCTGATTAAGTTAAAATGAGGTCGTTAGGATGGGCCCTTATCGAGTATCACAGATGTTCTTATAAAGAAGTGTAAATCTGGGGACTTCCCTGGTGGCCCAGTGCTTAAGAATCTGCCGTGTAATGAAGGGGACGCAGGTTTGATCTCTGGTCGAGGAACTAAGATCCCACATGCATGGAGCAACTAAGCCCATCTGCTGCAACTCGGGAGTCCCTACGCTGAAACAAAATGCCCCACGTGATGCCACGAAGGTCCCACGTGCTGCAACTGAATTTTTTATTTGCAGACAAGTAGAGGACAGATAAATAAATATTTTTTAGAAGGAGGGTAAATGTGGACACAGATATGTACAAGAGGGAAGACTCAGGGAGAAGTCAGCCACTTACAAGCCAACAAGAGAGGCCTGGAACAGATGTTTCCATCATGGCCAGCGTCACGGGGAACCAGCCCTGAGGCCATCTTGATCTCGGACTTCCAGCCTCTAACCGTGAGACGGTACATGTCTGTCGTTTAAGCCACCCGTCCTGTGGTGCAGTCACGGCACCCTGATCTGACTAACACGGCCGTGACATGCATCTTTATTTCGTTTATTTAACAAACACCTCTAGAGCTTACTCTATGTGCCAGGCACGCTGTGAGCAGCTTTATGAACATCAATTTAATCCTCATAACGGCTCCATGAGGTAGGGACTACTCTGGTCCCCAGTTTGCAGATGGGGGAGCCTCAGCACACAGAAACATAGCAACTTGCTTGGAGTCTCCTGCTCAGTAAGGAAGGGAGCGAGGATGTGAACCTGGGCAGCCTGACTCGGGTCCGCGTGCTGAAACCCCTCTGCTATACTGTCTCTCTGCTTTTGTCTCCTGAGATTTAAGCAGGGGTTCCAACATACAGGTTAAGACCTGTCTCCACAGAGTGTATTGTGTGTGTGTGTGTGTGTTTAAACATAACACCATCCCTTCACCCGTTGCCAAGTAGATAGAAATCACATTTCATAATGTTTTTCTAGATTTTTAAGCTCTCACATCAAGGAAAATAATTCAGGATTCCTGAAAAAATATTTGCTGACCCTTCATGAGAGGCAGACCATCAGACTCCCCGGGCTTCAAATGAAGAATTCTTATTTCTTACCGGGGCACATTCCACGGAGGTAGGAGAGGAGCGATGTTGTCTTCTCGGTTGGCCTGCAGATAATTTCTTCCAGCTATGAGGAATGTTGGAGTGTAGCAGGAAGGAGCGGGCTCTGACACTGCAGGCTGGCATGGAGGCACACCAAGGCTCTGGGCTGTTAGCAGACCACCGCCCAACATGTGTGCAGGTGCTTGACATCAAAGTGTGAAAAAGTCTTTCTATAGAATCAACCAGAGGAGCCAAACATTACTAATCACATTTCTCATGTTTAGCAATTAAATTACAAACATTTTCAGAACAATGAGAAACTAAGGGGGCAGAAATAGTGTAGGAGAGAGGGAACCCTTTATCCCTAGCCAGAAAACACAAGGGTTTTGAAGCTTGGTGTTGTCCCAGTGGCATTTTCCATGAGGAGAGCGTGAGAGCTGGACTGCAGTGCGGCAGGGAGAGTTAATTCCTTTCTAATCATTAAATGGAAGGAAAGTACACATGTCCGACCTGCCGAACATGCACTGGGCCGCACACTTTCCCACACCCTACCCTTGAGAGTTTCAGGTTGAAAGACTTTGTTTGCAGTCCTTCATTGCTCAGAGTCTTGAGTGGAGGAGCCAGAAACACACCTCTTTACTCCTTCCCATTTCAGCTGACTCACCTGTGACTTTTATGGAGGCGATCGTGAGAGGCCAAGCTAGGGCAGCGGAGGTCAAGGTGGTGCCAGCAAAGTCTGGACTTTAGTGAATCAACATACTTTGTGATTGAAAAGATAGAGTGAAGGAAGGACTTCTTACACTGTGTGCATTTGGAGCTTTTACTGGAACCCAAGTTATGCAGGGAACACCTTGGCAGAAGGAGGGCAACAGCTTTTTCCAATTATGAGTGATGAAACGAGCCAACATATGCTCAGTAAGAAGGAGGCTCTTCCCCACCATCTCCTCTCACGACCAGTCCAAAGCTCAGCTTCTTTAAGATGATATGTGTGCTTTTTCTGTCTTGTTCTAATAAGAAGCACTGATGCTATTTTTTTTTCGGGGGGCGGGGGTGATCTCCAGATGAGATGGTTGGATGGCATCACCAAATCAATGGACGTGGGTTTGGGTGGACTCTGGGAGTTGAGGCTGGACAGGGAGGCCTGGCGTGCTGCGGTTCATGGGGTCGCAAAGAGTCAGACACGACTGAGCAACTGAACTGAACTGAACTATCTCTGGTATTTCCAAATAGGCCCCAGTCCCAGAATTTCCACTACGGAGACATCCTGAGCAAGCTTGTTGGCAAGCCTCTCCTGATGGTCTGGGAGCCAGGTCCGCCCCAGGTGTTCTACTGTTGATGTGTGCTGCGGGGAGCCGGCTAGAACACCTGAGAACAAAAGGAGAAAAACATTATGAAATGTGATTGCTACCTGGGCTATGTCAGATAGGAAGGAAACAAGTCTTTTGTAAGGAAGCAGGTCTCAGCCTGAATCTCAGGGCCTCAGTAAAGAACGCCAGGAGATTGGTGGTTTGATGGGGATGGTGGTGGTGATGGCGGTAGTGGTCGTGGTGACGGTGTGGGAGAGGCAAGGATTTCTAAATGAGAACACCTCATAGATGTGCTGCCCTTAGGGATCAGCACCCGCCAAACCTGGGGTAGGGACGTGGTTCATTCTGGCATGGTCCATTCATTTTGGGGCAAATATAAGAAGCAAGATCAGATCCGCCCACATCAGGCTTGTGAGAAAACTCCATCAGAGGGCCAGGGAACTGGGAGATGTTCTGTAACTGAAACCTTTGTAGTTCTCTCATATCTTTGGAGATACTGCTAGAGGATGAAATTATAGATAAGGTCAAGACCGGGTTCGGCTTCTTTACTGGATAGTTTAACTCAAATTGAAGGTTTTGGAGAGTTCTAATTCTTCATGTCATGCTGAAGGCCAAAAAAAAAAAAAAAAAGTTGCAAGCCACCTCCCACCCAAAACTGAAGTTCTTTATCACTCTTTTAAAGAGACACCATGAGAACAACACAGCAGGTAGTTTTTATGCTCCTTCAGGTCCTTCTAACTTGAATAACAACATTGCTAGTTTATCATTCTCAACTAAGTCAGGCAATACCTGCTATGCAGGATTTCTCAGCAAAATGATTTACTGCAAGAAACTATCAATTGCCTGTCTCCCTCGGTGACTCTAGAGAGACTGACAAAGACCAGAGATAGGAAAGGAAAATATTTGTGAAATACAATTAGAGTCCTTGATCCTTCCACTTGGCACCACTCTTATCTCTCTAGAGTAATTCTAAGACTCTTATTCAAGTTGAAAGCTCACCCTGCCTTTCCATGATGAATATTTGTATCATTGAAAAATTTATTTGTTACTCGTTTAGCTAACCAATTTATTTCGGGGCAGACTAAGTGTACGGGGTGTGAACTAATTTGCACGTACTTTTTGATCAGAATAATAGTTTCATTCTGCCACAAGTGACGCTAAAACTCACACAAAGAAGCATAGTATGTAAGGTGCTTTGTAAAAGGAACTTGCACATTTTCTGATTATTTTAGTACATAGGGTTCATGCTATGCTAAGTCGCTTCAGTCGTGTCCGACTCTGTGCGACCCTAGGGACAGCAGCCCGCCAGATTCTCTAGGCAAGAATACTGGAGTGGGTTGCCATTTCCTTCTCCAACATAGGGTTCAAGTAGAGCTTACAAAGGGCTTCCCTGATGGCTCAGATGGTAAAGAATATGCCTGCAATGAAGGAGATCTGGGTTCAATCCCTGGGAGGGGAAGATCCCCTGGAGAAGGAAATGGCAACTCATCACTGCAATATTCTTGCCTGGGAAATCCCATGGACAGAGGAGCCTGGCAGGCTACAGTCCGTGGGGTCACAAAGAGTTGGACACAACTGAGTGACTAACACTTTTCACTTTTCATTTTCTTTCACAGCTTCCAAAAAAGTCTCATCTCTATTTTAATGTAGTTACCTCTTTAATGAACTTATCTCAAGATACAGTCATATTCTGAGGTGTTGAGGCTTAGGTTTTCAACATACGAATTGTGAGGGAACATCATACAGCTCATAATACCGACTTTTGCATTAGTCGTATCTGCTATGGTCTGCATGTTTGTGTCCCTCCAAAATTCATATACTGAAACCTAATCCCCAAGGTCATGGTGTTAGGAGGTGGGATCTCTGGGAGGTGATTAAGAGGCTAGAAATCTACTAAAAGTGGGTTAGTGCCCTTTAAAAACTGGCTGAAGAACACTTACTTGCCCTGGCCCACCACATGAGAACACGGTGAAGAGGTTTTGTCTGTAAGCCAGGATGCAGGCCTTCACCAGACACTGAGGCTTCCAGTGCCACGATTTGGACTTCCAACCTCTTAACACTGTGAAATAAATTTCTGTTTTTAATAAACCACCCATCTTTGGTATTTTAGCAAACCATACAGATGGGCCACTTGGGGTCCTTGGTTCTCTGAGCCAACAGGCACAGATTAAAAGGGAAAAAAAAGCGTCTTACAAAGGTTATTTTTTAAAAAACAAAAAGCCCTAGTATTGGATGAAAGTGCCTAAATATTTTCTCACCCCAACTAACTTGTGTTGGTTAAATTCTGCTGATGGATTGCATAACTGAATTAGGAAGCAGGAATGCCAGAAACCCGCTTGAGGTTCAAAGGATAATGAAGTTAAAATAACTGTGGTCTCTAAAGTACTGAGTCAAGAAAATGTCCTGGGTTCATGGAGGGAGTTAGAGAGAAAGGAAAAGGAATTCAGTGGTAACTGTGGTGAAGAAGTACAGTTTCCGAATTGATAGACGAGGGATCTAACTGCGCGTCCCAGCGCTTGTCGCCTCACCCTGGGGCCTCCACAGAATGAGGCGCTTGCATTAGATGAACTCTGAGGCCCTTCTGTGTCTATTAGTCCGTAAAACAGGAGACATCCATTTAGAGGATGCCAGGTTTGATCAGTTACACATTTTTGTTCATATGTGATCTAAATAAATAAAAATTTGTCCTATATTAGCATACTTAGCATTTTCTCAATGGCTTTTCCAGTCTCTGAATTCCACTTGGTTAAACAGGCTATTTAAATAAAATTAGAAACTTCCAGGTAGAATCAATGGGGTAGGATTGTCAATTATACCTCAATTTAAAAAATTAATGGGTAGGGAGATAATTAGAGCAAGCTGTCAAAACAATAGAACAGAGACCTTAAATAAAAGAATGAAGGTATATAATACTTGTCTAAATGTTACCAGCAAGAATATGAGAGCTAGGGACTTTGAAGAAAGCCACAGCAGGAAATGCAAAGAGCCAACTCATTGGAAAAGACCCTGATTCTGGAAAGATTGAGGGCAGGAAGAGAAGGGGGCAACAGAAGATGAGATGGTTGGATGGCATCACCAGTTCAATGGACATGAGTTTGAGCAAGCTCCTGGAGATTGGAAGGAAAAGGAAGCTTGGCGTGCTGCAGTCCATGGGGTCACAAAAGAGTCACACATGACTTAGTATCTGAACAACAAATAACAACAGTAGGAAAATATGTGTCCATAAATAATCTTTTGTTTTAGACCATCAACTTTGGTTTAAAAGAGTTAAGAAAACATAGAGGATGATCAAAATAAATGTTTCAAACATTGAAGAAATAACATAACATTAAAAAAAAATCCTTGATACTTCATAGTCTACCAGTGGAGACCTCTTCAATAAAGGTGGTTCTCTGAATAAATGTTAGCCTATAATCTAATATATTTGGAAACCTCATTTTTATAACCTCCACTAGTCAACTTTAAAACCTCCACACAAAGAAGAAATTCTATGGAAAACGTGGAAATCAAATACTGGGAGCAAGACGGGGCGAGAGGGAAGACCTATTCTAAGGCACACAAGTCCCACTGCTGTGAAGGACACCGGCAGGGCTGCGGTCACTACCACCTGTCTTAGTGGAGGTTCCCTGGGACACAGACCTGGAGGTGGAGATCTGCCTGCAGGAGGGTCAGTGAGGGTCTTCTCAGCAGCAAGCCCTGGAAGGCAATGAGGGAAGCAGGACTGGGTATGAGGAGAAGTCGAGCTGTGAAGAAGCCGGGCCAAAAGTTCTGGAGCTGGGTGGCCTGTCAAAACTGGATCAAGTCAAAATGAGAAGACTGGGTCTTTGTACAAGCCCATGAACTGGTCACTGGATGTAAGCGGCACCTGGGAAAGGACGTAACCTTGGGTGAAGCAGCTGCCCGGGGCTGAGGGCAATGCCCAGAGAGAAACTCAACTGTAAGCTTTCAGCAGTCAGTGCTGTTAGCTACTGGGGGACATAGTCCTGACCTGGGGGCAGGATACTTGGGTTCTGCACTAAAGGTCACCAAGTCTATGCACCACAGATAACAAACCTGATTCACAGGAGTCTCTGCACAAGAAACCTGGCAATACGTCATCTGCGCCCACATTCGATGAGAAATAACACATGCAGAAAGAGATTAAAAACGTCTTGATAACAGGACATTGTGACCACTGACAATGTATCTGTGAGACTGGAGCCAAAGGAAAATGACATGAGGGAGGACAAGGAAAACAACAACAACTGAGAGGGCAAGGCGTCCAGAATCAGTTAGTGTTGTAGAGAAAACGGATCCTAGCGTCTCACTGTGCCTGATGACATCATCCTATCACACAGCCCATCACTCTGATGATCAGATCATCAAGAAAGCGGTATCCCTTACATTTTGTTTATAAAGCCAAAACAAATTTCAGGACAATTTCCTTCCAGAATATAGCTGATGGTTTAAGAGCTTGACTGTTTACTCATGGCTGTTCAGACTCCACCCCCTTCTCTGAAGGATCTGAAGCTTACTAGGCATGGCTTCAACAAGAGCTTTTGTTAGGTAGATGTTCCCACCATGTGTCTGTGGCAGTGGCTCTGTATCCTATTTCTCTCCTTCCTTAATCAGGTCCCCTGGGGAGTGCACTTGATAAGCACGAGGCCAGGTACTGATTCTTTCAGGTCGATTGCCGGTCTGGAGCATGCTCTCTGCCTCATCAGTCATCTTTTCCTTGCTAACAGGGCTTAAGAAAACTTCCTGCCAGCAGGTAGAATTCTGCTCTGGCTCAGCCGTTCAGCCAGTCTCTTTCCTGTCTTATAAAGAAGACACAGTAAAAGCAGATTTCGGACCAGCTTCCACAGGCTGTATGCCTGCAACCTGGGGGGCAGTGAGCAGTTGTTGCATTTCAGTGGTTAAGTATGAGGAGAAAGTATTCCTGAAAATTAACCTAACTGGAAAGTCAATGGAAGTATTTTTTTTTTTTTATGAAACGCTGAATCATTCTGATGCATGGAGCCAGGAGTTTATGCAATTTCTCTTTTATCACCGGAAGATCTTTAGTAATTGTGGGCACTCCTCTTATTTCAATAGCTTCAGAGAGGGGTTGTTGACACCTTAGATTAAGCCGGTGGATACATGCCACCTTTTTCCATTCATAAAGTCAAAGCACCAGGCATGTCTAAAAACCTGAAAGTCATTAAAGAACTGGACTTCAGGGTTTTTTTAACCTTGATTTTTTAACATTCTTGTAAGATCTTGTATATCTGTATATCTATGAACACAATCAGCAATCCTTTTTTTTTTTTTTTTTTTTTAATTCTTATGGCAGTAGGAAATGGCAACCCAAAGCAATATTCTTGCCTGGAAAATCCTATGGACAGAGGAGCCTGATGGGCTACAGTCCATGGGGTCGCAAAGAGTCAAACACGACTGAGCAACTGAGCACACACAAGGTCGTAAGAACTTAACATGAGATCTACCCATTTAAATTTTTCAGCATACAATACAGCTCTGTTGATTCTAGGTACAAGGCTGTATAGATCTCTAGAACATATTGTCTTGTTTAGCCCATTGATTAGTAACTCCCTGTTTCCCTCACCTCGAGCCTCTGCCAACCACCATTCCACTCTTTGATTCTACGAATTTGACTATTATAGATTTTTCATGAGTGGAACCATGAGGTGTTTGTCTTTCTGCAACTGGCTTATTTCACTTAGCATGATGTCCTCGAGGTCCATCGTGTTTCCCTCACTTTGGGGGCTGAACAGTGTTTCATTATATGCAGGTGGCACATCTTCCTTATCCACTAGTCCGTGGAAGGGCATGTAGGTCGTTTCCACGTCTTGGTTACTCTGAAGGCTGGTGCAGTAAACATGGATGGAAGTGCTGCTATCTCCTAGGGATCTGAGAAGTCTTCTAATCTCCAGCACCTCAAAATGAGTCCATTCCATCTCTCTCCTCCGCTCATCGTCCTTTGTCCTCAGATAAGCCTTCAGGCTTATATGCATTTCTAGCACACACACTGACTCACAGTGTGAAAGTGTAACACATTATACCCTGGCAACCGCTTTGCCAACTAAATCGACATAATTGGACATAATCTCAAAAGCAGATCTTACACATTCATATCTTATAACAAAATATTTTATTTTCTTTATGAAATTGTATACAAATGTAGGCTTCCCTGGTGGCTTAGAGGTTAAGCGTCTGCCTCCAATGCGGGAGACCCGGGTTCAGTCCCTGGGTTGGGAAGATCCTCTGGAGAAGGAAATGGCAATCCACTCCAGTATTCTTGCCTGGAGAATCCCATGGACTGAGAAGCCTAGTAGGTTACAGTCCATGGGGTCGCAAAGAGTCGGACACGACTGAGCGACTTCACCACCACCATACAAATGTTAGTATACTTGACCTCAATAATATGGTTGGATGACTTAATTCTAGTAAACTTGAAGCAAATTGGAGCTTATTATTTGCACCTCAGTAATTGAAGGCACATACAGAATATACTCAAGTTTTCCTAATTTTATGTTAGGAATCACAGAAAACGGCTAGTGTCACTGGAGGTAGATTTCTTTTGTTTTGAAGATCAACTAAAGGCCGGTTGTGAAGGGATAATGTCAAGAAATATGCATGGCTTGGGAGAAAGCATGAACCTTAAATTAAACTGGCACTATAACTTAAAGTATCCTTCTTTCAAGTTAGACGTTAACATTTCTCCAAGCTATAGGAGATCTGATTACACAATTGGTGATTTATTTTACTATATTTCATTCATCCCTATTTAACCTGGAGCAGGAACACAGCTATAAGCTATTATTTTTCCATGAGACTGAAACGCAGATTGGAGCTCTGCTTCTAGCTGTGATGGAATAACTAGTACCAGACTTGCCCTCCAACTAGACAACTAAAAAACTGAACGAAATTTATGAAACAGTTGTTGTCCGGACAGTAGACAATAGAGAGCATAGAACTGCTATCCTCAGGAGAAGAGAGACAAAAATGAGGTAAGTCCTATGCTCACCCCAGTGAGCCACTGCACTTTCTGGACTTCAGTGTAGGGAAGGGGCACATCAGCAGAACATGTAGGTCTTGCTCAGCGAGGAGACAGAGACTGAGGTTCTGGGAGGCTGAGGATCTGAAGTTTTTGGGGTAGAGTAATAGTGAGGTGGGAGCTACCCTGAGAAAAAGCTCCAGAAGTTGTTTGAGCCTGAATAAGAGCATGCTAGAATGAGACCACAATGCAGGGCTAATAACAATCATATACAACAATTACCAGGGAAAACATGAGCAGCAGAGAGCACAGTTCACGGAGGTCACACAATGCTAGGAGACAGTCAAGTGTGGACCCCCTTAAGCACCGAGATCACTCAGCACACACCCTCGAAAGACCACAACTTAGAAATAAGGCTAAACTAACTATAAGTTAAGATTGTCCCATACATACATAGCAAAACTTAAAAAGCAAGCCTTGAAAAGGCCAAATTCATCTCTAGGTATTATAACTGCCTGCCAAAAGCCCATTATACTCTTTGAAGGAAGATAGCAAAATTCAATCAGCACAAACATCACAATATCCAATATCCAAGAAAAAGCTGTTAGACTTGTGAAGAAACAGGAAATGTGATCCATAGGCATGATGAAAAATTAGTCAGCAAAGACAGTTCTAAAAATGACAGAGATGGTGGAAATATCAGACAAGAACTTGGAAAGCTAACACAAATATGGAAGGGTTTGAATAAAAACATGAACACAATGAAGGGTGAAATTAAAGATATGTAAAAAGACTGAATAGGCATTCTAGAGCTGAAAAATACAATATGTGAAATGAAAAATTCCCTGGATGAGATTAATAGTAATTAAGAACATGTGACGGAAGATCAGGGAACTTGAAGCCATAGACATAGAAACTATGAAGACTAGGTAGAGGAGAAAAAAAGATTTGGGACAAGATAGAGCCTTTGTGACTTGTGTGACAAAATTAAGTGGTCAAACATGAATGTAATTAAAGTCCAAGAAGGAGGAGAGGCAGAAAAAAAAAAAAAAAAAAGGAGAAATGAAGGCCAAATTTCCCTCAAATTGGGCTTCCCTGGTGGCTCAGAGGGTAAAGAATCTGCCAGCAATGCAGGAGACCCAGGTTCGATCCCTGGATCAGGAAGATCCCTTGGAGAAGGGAATGACAACCCACTGCAGTATTCGTGCCTGACGAATTCCATGGACAGAGGAGCTTTAAGGGTCACAGTTTGTGTGTCACAAAGAGTCAGACACGACTGAGCGACTAACACTTTCTCTTTTCCCTCACGTTAAAAACAAAACAAAACCAACCTATGAACCCATGAGTTAGACATTCAATGAATTCCAAGCAAAATAAATACAAAGAAAACTACATCAAGACACTTCAGAATCAAATTGCTGAAAACAAGTTATAAAGAGAAAATCTTAAAAGTAGACAGAATTTTAAAAGTATTACAAAGGCAGGAGGGAGAAATGAAATATTTTTGAATTTTTTTATTGTGCCTATATATACCTATCTATAATGTGTGTGTATGTATGTATATATATATATATATATATGAACATAAATTTGTCTTTTTAACCATTTTAAGTTCGGTGGCATCAATTATACCCACGATATTGTGCAAACATTACCACTATCTATTTCCAAAATAATTCATCATCTAAAACAGAAACTCCATGCCCATGAAATAAGAATTACCTGGCATAATACTCCCAGACTTCACATAGTTTAGCAACAGTAATCAAAATAACATGGTATTAGCATAAAAACAGGCATACAGATTAATGGAATACAATAGAGAGCCCAGAAATAAACCCATATACCTAGGGTTAATTAATCTACAACAAAGGAGATAAGAATATACAATGAAGAAAAGATGGTCTCTTCAGTAAGTGATGTTGGGAAAGTTGGACAGTTGCATGTTAATCAATGAAATTAGACTACCTTCTCTCACACCATATAAAAAAAAATAGACTCAAAATGGTTTAAAAATCTAAATAAAAGACTTGATATCATAAAACTCCTAGAAGAGAACATAGGCAAAACAGAATTCCTGGACATAAATCAGATCAATATTTTCTTAAATCAGTCTCCCAAGGCAAAAGAAATAAGAGCAAAAATAAACAAATGGGACCAAATAAAACTTTAAAGTTTTAGCATAGCAAAGGAAAACAGCAACAAAGCAAAAAGACAACCTATGAGATGGGAGAAAGTATTTGCAAATGATGCAACTGACAAGGGCTTAATTCCAAAATATATAAACAGTGCATAAAACTCAATTTAAAAAAATAAAAAAATGAGCAGAAGACCTAAATAGACATCTCTCCACAGAAGACATACAGATGGCCAACAGGCACATGAAAAATGAAAAGATGCTCTACATTGCTACTTATCAGAGACATGCAAATCAGAACTACAGTAAGGTACCACCTCATACCAGTCAGAATGGCCATCATTAAAAAGTCTACAAATAATACATACTGAAGAGGATGTGGAGAAAAGGGAATCCTCCTATGCTGTTGGTGCGAAGGTAAGTTGGTGCAGCCAACTTTTCCATTTGTTTTTTTGGAAAACAATACGAAAAGTCTTTAATAAACTAAAAATAGGGCTACCATATGATTTAGCAATCCCATTTCTGACCATATATCTGGCAAATATGAAAACTCTAATTTGAAAAGATACATGCACCCCAAGGTTCAAAGCAGCATATAAGACAAGGAAACAACCCAAGCATCCATCCATAGATGACTGGCTTAAGGAGATGTGGTATATGTTAATACAATGGAATATTACTTAGACATAAAGAAAGAATGAAGCATTTGTAGCAACATGGATAGACCTAGGAAATATCATACCAAGTAAAGTCAGAAAGAGAAATACAAATATTATACGACATCACTCACATGTGGACTCTAAAAAATGATACAGAATGAATCTATACACAAAACAGAAACAGATTCACAGACATAGAAAACAAACTTGTGGTGAAAGGGAAAGGGAAGGGGAGGGGCAAATTAGGAGTATGGGATTAACAAAGACAAACTACTATACATAAAACAGATAAGCAACAAGGATTTACTGTATGGTACAGGGAGCTATATTGAATATCTTATAATAACCTATAATGGAAATAATCTGAAATAGACATAGATAAAGCTAAATCACTTTGCTGAAACTAACATAAGATTGTAAATCAACTGTACTTCAGTAAGAGAAATAATTTCCTGTCATTCACCCCTCAGTCCATGGTTTCTTCTATTCTGCTTTGGTCTCTGCGAGTTAGCCTACTCCAGTTATTTCAAGTCAGTGGGTTCGTACAATATTTGTCCTTTTGTATCTGGCTCTTTTTCACAATGTTTTCAAGTTTCATTCATGTTGAAATGGAGGACATAGAGTATCAGAACTCCATTTCTTTCTGTGGCTGAATAACAATCCATTGTTTGCACAGGCAGACCTCAGAGATATTGTCGGTTTGGTTCTAGACCATCAAAAAGGGAATATTGCAGTAAAGTGAGTCATAAAAATTGTTCGGTTTCCCAGTGCACACAAAAGTTATGTTTATACTATGCTATAGTCTGTAGGTGTATAATAGCATTATGTCTACAAAAAATATATATCTACCTTAATTTTAAAATATTAAAAATTTATTGCTAGAAAATGCTGTCCATTAGCTGAGGTTTAGTGAGTCATAGTCATTTTTGCTGGTAGAGAGTTTGAAATATTTCGAGTGTTGCCACAAGATGACACAGACACAAAGTGAGCAAATACTATTGGAAATATGGCTCCAATAGTCTTGCTCCATGCAAGGCTACCACAAACCTTCCATTTACAAAACAAAACACAACACAACACATAATATCTACAAAGCACAATAACACAAAGTGCAATAAAAAATATGTGTGTTTATATATGTTGTTGTTACTTAGTTGCTAAGTTATGTACAACTCTGCGGCTCCATGAACTGTAGCCCCAGGGTCCTCTGTCCATGGCTCAGGCAAGAATACTGGAGTGGGTTGCCATTTTCTTCTCCAGGGTATCTTCCTGACCCAGGGATCAAACCAGCATCTCCTGCATTGGCAGGTGGATTCTTTACCACTGAGCCACCTAGGAAGCCCATTCATAAATAATTTAATTAATTTCAACAAAATATTTCAGACAGAAAATTCTTCTCAACCAATGGTCCTGGAAGAACTGGAAAGGAACAAGCCTCCACCTTCATCTCACGAAGCTAGCTTCAAATACAACATAAACCATGTATAAAATAAAAAATTGTAAAACTCTAGAAAAACATTTAGGAGAAAAATCTTCAAAACTTTAGGATAAGCAAAGATCTCTTCTGTAAGATCCAAAAAGAACTAACAGTAAGAGAAAAATAAACATAAATTTGGTTTCATCAAAATTGCAATCTACTCTTAGAAGAATACCACTAAGAAAATGAAAAAAAAAAAGTCATAGAATGGAAGAAAAAACATTTAACTAACAAGAAACTTATATGCAGAAAATATAAAGAAGCTATGGGGTCGCACAGAGTCAGACACGACTGAAGCGACTTAGCAGCAGCAGCAGCAGCATAGAAACTTATATTATGAAGACAAAGAAACTATTTTTAAGTGGGCAGAAGATTTGAATAGATACTTCACAAAGAAGGATATACAAGAGATACTTAATATAGGCACTAGAGAAAAACAACTTAACACCACAATAAGGCACTCCAGTATTCTTGCCTGGAAAATCTCATGGATGGAAGAGGCTACAGTCCATGGGGTCGCAAAGAGTTGGACATGACTGAGCGAATTTCACTTTCACTTTCTTTGGACCCCATGGACTACAGTCCATGGAATTCTCCAGGCCAGGATACTGGAGTGGGTAGCTTTCCCTTCTCCAAGGGATCTTCCCAACCCAGGGACTAAACCCAGGTCTCACGCATTGCAGGTGGATTCTTTACCAGCTGAGCCACAAGGGAAGCCCATACACTCTGAAAGTGAGAGGGAAGTTGTTCAGTCCTGTCTGAACTCTTTGTGACCCTATGGACTGTAGCCCGCCAGGCTCCTCCTCCATCCATGGGATTTTCCAGGCAAGGATACTGTATCCCACCAGGCTCCTCTGTCCATGGGATTTTCCAGGCAAGAATACTGGAGTGGGTTGTCATTTTTTCCTCCAGGGGATCTTCCCGACCCAGGGACTGAACTCAGGTCTGCAATGTGGGAATGTGCAGTCAGACTCTTTACCCTCTGAGCCACCAGGAAATCCCACTATATACTCCGAAATGGCTAAAACGAAAGACATACTATCAAGTTTTAGCAAGAACAGAACACCTAGGACTGCTATACATTGCTGGAGGGAGTGTAATATAATTCAACAACTTTGGAAAGCTACTTGTCAGTCTTCTATAAAGTCAATGTATTCTTACCATCTGACCCAGAAATTTCATTCCTAGATACTCCTCAAGAAAAGTAAAAATAGGAACCACACAAAGACTTGCAAATGGATGCTTATGGCACTTTCATTTATAATACTCCCAAACTAAAGAGCTCAAATGTCCATCAACAGATGAGTGGAAAAGCCACTCAGAACTATGACTCAGAAAGGAGTAAACTACTGGTATATGCAACATGAATGATTTAAAAACATTATAAAAAGCAAAGGAAATCAGATACAAAAGAGTATTCACTATGTGATTTCATTTAATGTAATTCTAGAGCAGATAAAACAAATCTTTAGTGATAGAAATCAGATCAGGGGTTGCCTATAGCCTGGGGGTGGGTGGATGCTGGTAACTTAGCAGGAATTGACTGCAAAGGACATGAGGGAGCTTTGGGGGTGATAGAAATGTTCTCTACCTTGACTAGGGGAGAGTTACACAAGAGTATACATTTGCCAAATCTCATCAAACTGTGTATCCTTTAAAAATGAGTAGATTTTATTGTTGCAACTATACTTCAATGAAGTTTATTTCTAAAAGTTTTCTAAAGATTATAATAGATTATAGTAACATTCAGTTAATAGTCATATTTATTTAAAACAATACAAAGTTTTACTAAACACCATGAGAAACGCTGGGCTGGAAGAAGCACGAGCTGGAATCAAGATTGCCAGGAGAAATATCAATAACCTCAGATATGCAGATGACACCACCCTTATGGCAGAAAGTGAAGAGGAATTAAAAAGCCTCTTGATGAGAGTGAAAGAGGAGAGTGAAAATGTTGGCTTAAAGCTCAACATTCAGAAAACGAAGATCATGGCATCTGGTCCCATCACTTCATGGGAAATAGATGGGGAAACAGTGGAAACAGTGTCAGAATTTATTTTGAGGGGCTCCAAAATCACTGCAGATGGTGATTGCAGCCATGAAATTAAAAGACACTTACTCCTTGGAAGAAAAGTTATGATCAACCTAAATAGCATATTCAAAAGCAGAGACATTACCTTGCCAACAAAGGTCCGTCTAGTCAAGGCTATGGTTTTTCCAGTGGTCATGTATGGATGCAAGAGTTGGACTGTGAAGAAAGCTGAGCACCGAAGAATTGATGCTTTTGAACTGTGGTGTTGGAGAAAACTCCTGAGAGTCCCTTGGCTACAAGGAGATCCAACCAGTCCATTCTAAAGGAGATCAGCCCTGGGTGTTCTTTGGAAGGAATGATGCTAAGCTGAAACTCCAGTACTTTGGCCACCTCATGTGAAGAGCTGACTCATTGGAAAAGACTCTGATGCTGAGAGGGATTGGGGGCAGGAGGAAAAGGAGACAACAGAGAATGAGATGGCTGGATGGCATCACCGACTTGACGGACGTGAGTTTGAGTGAACTCCAGGAGATGGTGATGGACAGGGAGGCCTGGCGTGCTGAGATTCATGGGGTCGCAAAGAGTCTGAACAACTGAGTGACTGATCTGAACTGAAGGAAATACAAAGTTGAATTAGACATGGCCTAGCCCTGGGATGTCTTTTAAGATAGATAGGTATATAGATAATTATTGTACAAAGCAAACTGTGATCACATCCTTTAATGATTTCATAGTACTATATGGGGCAAAACTTAGTTCTAGCTTCTAAAAGCTTACAGAAATAATGTGGATTCAGCTGGTGGGGGCATGAAAGGGGGTGAAATATTCACCATGAAACTACATACAACCATGTAAGACAAAGCATCAAACTTGTTAGCTCAGATGCTATCAATTGGAAATTTGTGAAGTATATCTATGAAATTCTTAATGAATAGGAAGTTATATAATTTAGGACTTTAGAGGTAAAATTAATAAAGAATAAGCCACTGGGTATTAATTTTTTTTTTCTTCATCACATTTCTTTATGGAGATATTGGCATGATGGAGTAAGTACGGGCTTTGGAGTAAAACATAATAATATGCATTATATATAATAATATGCTAGCATTTATGAGGAGAAGGCAATGGCACCCCACTCCAGTACTCCTGCCTGGAAAATCCCATGGACAGAGGAGCCTGGAAGGCTGCAGTCCATGGGGTCGCTGAGGGTCGGACACGACTGAGCGACTTCGCTTTCACTTTTCACTTTCATGCATTGGAGAAGGAAATGGCAACCCACTCCAGTGTTCTTGCCTGGAGAATCTCAGGGACGGGGGAGCCTGGTGAGCTGCCGTCTACGGGGTCACACAGAGTCGGACATGACTGAAGTGACTTAGCAGCAGCAGCGCAGCATTTATGAGAGTTTACCAGGTGCCTGGCAATGTACTAAGCTCTTTGTATGTTTTATTGAATCTTCATAACAAATTAATCTGTGAAGTAGGTATTATTATTATTACTCATGTATAGATGAGGATACTGAAGATTGTGAAGCTTTAGTAACTTTGCCCAACTATACACAGCTTACAATTGACAAAATCAGGAAACGAACTCAAGTAGACTGATCCTGGTGGAGAAGGCAATGGCACCCCACTCCAGTACTCTTGCCAAGTCCATGGGGTCACTAAGGGTCGGACAGGACTGAGCAACTTCACTTTCACTTTTCACTTTCATGCACTGGAGAAGGAAATGGCAACCCACTCCAGTGTTCCTGCCTGGAGAATCCCAGGGACGGGGGAGCCTGGTGGGCTGCTGTCTCTGGGGTCCCACAGAGTCGGACACAACTGAAGCGACTTAGCAGCAGCAGCAGCATACTGATCCTGGAGTCCAAACTCCCAACCATTTCACTGCCTTAAATTCCAATTTGGTACTTATTAGTTACAAGTCCTCTGGCAAGTAGCATAAATAAGGTCTTTGAGGGCAAGAATACTTTATGAAGGTCTGTTGTAAAAAGTAAATGAGATGAGTCAAGTTAAACCACTTGGCACAGTATTTGGAAGGAATACAAAAAAATTAGTTTTTCTTTCCTATTTACTTTAGACTTAATTTATAACATGGATAATAGAGGACTTTGTGAGGGTCAAATGATGAAATTACATAAAAGTCCTTTGCAAAAAATATAAAGAGAATATAAATTCTGCTATTGTAAAGGAACATAGAAGTTAGTAGAAACTTAGCTGTGACTTTTTAAATTCAGCATGTAAAATTCAAACTCCCAGGACTTCCCTAAAAGAGTAGTTTTCAAACCTGGCTACCAGCAGAATCTTTAGAGGAGTGATTGTAAAAACTAGATTCCTTGATCACATCCTTATCTACAAAGACCTACTGAATTTAAAATCTGTTTATCTAGAATCTAGATCCCAGGTGACTCAATGATAAAGAATCTGCCTGCAATGCGGGACACCTGGGTTCAATCCCTGGGTTGGGAAGATCCCCTGGAGAAGGAAATGGCAACCCACTCCAGTATTCTTGCCTGGAGAATCCCATGGACAGAGGAGCTTGGCAGGCTATAGTCCAAAGAGTCAGACATGAGTGAAGCAACTTAGCATGCACACACACAACCAACCAAACAAGAAAAGACACAGCAAATATATTTAATGAAGAGATATTGAAAGCCTTTCTCTTAAAATCAGGAACAACACAAGAATATCTGCTATCACACGTCAGCCAACATACTGGAAGTCCTAGCTGCATAATAAGGCCAGAAAGAAAAAATATATATATAAGGATTGGAATAAAAGAAATGAAACTATCATCACCCACAAATGACACAAGTGCACGTGCAGAATCCAAAAGAATCTACAGACAAAACACTAAATTGCTAGATACTAGACAAGCATACAGTAAAAAAAAAATCCATTGTATTTCCATACATCAGAAATAAAATAGACATTTTAAATGATTATTTTAATATGTATTTATAAATATATATTTATAACATGAAAAAAATCAAATATCCAGGAAGAAAAACTAGCAAAATATGTGGAAGAGCCTACACAGAAAAGTCCATAACTTTACTTAGAGGAACTGGAGAAGACCTAAATAATAGAGGGATATACCATGTTCATGGGCCGGTGGGCTCAGTGTTATTAACGTGTCAATTCTTTCGTAGTTGATACAATTCTAATTAGAAAGAAGGCTTTCTGTGGAAATTGACAAGGTGAAGAATAGTAAGAATAGTTCTGATGAAGACAAATGCTGGAGAGTAAAGCTACTTGATAACAAGGTTCACTATAAAGCTACAATAATTTGACAATGTAGTATTTACAAAAGGATAAACTGAAATGGCAGAGAAGGCAATGGCAACCCACTCCAGTACTCTTGCCTGGAAAATTCCATGGACTGAGAGGCTCCTCAGAGCCTGATAGGCTACAGTCCATGGTGTCGCAAAGAGCGGACAGGGCTGACCAACTTCACTTTCACTTCTCATACTGAAATGGCAACCCACTCCAGTATTCTTGCCTGGAGAATCCCATGGACAGAGGAGCCTGGTGGGCTACAGTCCACGGGGTCACAAAGAGTCGGACACGACTGAGTGACTTAACTTTCACTTTCCATACTGATAAATATAATAGAGATTTTAGAAACAGACCTCCAGAGATTTATGATAAAATACATAGGAATAAACCTACCTAAGGAGGTAAATATAGGAATGCATCTATGTTCATAACAGCACCATTTAGAATAGTCAAGCCGTGGAGACAACCTCAATGTTTACTGATAGATGAATGTATAAAGAAACATACATACCTATCACATACACTGTATGCACAATGGAATATTCAGCCATAAAAAAAAATGAAATAATGCTGTTTGCAGCAACATGGATTGAACTAGAGATTATTATACATGAGCAAAGTAACTCAGAAAGAGAAAGACATTAAATACCATATAATATCACTTACATGTAGAATCTAAAATATTATACAAATCAGCACATCTTTGAAACAAAAACAGACTCATAGAGAACAGACTTGTATTTGTCAAAGGGGAGCATGTGGGTAGAGGAGGGAAGGATTAGGAGACTGGGATTCAGTTCAGTTCAGTTCAGTTGCTCAGTAGTGTCCGACTATTTGCAACCCCATGAATCGCAGCACGCCAGGCCTCCCTGTCCATCACCAACTCTCGGAGTTCACTCAGACTCATGTCCATAGAGTCGGTGTTGCCATCCAGCCATCTCATCCTCTGTCGTCCCCTTCTCCTTCTGCCCCCGATCCCTCCCTACATCAGAGTCTTTTCCAATGAGTCAACTCTTCGCAAGGTGGCCAAATATTGGAGTTTCAGCTTTAGCATCATTCCTTCCAAAGAAATCCCAGGGCTGATCTCCTCCAGAATGGACTGGTTGGATCTCCTTGCAGTCCAAGGGACTCTCAAGAGTCTTCTCCAACACCACAGCTCAAAAGCATCAATTCTTCGTGCTCAGCTTTCTTCAC
This sequence comes from Aepyceros melampus, assembly GCA_006408695.1. NCBI lineage: Eukaryota > Metazoa > Chordata > Mammalia > Artiodactyla > Bovidae > Aepyceros > Aepyceros melampus. The sequence continues at coordinate 337,486 of SJXQ01012136.1, forward strand.
AGTCCAACTCTCGCATCCATACATCCACTGGAAAAACCATAGCCTTGACTAGACAGACCTTTGTTGGCAAAGTAATGTCTCTGCTTTTCAATATGCTATCTAGGTTGGTCATAACTTTTCTTCCAAGGAGTAAGAGTCTTTTAATTTCATGGCTGCAATCACCATGTGCAGTGATTTTGGAGCCCCAAAAGATAAAGTCTGACACTGTTTCCACTGTTTCCCCATCTATTTCCCATGAAGTGATGGGACCAGATGCCATGATCTTCATTTTCTGAATGTTGAGCTTCAAGCCAACTTTTTCACTCTCCACTTTCACTTCCATCAAGAGGCTTTTTAGTTCCTCTTCACTTACTGCCATAAGGGTGGTGTCATCTGCATATATGAGGTTATTGATATTTCTCCTGGCAATCTTAATTCCAGCTTGTGTTTCTTCAGGTCCAGCGTTTCTCATGATGTACTCTGCATAGAAGTTAAATAAGCAGGGTGACAATATACAGCCTTGATGTACTCCTTTTCCTATTTGGAACCAGTCTGTTGTTCCATGTCCAGTTCTAACTGTTGCTTCCTGACCGCAGAGGCAAATATTATATATATGATGGATAAACACCAAGGTCCTACTATATAGCACAGGGAACTATATTCAATATCTTGTGAAAAATTATAATGGAAAAGAATATGAAAATAATATGCATATTACAGTACATACATAACTGAGTCACTATTCTACTGAGGAAATTAATACAACATTGTAAGTCAACCATAAAATAATAAAAATTTTATTATTTAAAATTTAAAACAATTTAAAACAGGGTGGTCAGGGAAGGCCTGGCTTGGAGGGACAATGTATGCTGCACAGCGGGAAGTCTTCTATCATAGAGATGTCACTTCTCCCACAACTATTTGGCAAATTCAAGGCCTTCTCAATCACAACATCAAAAGACTTTTTAATGGAACCTGACATTTGGCCCTATGTTTCATATTGAACAGGAAAAAAAAAAGCAAGAAAAAATAGTCAAGATGACTTTGAAAAGGAAAAAAAGACTGGGATTTCCCTAACACCATCAAAACATATTGTAAAGTTAATGTAATTAAAATGATGTGGCACTGGACTACCAATTAAAAAATAGACTAATGGAATAAAACAAAGAGTAACCAGAAACGTGCCGTGTTAAATGTGTGTATGTATTGGGGTGGTGGGGCGGGGGGAGACACAATCTCCTGCTTCTTAACTAAGCTCTCTAAATATGCGTAGTTTCCCATCAAGTCTCCTGGATTTTTCCCCAAAGAGATAATTTTATGCTTCTTTTCCAACTGTTACACCTTTGGTTGGTTTCTCTTTTCTAACAGCGTTGACTAACACACCAATACCAGGTTAAACAATAATGGTGATTGCATTCACCCTTGTCTTAAACCCAGTTTTAGTGGGTGTGCCCTTGATGTTTGTCATTAAACAAGAGTCAGACATGACTGAGCGACTAAGCACACGCACACCACGTTAGGCTCCCTGGTGGCTCAGACGGTAACGAATCTTTCTGCAACGGAGGAAACCTGGGTTTGATCCTTGGGCTGGGAAGATCCCCTGGAGAAGGGAATGGCTACCCACTCCCATATTTTTACCTGGAGAATCCCACGGACAGAGGAACCTGGCAGGTTAGACAGTCCCTGGAGTCGCAGAGAGTTGGATGTGACTAAGCATACATTAAATAAGATGGTAGCCTGAAGACTGGGCTATCTCTAGTCTATCTCCCTCTCTGTTTATATCTGTTTGTACTTTGCCACTTTATACACTGCTCCATGCCGGGTTGCTGATAGGTGAGTTTGGGCTAGATACCCTCTGAAATCCTTTCCAATTCCAAGGTTTAATTATTCTACATATACATCGAAATTAGATTTTAAAATTCTGGTTTTTAAGTGGATGTTTCTCTCTGAGAGATTTTTATGGCTCTCAAGCAGAAAGCAAATGTCTTCATTCTGTGCCCCATATTGAGACTGAATGCCAGCAAGTAGAAAGATTTTTTTTTTTTTGGTGTGGACCAACTGTAAAGTCTTTATGGAATTTGTTACAATATTGCTTTTACTTTACGTTTTGGTTGTTTGGCCGTGAGGCATGTGAAATCTTAGCTCCCTGATCAGGGATAGAACCCTCATCTCCTGCATTGGAAGTGAAGTCTGAACCACAGGAACACCAGGAAAGTCTCCAGAAAAATTCTCGAAGGAGGTGAGTTTAGAATAAAGTGGAAGCAGCAAAAGTGCAGGGAATGGAACACAATTCTGACCGTTACCACCCAGAGCCCCCTGCTTTCCAGGCCACCACCAGCGTCACTTCATCTCACTCAAGACACTTCACCTTTTGATCTGCTGGGGACAGAAACTGCACATACGGTTCATCTCCAGCTATGGGAATTATGCAACAGGGACCCAACTGACTCCTATTCACACACAGACAACCTGAAACCACTCCATGCCAGCACCTTGTTGCTACCTTACCATAACCAATCATTTGTATTTGGAAGAATGCCGCCACTGTCAGCATAATTCAGGAGCAAAGAGATTGATTGCTAGGTTCTGCGTTGTGTTTCAGAGTCTGTCTGACTGCCTGAGCTCTGTGTTCTGAGGGTTCACCAAGTGTTTGGGCAGAAACACTGCTTTGTTTTGTGCTCAGTATATAAAGTCTCCCAGTCAGCACCTTGCTGGCATTTGACTCATGGGCTGCGATACCTCCACCAAAATCCAACTTTGATTCTGTGTTTCTTCCCGGTTTGGTTTCTAGCAGCCACACCCTTCCTCACAGTAGAGTGTGGAATCCTCTGCTCACTTGAATATTGTATTTAAATATAGTATATTTTAAAATGAATTACTTCCTTTCATATAGAGTTCTGCCTTTCTCTCCACCCTTCTCTCCCACAAGCCTGGGCTTTGAGGGTTTGTTGGTTAGGTATTAGGTGTTTGGAAGATGGTAACACCTGACTCAGATGGAATGGGAACTCTGGCTTAGCCCTCCGGTGGGTACGTCAAGAGGCTCTGGACAACCTTCAGTAGGAAGTCCAGCTCCCGTTTGTGCTTATCCACGATCACCCGTCTCATGTAGTACTTCTCAGTTCATTCGGACGTGGAGCCTGATATGAGGAAGCCCTCTTCCCACAGTGCCAGCTCTAAATGTCTATTGGTTGTTTAAGAAGCTCCCTTTTATGGAGGCAAAGAGACACATATTTTGTGATCCTAGGAGACTTCATCTGTTGAAGCCTTGGATTTCCAAACAGAAGAGAGAGGCCTGAGAGGGCCACAGTGGCGGAACGGCAACATGAAACACGTTTTTAATACTCTCTGCACTTGGTCTTTGCAACCTTTCATGAGATTGATCCTGTCACTTAGGGTAAATGTTTTAATTAAAATGCTATTTCAAACAGCCAGCAGCCCCGAGGCTTAAAGCAATTGTGAGGAATAAAGGTGCTGCCAAAGAGCCCAACCCCGTTTTCCAAGGAACGCTTGGTAGGACTCCTCTTGCCTGCCTCCCCTGGGCTGGAAAAAGCTGGATTTGACCCAGAGGTTGACACTGCATCTCTGCCCTGTTACTCTGAGTGCTTTGACCCGCATGCATACCGACTGTTGCTTGAAGGATCCTGTCCTGGGCATCCCAGGGAGATCTTGATATCAGTAGCTTCTACTTCTGTATTTTGATGATGGCTATAATATATCCTTAGCTCAGATTCCATTAAACAGAAAGTCTGAACTCTTATATTTGAAGACAGGCTGGGTGAACCATCATCAGAGATGTTGTAAACTGAAGAGCAGGGTTGACCTAGACCAGTGATAAACTGTCTTTTATTAGACTGGGTGTCCCATGGGAGGAATTCAAAGATCACTCTGGGGTAATAATAATTGGGAATAATAACTAATAAATAATAATTGGGAAACAGGAATACAAAACACAGTCCTCTCTGTTCATGATAACCATTCACCATTCAGCAAGATTTTAAGATTATCTACAGAGGAGAAGGGGGCAACAGAGGATGAGATGGTTCGATGGCATCACTGGCATCGCTGACTCAATGGACATGAGTTTGAGCAAACCTGGGGGATAGTGAAAGAACAGAAGCCTGGCATGCTGCAGTCTATGGGGTCACAAAGAGTCGGACACAACTTAGTGGCTAAACAATATGTAGTCTACTTACAAATGTAAAATAAATTTTTTAAAAGAAACAAGAAGGAAAAGACAAGAAACCAAGTCCCTTTCAGATATAATGATGTTCTTTGAAATGGCAGTTTTAGGAAAAAGGATTCTATTGGGTGTGTCCTATGAACTTAGCTTAGTGCCAACTGGCTTCAGAAGTCCAAAGATGAGACACCAATCCTTGATAAATCTCTGCCCTACATTCTTGTCTTGATACAAGCAATGGACCCATTTCTTTACCTTAGAACAGCAAAACAGATTCCAGTAGAACAAATGTGGAAGAGAAACTGAAATCTTTAAACCATTCAACATGAGGGAATCTTCTAGAAATTTCCTAAGGAAAAGTCATGTTTCAATCACATGTACTCAGTCTACTCAGAAGTTCAGTTCAGTTCAGTCTCTCAGTCGTGTCCGACTCTTTGCGACCCCATGAATCGCAGCACGCCAGGCCTCCCTGTCCATCACCAACTCCCGGAGTTCACTCAGACTCACGTCCATCGAGTCCGTGATGCCATCCAGCCATCTCATCCTTGGTCGTCCCCTTCTCCTCCTGTCCCCAATCCCTCCCAGCATCAGGGTCTTTTCCAATGAGTCAATTCTTCGCATAAGGTGGCCAAAGTACTGGAGCTTCAGTTTTAGCATCTCAGAAGTTACAACTCTAAAAATAGAGACCAAGTCCAGCTCAGGAGGCCACTCTGAAATCCTTACATTGGTAATTCTTTGAGCCCACCATACATGGGGCTTCCTGAGAGTCTAGGGTCCCTCTGCCTGAATTCATGTGCTTCCTGCTGTCTGACTTGAGTGCTGGGAGGCCAGTGTTTCCACGTCGTAGCTTTACTGAGTGGGCTCAGGCTGACGTCTCCATGGCCCTGAGAGTCTTCTCGTCCATGAAAGCTTGACCTTCAACTACCTACAGCACCTGTCTCTTCTGGAGGAATCTGTGAAGTGTCTCTTATTATACATGAAAGCCTTTGGAAATTACCAACAGTGAGGGTCTGAACAGTAAGTAATGACTCCTCTCAGAATCCTTTTTCTAACCCACCACTTAGCTGAATCCCCATGTACTTTATTAGTTAACAATTTATAACTACCTATTCAACATCTATCTTCCCCCTTAAGCTGTAAGCTCCATGATGGCAAAGCCTTTATCTGTTTTATTCATTTCTATGTTCCCAGGACCTTGCAGAATACCAGGCACACAGCAGATGATCGGTGTATGTTTGTTGATTGACTGACCGATGTTAGACTAATTGCTTCATATCTTAGGGCTCTAGGTTTTTTATCTATAAAATGAGGGGATAAATTAAATCATCCCAAAATCTATACCAGATGGAACTAATTTGTATCACAATTTGTGAAGGGCACTGATGTTTCCTACCTATTGTGAAATGCATTTAAAATGTGAGATGCATTGCTGGATGCATAGAAGGATGGATAGAAATGGGACAAAGTAAGCATAATACAAAGTTAATTGTAGATAAGGTAGTGACTATAAGGGTATTCAGTTACTACACAGTTACTTCAACTTTCTGTGTAGTTCAAGATTTTCAAACTAAAATGTTGGGGTTGGGGGGGAATGTGTTCAGAACAGCCTAAAGCAAGGTTTTTGGTAGAAAAATAAAGGCAAGTAATTCAATATAAAAGTCATCAAAATTAGAAATAGAACAAAGAGACAAAATAGATGTATACATTTTAATAGAATTGTGTGAACTTGCAAAAATTTTATGTAAGTAGTAGAGGCAATATATGTGTGGTAAGAGTTTAGAGGAGAGAGCAACCTTGACGGACACCAAGTTGGGCCAAAAGGGCTTCAAAGAGCAGGTGATAGTTCAGCTGGGCTTTGAAGGATATACACAAATTTGGATGGGTAATGAGTTTAAGGAAAGGAATTTTGTTTATATTTTTGGTCACATCTTGCAGCATATGGGACCTTAGTTCCCAGACAGGGATCAAACCCTCACTCTCTGCAGTGGAAGTGTGAAATCAGCCATTGGACTGCCAGGGAAGTCCCAGGAATAGAATGTTTAGGGGGCTGAGGACAGCTGAAAATGATAAAGCGAGCATATGTGTGGAGCAAGAAAACAAGCAAGAACAGTAAATTTCACATCAGCTACAACTAAACAGGGAAAGGTAAGGTTGAAAAGCAATGAGGATGATAAGTAATATGATTAGGATCTTCCTTATATATCAGTATTTGAGGTATCTGCACAGACCACTTTCCATGTATTTATCTCACTTAATCCTCTCAACAAACATGAGGTGTTACAACTAAAATAGTTGCTAGTAAGGAAACTAAGGTTTAGAGAAGTATATAGTTATTTGCCCAAAGTCACACAGTGAACAAGCAGTAGAACCAGGTTTGACCCAAAAGTCTGACCCCAAAGTCCAAACCCCTGACCACTAGACATACTGCCTCCCTGGAAAAAGTGAGGCTAGACTCTAGAGGCCCTTACAGCCCAAAGTAAGAAATTTAGGCTCTCCTCCCTAAGCCTAGAGATCCACTGAAAGATTTTTTGGTGATCAGAGACTTTTAAAAAGAAAATTGGCATAAATAGGCAAGAGATGGAAGCTAGGAAACCCAGTTAGGGAGATGTCACAATAAGGTGTGAATAAAACAGCTGTGGGGACAGAATAAAGGAATAGTCTTTAAGCAGAAATAGTCTACTGACTTTTCCCAACTAATATTGAAATATATTGGGAAAAATCACTGTTTTGGTATTAAATATTCAAATTAAAAGTATCATTAGATCCCAAGCATTGCATTGTATTAGCCTAGTGAGGCTCCAAGGACAAATAAATACACATTCATTTATTTTTTGTCATTCCAGTCCACTCGCCAAGCCGCTCAGGCCTCAGGGAGAGTTTGAGGGTCTTCAAGCCTGTTGACAGGTCAGGCTCGTGTGAACTGCCCACAGGGCTCCTTTGGGCCCAGTCTTGCAATTCTCTGTCACTAGTGATGAGCTCCAAGTGGATTCAAGAGGTCCAAACCCGACTTTCCCATCAGGAATCTGACAGGGCTATCTCCCTTCCCCCAGAACTGGATCTAGAGCAGTTAGGGTTTGTTAGGCTCTCCCTGATCATCATCCCTGATCCACTGGGATGGCTGGGGCTTTCTGCTGGGAGCTGCCCTGAGGAGTCAGCTGGAGGGTGGGAATTCTTATCCAAAGAGATGTGTGCGGATATGGAGGTGGACGAAAATTCCCAGAGAGGTGGTGTTCCCTGGGGGACATTCATTTACATGTGGGGCGGCGTCCCTGAAACAGTTGTCTGGTGTTCCCTCCTCCCCTCTCTCTCCAGTTATTTCCCCAATAAAGTGACACACTGGGGATTACCGACCATGAAATAGGAAAAAAGACTCCTGAAAATATAGACCAGTGGACAAGCATAAATGTGTATCCATGTGTGTGTGTGTGTGAGAGAGAGAGAGATTGCATCACTACCAAGATGGAAAGCAAGTTCTCAGACAGTGAGAGAGGTGAGACAGTGAGAGGGTCAGACAGTGAGAGAGGTGAGACAGTGAGAGGGTCAGACAGTGAGAGAGGTGAGACAGTGAGAGGTCAGACAGTGAGAGGGTGTTAAAGAAGAGAAGGGTCTACCAGAGAGTATGAAGAATTGTGTGATTAACCCGCATGTTTACAAACAACAGGCTTTGAAGTCCAGGGAGATGTATAGGAGGAAGAGCACTATTGGAGCCTGAGCCCAAAGCTCAGACACTCGGAAGTCACTTATAATGAGGAACAGGCTCAGGGGGCTGTTGCGAAAAACTGAACAAGTTGAGAGATGAATCGGTGCTTTATAAACTGTAAATTGCCTTTAAAGTCCAAGGTGCTACATAAACTGCAAAATACTACACAGATGTAAGGGAGAATGATCACAATTATTTGAGGAGGAAAACATTATTCTGAATGTCGTCTGTGACCTGAGAATTAGATGGTAAGACCATTTTAAACAAACAGAATTTGCCTGTTGAAATGTATCTTCTCTCTTTAGAATCTTATTGCTCTTACACTCTTGATGGGGCTTGACATTTATTTCAAAGAGAAACTATTCAAAACCGACGAGACTCCTTCTCTGGGATTCATCTCCTTTGAAACCAGTTTATAAGCCACACACAAAAATGATCTCACTAATTTATAGTCACCTTGTGTTTTGAACCTTACATGTTATCTAGCTTAATCATGAGAGCTGAGTACAAAAGAATTTTAAGTGTTTTTTTTTTTTCAAATCAAAATTCAGTCTCTAAACAATGATTCTTAATCATTTTGGGGGTGTGTTGAGGACCTGCCAAAGTCTGCAATGCACAGAACAGTTGGCGTGGGAATTTCTAGGTTCCGAGGCAAAGAACTCTGGATCTTCCAAGAGTTACAGAAGTTCCAGTTTGAGGGTTCCAGTTGTTATTGTTGTTCAGTTGCTAGCTAAATCGTGTCCAACTCTTGGAGACCCCATGGACTGCAGCACGCCAGGCTCCCCTGTCCTTCACTGTCTCCTGGAGTTTGCTCAGACTTGCATCCATTGAGTTGGTGATGCTCTCTGAGGGTTACGGATCTGAGGGCAAGTATTTTCTGAGCATAAGCAGCAGGTTTGTTGGAACAAGTGTTCAGCCTCCCCAGAGGAGGTGGTCGAGGGAAACCACACCACTGTAGGGAGGATCATATGGTGTGAGCGTCTAAAAATTAGTCCACTGGAGTCATAGGGGTCTGTGCAGTCATTTCTGTAGCTGCAGTGGTTTCTGGCCTGTGTGTGTGTTTGTGTTCGTTGCTAGTGGGATGTTTAGGCGGCAGCTTTTGCCTCCCCAGGTGTCTACCCTCAACTCAATTTCACCAACTCAGCCTGGAAGAGCCATAGCCCTGGGAAAAGGCATCGGATGGGCTGACAGTGCTCTTGGTGTCCAGCTGGTTACAGGAGAGGAAAAGGCATGACTGGCGTTTGTGTAGCTGTTTTCAAAGGAGTCCTGGCCAAGGGTGGGGAGAGGTTGGAGCTGATGCTGCTCTTCTCTGTGTGAGATGGAGGGATGTCTTATGATTCTCTCACATACTGACCAGTGTTAGAAACAGAATTTAGGTGAACTCCCTCATTTAACTCTTAACCTCCTCAGAAAGATAGTATTATTCTCATAGATCAGGAAACCAAGGCACAGAAAAGCTGACACAAAGTCAATTAGCTAACAACTAGCCAAGCTTGAGAAATCTGTATGCAGGCCAGGAAGCAACAGTTAGAACTGGACATGGAACAACAGACTGGTTCCAAATAGGAAAAGGAGTACGTCAAGGCTGTATATTGTCACCCTGCTTATTTAACTTATATGCAGAGTACATCATGAGAAATGCTGGACTGGAAGAAACACAAGCTGGAATCAAGATTGCTGGGAGAAATATCAATAACCTCAGATATGCAGATGACACCACCCTTATGGCAGAAAGTGAAGAGGAGCTAAAAAGCCTCTTGTTGAAAGTGAAAGAGGAGAGTGAAAAAGTTGGCTTAAAGCTCAACATTCAGAAAACGAAGATCATGGCATCTGGCCCCATCACTTCATGGGAAATAGATGGGGAAACAGTAGAAACAGTGTCAGACTTTATTTTTTTGGGCTCCAAAATCACTGCAGATGGTGACTGCAGCCATGAAATTAAAAGACGCTTACTCCTTGGAAGAAAAGTTATGACCAACCTAGATAGCATATTCAAAAGCAGAGACATTACTTTGCTGACTAAGGTCCGCCTAGTCAAGGCTATGGTTTTTCCAGTAGTCATGTATGGATGTGAGAGTTGGACTGTAAAGAAGGCTGAGCGCCGAAGAATTGATGCTTTTGAACTGTGGTGGTGGAGAAGACTCTTGAGAGTCCCTTGGACTGCAGCCAGTCCATTCTGAAGGAGATCAACCCTGGGATTTCTTTGGAAGGAATGATGCTAAAGCTGAAGCTCCAGTACTTTGGCCACCTCATGCGAAGAGTTGACTCATTGGAAAAGACCCTGATGCTGGGAGGGATTGGGGGCAGGAGGAGAAGGGGACGACCGAGGATGAGATGGCTGGATGGCATCACGGACTCGATGGACGTGAGTCTGAGTGAACTCCGGGAGTTGGTGATGGACAGGGAGTCCTGGCGTGCTGCGATTCATGGGGTCGCAAAGAGTCGGACACAACTGAGTGACTGAACTGAGCCAAGCAAGGAGTTAAACTCAGATGTAAATTGAGAACTCCTTTCACTGCCCAGCACTGACTCTTCCATTTCTTCCCAGCCCCTGAGAAACGCTCCCGGGAGCTCCACCCTCGCTAGAAGCCCCTGGAAGTGAAAGAGACTCACTTATCTCACCAAGGACAGTGCCCTGAACGGCTGGCCCATTGGACATCTGGGACTCAGCCTCATTTGCTTCTATTACTAACTTCCTTCCTGACCTCAGCAAGCTCCGTAAGTTGTCTCTCATCTGTAAAATGAAGAGGGTAGAACTATGAAACTTCCCGCTGAAAAACGCAGTGCCTGAATTTTGTGCACTCTCCCTATTCCCAGTGGCCGGCAGGCCTCCCAACCCTGTGGGTTGCCCATGGCTCCCCCTGGATGCCACCTTCTCTGACCGCCTGGCTAGAAGGAAGCTCCACTCCAACCACATGTGTGGCTGTTGTTCATGTCACACTCCCTTGGCTCATCTTTCCACTTCCCTTCCATATTTAATCTGAATTCCTCAAACCTTTTTGTTATCTCCTGTATAGTTTCCCAGTGTAAGAATAAATCAATTTATGTTTTAATTCCTCCACAGCAAACAGTTGGTTGTTTCCAGTTTTCACTAACAGTGCTGATACTAATATGCTTTAGGTTGCCTCCTTGACTACATGTGCAACGGATTTTCTAGAATAAGTGTCCAGAAATGGACTTGCTGAGCCAGGGGGTTTATGTATTAGGTCTTGCCAAACGGTGCCAACTTGCAATATGCTTATTTCTCACATCCTCACCAATCCTCTCAGGCTTAACAGTCTTCCAAATATTCTGGCTGCATTAGCCTCATGGCACTTAGTATTCTCCACTTTATATTTGTTTATATGCTACCTCCCCTCCTGGGCTGTAACTTTTGTGAGGGCAGAAGCCTTGTTTAACTCAAAGAATGCATTGAGCTTAGTAAGGATGCAATAAAGGGCTGTGAACAAATGAACGATGAGCAGAACCGAATTTGTCTTGACCCAAGGAGGTGGAGATTCCATGAGGTGAGGGATGAAACATCTATCGCTGTTCATCTGGGGTGAGGATGTGGGTAGGGAATCCCCATCAGCTGCAGCAAAGGTGGCATAGTGGTCAGAGCTGGCTGACAAACCAAAGGTTTTAACATCTATGGAGGACTTTCTCCAACCTTTGGAGAGGCAAGCTCTAGATAATTTTTTATCATGGTATTCATCAAATATTTACTGATTGCTGAAAGCAGCAAGTTTCCGTCTCTGGGTTTGTCTTTTTATACATCAAGATTGCTGTTTCTGAACGGAACTCCCCCACCTCTGGCCCCACCCCGTTACCAAGGGCTGGATAGGATCCATGTGTCCTTTGGACTAGGAAGCTGTGTGACCTCTGGTAAATGCCTCCCCCTTCTGACACCCCAGCAGTTCCAGGCTGACTCATCTTCCAAATAAGCCACTTGTGGCTTTTGCTCTGACATCACATGTGGAAGAATGAGTAATTTTTTAAGACCAGAGTTATATTTGATCAGAATAAGATGCATTGTGTATGTTACTCATGGTTCTAGGACAAGGGGTCAACACTGGTAACAAGTAGCCTAACTTTCTCCCACCCTTCCTTTCCCTGGGGCCAAGGGACAGAGAGAAGGCAAAGGAAGGAGGTAGGTATGGATGTGAAGAATTTTTGTATACATTTATAATTTTGTTATCATATTATGTACAGTTCAATAAAATTGTACCTTGCTGCTTCTGATAGATTAAATAAAAATAATGTCACAAAGTAAGCAAGGCCATGGGGCTCTGCTCCTTACATTCAAAGCCCAGCTCCACCACACCAGCTGGGTGACTTTGGGCAAGTTATTGACTCTTGATTTGCTTCCATTTCCTCATCTGTATAAAACAGTAGCGTCTATCACATTGCAAGGAACAAATGAATTGATATATGTTGAGTGCTTAGGATTGTGCCCAGAACTTAGCAGCCACTGTGGATATATTAGTAAATATTTCCTTAAATCCTTCACAGTGTTTAAGCTCAAAAGAAATGCTCAATAAATACTTTTTAATGAAACAAATTCATTCTATTAAAACACATTTGGAACAGGGGATGGGGCTGGAAGTGACAGCAAGTGGGAGACTCTTGGTTGGAAATGGAAGCAACCATGAAGATCAATTTCCTTGAGCTCAGGATTACCCTCCCACCCTCCTTTAGTTTGTTTTGTTGGTTGTTTGCGCCCGGGTTATGTGCATTGTGGTGGGAGAAGGGCTGTCCCCCCCAAGTGTCATTCAGTGGAGGTTCTAGTTGCTGTTTTTTACATGTAAAAAGTTGGCAGAAGGACGTCAGGGTTAAGACTCTGAACTTCTCTTCAGGGGGTCAAGGAAATAAGATCCCACATGTAGTGTGGCACAGCCAAAAAAAAAATTTTTTTTTAAATTAAATACACAAATGTGCGTGTTAGTCGATCAGCTGTGACCCCATGGACTATATAGCCCACCAGGCTCCTCTGTCCCCTGGGATTTCCCAGGCAAGAATACTGAGTAAGTAGCCATTCCCATCTCCAGGGGATCGTCCCCATGCAGGGATCTAACCCGGGTCTCCTGCATTGCAGCCAAATTCTTTATTGTCGCCAGGGAAGTCGCCAGGGAAGGAAGCCCCAGTAAACAAACAGATTAAAAAAAAGAAAGAAGATCCTGAAACCTCGGGAGCCTGGGCTTAGTTCGGAGGGAGACCCATGCACCAGAGGACTTCATTCTTGGACCTCTCAGCACCTACTGTTTGTGAGGAGTTAGCAAGCCTGCAGCATCAGGACGGGCATTATCTGGTTGAGTGGCTGGTGGGGTGGGCGTCGCGCAAGGGACATTATTGAGGTGAGATGTTCACATCAGGGCAGACGCAGTGTGCATCCTCACAGCACCTGTGCTCGGGGGAACACGCTGAGTCATGAGGAGGCCAGACTGAAATCCCTCCAGCGCAGACTTCTTCAGGATGCGGGGGCTTGGGGGCCCCATTCACCAGAGCAGGTCTGTCCCGCCTCATCAGCACCTCCGTGTGGGTTGGAGCTGAGGAAACGGATGGACCTGACAAGTGGCATGGACTGGCCACTATGGAAGGAAGGGTGCCATGCTTATTATTAACAGAAAGGCTCTAAATCCCGTACAACTGGTGGAACGGCTGAGTTACTGAAGGAGGTCCAGCCATCCTGGAGGAAAAGGTTCGCCCGGGCGACGTCAGGAAGTGCGGCCTACGGAGCGTCTGAGGGACAGTCATGGTCTCAGCCATGCGCAGAGACAGTCACATTTACATCGACAGCTTCACCCTCTCTGCCCTGCACTCGTGCACACTCGCGCGCGGGCCTCACCCACGCTGTCTCAGGCAACAGGGTGGTCTAGGGAAGACCTCACGGCTGAATCAAATGCTGTGAATGCTGCTGCTTTTATTACACCAAAAGTCGTAGCATTTATTTGGAGAGGAACACAAAACTTGGCGAATGTGTATAA
>SJXQ01012136.1:351620-381067 GCA_006408695.1 Aepyceros melampus
GGGGTGGGGGCGGGGGGACCCCAGGTCCTTGATCGCTGGAGTCAGCAGGCCACAGGCGCTTCACCGCCACAGAAGTCGAGGAACCACGTGTGTTGGGAAGGGGTGTTTCCAACAGCTAAACAGGTGTGACAAGGGATCCGGGTGTGGGTGAGTCCCTAACACGTACAGCCTAGAATATTTGGGGGAGGGTAAGAATATTCTCCTCCCCAATGGGCAGCACTGACTACGGTGGGAGAGGGGCATGCTTAGCATTGTCTCTGAGCTCGGTGAAGCAAGCAGATGTCCTCGGTGAAGGGCACGCTGGTTTCACAAGGGAGAGTAAGACAGGACGGCGCTATCACAGTAAGGCCACTAAAGTCACAGCAGACGGGGACCTCAGAGGGAACTCTCACGACTATGGGGAAGGGGGCTCGACCCTCTCTGACGCCAGGTGCCCCTCGCTGGGTAAGCACCTTGCCCTGAGACCGCCACCTGGTTCCTTTGCTGGGCTGTACCACGCCACTGAGCACAACGGAGCGGAGGAGGGGCCACGCACGTCAAGGGCACGGGACATCACCACCCAGCGTGGCGGACGGTTGCTGGCAAGTGTCTCAGACGCCTTTCCTGGTTGGGCCGGGGGCCCCCTGTGTGTCTGCAGAGCTAATCTGAAAAGAGGCTGGCAAAGGACTTCCTCAAGCTCCGGATGGTCTCTGCTTTGGCTTCATCCTCACTGGCTGAAGAGCGGAAGAAGGAAGATTCAGAGAAGCTGAAGGCATTGGTCAGGGACTGCGACTTGCTTGAAGAAGATAAAAACCAGAGAGAATGTGAGATGGTGGTGTTCCAGGCGAGGAAGGGAGGGACGTTGACACGGGGATACAACAATCAGAGCGCGCGCTCCCGCCCCAGGGAGACCGGGAGCCAGAGGAGAGAGCCAGCGTGGGGAGGGCCCCACCTCCTTTTCCCCTGCAGCACTGCTGGAGCAGGAAAGGACGGCCGTGGGGGAGGCAGGGAGAAAAGAGGGGCTTGAGGCTCTTTCTTTTCCTAATGCTAAAGCACCAACTGGGTAGGTACCAATCCAGGAACCTCACACCCTTGCCCGCTCTCGGATGAAATGCAGGAACAGGGGCCAGTGGACTCGTGTGCTTCCTCTCACACCAACCATCCGGGAGCGAGTGGAGCCGGTGTCGGAAGACCTCGGTCAAAGTCTTGGTTTCAGCCCTCACTCACTCTTGACCTTGGGAAGCCATATGCTTCTTTTGGTTTCTTGTTTGCTTTCTCAATTGTGTTCTATTGATGTCTGGTAAAATGATCTCTAGGCCTTTTCAGCTCTTTCTAGTTTGCTTTTCTTTCTCTGATTCCTAAAGAACCTCTGGACTTGGCACAAACTCTAACGCCTCCATGGACCACCCTTCCAGTGGACATAATGGCCCTCACAGGCTTCCTCGGGGGAGAGCTGTGAGGTTCAGGGCG
This sequence comes from Aepyceros melampus, assembly GCA_006408695.1. Classification (NCBI taxonomy): domain Eukaryota; kingdom Metazoa; phylum Chordata; class Mammalia; order Artiodactyla; family Bovidae; genus Aepyceros; species Aepyceros melampus. The sequence continues at coordinate 353,070 of SJXQ01012136.1, forward strand.
TCTGGGGCCACAGAACTAGATATCAGGCCCACACGAGGTTACTGGGTAGTTTTCTCAGGAGAAAAAAGCCTGAATTGCACTTGTTTTAGGGACCGATTTTTTCCCGAGACACCAGTGATTCAGAGAGAAAAGCTGTGAAGGCCACAGGTAGAGGGGAAGGCCAGGCCCAGTGCTTAGGAGGGAACACGTGGTCTGGTGTCCCCGTGGCCATGTGCTCTCCTTCCAGACTTCAGCTTGTCTCTTTCCTGCCTGCCTCTGCCTCCAGAACTCCTCTCCTGGAGTCTCAGCACTCCCAGCCCTCTCCTGAACTTGGGCGCTGCCCCAGAAACCCCCCTCTACACGAGTGTGAGCCCATCTCTTCTCCTGTAGTGACTGGATGGGCACCCTGCCTTTCACTGGGGGGGATGAGCCCCAACACACCAGCCACTGGCAGTGGGGACTTCTCTGCACGCACATGGGCCGAGGGCACCGGGACCAGCCTCCCACTTGTCTGGCTCAGCCCAGAGGCAGTGACAAACCCAGAGATTTGCCCTCAGACTGGGGCCAGAGTCAGCTCAAGAGTAGGAGGGAGAGATTAAAAGGCTCACAAGCAGAAACGACTAGGTTGAGGGGAGGCTGTGGGGCAGGCGAGACGTGGAAAGTGCCCCTGTCCTGGGCTGGGGAGCTGGACTGGGGGATGGCCTGCCCATTGTATAGGACTGAAAGACACAGAGCGGTCATTGACCACTGGAGCCCTCAGCCGGCTCTGTCACTGATGAGCAGAAGGGCTTCAACAAAGAAACGCAGAGCTCTGAGCAGGGTTTTCCCATCTCTGCACTGACTAGACTGTCTCTGAGTGGCTCATTGGAGCCCCAGACTCTGCAGCCCCAGTCCTCCATCCCCGAGAGTCTCATCTCTTTACTGAGATGCCCTCACGGACCACTCCCACTGCCCCGGGCAGTGGGGTCTGAGCTGACAGTGATGACAGAGGTCTGCGTTTGGGCTGCTGGAGAGGCACATCCCGGGTCTAGGGGAGGCAGGGCTGAGTCCTCTGGTGCTATCCCTCCCATATGCAGCTGTGCTGTTTCCCAGGGGCCCCCAGTTCTGTCTTCTGAGGCTGGACAGTGTGGTGGGAGTCTCTGGGGTCACTGTTGGGAATGAAGGAACCCAAGAGAATGGAGTCCCTCGGGGTCTGTATGTGGGCCTCTCCTTTGATGACTGTACCAGAAGCCAACCTCCTGACCAAGCTGAAGGTAAAAAGTTGAGATGGATCTAACTGCTTCTCCCTTTTCCTTCTGGGCAGCCTTGCTGATTGGCATACTGTGAACTGTGAGTCAGAGGCAGAAAAGAGAACTTTTTTCTTTTTTTTTTTTTTAAAGAAAGAGAGAGACACATATACACAGAGAGAAAAGGAATGGGAAAAAAGAGTAGGAAAGAGGATTAAAAAAAACAAAACAACCCAAACACAACCCTAAGTTAGTACAAGAATGGGAGACGGGTAGTAACTGTCTTCATTGTCTGTCACTCCCCAGGAAGAGAGGGGAGGGTGTGAGTTTCTAGCTAGATCTTAGACTTTCACTTCCCTCTTTCTTACCCTCCCCAGCCAACCCGACCATGCCCCCCCAAAAAACAAAACAAACAACAAAACAAAAAAAAAAACCCCATCGAAACCCAAACCCCCAAAAACCCCCCACAAAAGTGTCTGTGGGAGGAGGTCTGACTGAAGGTGCTTCCTAGCAGCTCTGGAGCCCCAGGAAGAGGGGAGGCGGGGAGCGGCTGAGCTGTCTCTTACTTGAGCTGTGGGTGAGGCTGGGGCTTCTGCGGTGGAGCAGCCGGGGGTGGCTGGGCCTCTGCCAGGGAGCTGCTGCTGGAAGGCACATCTCCGTGGGTGGTGGGGCCGCCTGGCCGCGGAGGAGCCGAGGAGGAGGAGGAGGAGGAGGAGGAGGAGGAAGGTGGCACTGATGGTCCCGGGGGGAGCCGGCGTGGAGGCAGCACCTTGCCTGGGGGTTGCATTCCTTGGGGTTGCCCAGGGCCCCCTAGGTTCAGTACAAGAAAAACTTCGTAATTTAACTATATCAGAGGGTTTCCTTATTAGAATCTACATCTCGAAGGGTGTGGTTATTTAATTACCAGAGGATAAACTCTGTCACAAGAAGCTGCTGGAGCCCTTCAGAGCCACCCCTGGAGACTGACGTCCCTGGTTACCCCAAGGACATGGCTCCACGTGTGCCTTCTCAGACGCACGACAATGCGGTCACAGCGGAAGTGGGAGCACAGGGCAGAAACTAGGGGATGAGCAGCCCTTTCAGGGGTGAGCTCTGCTACAGAAAGCACTCAGACCACACACAGGGACCACCCCTCTCCCCCAGAGCTTCCTCAGGTGCGGGCCAACCTGGCCCATAGGGTCCTAGGGGGTCTCAAGTTCCACATGGCACACACACAGCGTAGGGTGGTGGAAAGAGTCCCGGCCTGGGGATCAGAAAACCCCAGACACAGTCTATCCGCAAGTCCCTGAGTAAGTTAGCTGACTTCTCTGGACCTCAGTGTTTCCAAGCAGAAAACTGTGAACAATGAAGACCCAGTCTCAGTTATCTTTCAAGAGGGTAGTGTGTCAAAGATGACAATGGACAAGAACATTCTTCAGAAAGTATTCTGTGCCTACAACCATCACTGACTTACACTGTGTTGTTTTAGAGTTGGCCTTAGTCCCAACCCATTCCACGCCTGGGTGTCTGGTTACCACACTCGCAACAAGGCTTTCTTTTAGCGCTAACTCACACCCATGACTAGGAACTTCCATGTCTAGGCAATTCTTCTCCCTCTTAGTACCATCCTTAAGGGGCTCCTGTCCCTCCCAGGTGTGTGTGGTGAAATTCTCCAAAAATCAAGTCCCATTCTCTCCTGGAGATGTTGTGGGCACCATTTGGCAAAGTAGCCCACTCCCCCGCCCCCCTACAGCCCACAGAAAAGGACCAAGATCTCCTTTCTCCCAGAATGAGACAGAAAACAGTCTGGCAACCTGGAGATCTCATTTCTTAGTCTCAGTCCCAGAGTACCCATTCATGTGCCTGCTGGAAGGAGTGTGCTCATAGAAACTCAATGGACAGCTAAGACTTGTAACTTAGTTTTCCAGAAACACAGGGATACCTGTGGTCTCAGGAGAGGCAGAACCATACATCTATACTACTGTACATCCACGACTGTAAGCCGGTTTCCCCTCTACATGGTACAGATTCCACTTTATCATAAATGACCAATTCATACCAGGGTTAGTTACCCATAGATAAACAAGTAAATAAATAAATGGAACTTTGCACGTTGAAGAAGCACTAGGTTCAAATCAGATAACTAGTAAAGATGACAGATTAGCAGATCATTTCATGTGAACCTGTTTTTGCCTTTCCCAAAGCTTGGCATCGTTCGTATCAGCGTTTTCTTGTCAAGTACCACAGGCTGAGAGGTCAGTCTCTTGGACCAGACACCTGAGAGCTTTCCCACCTGTACAGAGATGCTTGAACAGCCAGAAACTACAACTTAACACTGAAGACAGATAAAACTTTTCCTTTATTGCACATTAAGCTGTACAAGAGTCACAAAAAAGAGGTACTTCAATCACACTTCCAGCATTAAATGAGGTTCTCCCAGCTGGATTGGTACAAAAAAAGGGGGACAACATCAAGAAAGAAATGGGTACAAAACACCTGAACTGCACTCTTTTACTGTGATACGGATGCCTCAGGCCACAGAGTTGTCCTTAGCATGCTGCCCGAGGGCACAGGACAGTCAGGGTATGCAGTCAGCTGTGTCTGACAGTGGGAGGGAGCCCTAGTTCTCCTCTTTCCCACCTGACAAGACTGTGGCCGACACCGCCCCGCAGTCCGACTGAATTCAAATGGCAACTTTGTGTTTGTGGCTCACGAATGTCACATGAAAAGCACCTGGATGTTCACACTGATCACATGCAAAGAAGCAACACCATCATCAGCTCACTGCTTGAACAAAAATTAAATTAAAAAAATAAAATGCATTCCTCCGTCCTGGGAAATGTTTCTTTACTCCTTTCTATCATTTCGTCAGATTGGGAGGTATTTTAAGGACCTGATTCTTAGGCAACCCACCTGGGAGTGCGGAACTGCATATAATATATGTATCTATTTACAGCACACTGACTACCGTCAGCATCCACATCAGCTAAGGGAGGAATCGCAGTCGAGGACATTCACACTCAGTGCATTTCCTTGCAGCTCAGAACCTGCCAGCAGCCAAGACGGGAAGCAGGCCACAGACCCCTGGACGCAGGAACCGTGTTACGCACCACCATCACCAGCGATTCCTCAGACCTGGCCGTCCAGAAAGGCGACGTGTCGTGACAGCAGTGGGGGGCAATGTGAAAGGAGAGCTCGAAGCGTTTCTAAAAGGCAAACTGCTGGCATGAAAGCCCTCGGCCCTCGGCCTTAGAGGAGGCCACGTGGTGCCCCGTCCCGGCCTGGCCAGGAGACAGCAAAAGGAGGCCCTGACCTGAGGCCTTGTGTAGGAACTGCCTCTTCCCTGCCCAGGAGATGCGTGTCAGAGGAGAGAGGACAAGATGGGTGAGGGCTCTCCCAGAGCCCCAGCCCTGGACACACATGGGCTAAAATCTGAGACAGTCTTTCTTAGGGAAGATGAAGCTCTTCAGCCTCTGGACTCAGGAGGGCTCCTGGAACACTGTTGAAAACTAAAGCAGGCGCCCACCTCGGAGTTCAGGAGGCAGTGTACCCCGCTCGTGGGAAACGGGACAGTTCCAATTCACTCCCAAGTGGCCATGCCTCAAGAGAGGCCAAAGGCAGCATGATCGAGTCCTTCCCAGACTTTCAGCAGCTCCCAAATTGCTAAGGAATCACCTCTGTACACGGGTCAAGCTTTGGGGAAAACGAAGCAGCCTCGGTTCCACAGAAGCACACAGATGGCTAATTCAGAAACAATTTAGGGGGACTGAGATGAACACAGAAAAAATACTCACAAAGTCACTTTGATATTGCACATCAGCGGCCCCATTTGTTTTTTGTCTAATCTTATAGCTAATTAGTTAATAATAAAACGAAAGGTACACTGGCATGTCGAATACAGAACACATTCCTGGAGATAAGCTTGTTCTTTATAGTTTATGTCATCACTAGAAAACACAAGAGCTCCACGGGCACAGCCAGCCTATTCACAGAAACTCAAATGCACCAAAGTTTAGCAAATGGAGAAAAAGAGAGACGCCTTCAGATTCAGTGGATGAAGTGATGGAAATGAGACCTTGGAAATCTTGTAAACTTCTAGCTATTTACCCGAGTCATGCAGAAAGGAAGCGAAAAGCACTGAAGATCCCAAGCACACTCATGGAGGTAAGCAGGGGGTCGGGGGAGAGGGGCGGTTTATCTGAGTCTGGGGGAAGAAGGAGGGGAGTCAGGTTTGATCTTGTGGTCTTTGTTTCTCCCCTGTCCACCCTACCCCAACCCCAGAACTATTTATTGCACCCCGCATTGTGTAATACTTAAAAAAGAAAAGACTATCAAACCACCCAGAGGATAGTTGCACTGAACTTGGGAGAGGCACAATTCTTTTGTTCACTGTTGACAAACAGCCCTGGATTCACAAGTTATACAGAGAAACGTTAAGTGAGCGTTACAAGCACGAACAGGAACAGGTGAACAACCAGACAGAGGCGCGGACACTGCATAGGAAGAACAGAGTCCAGTCAGATTGAAAGAACGCAGAAACGGCACCAGAGGGAGGCTCTGCTGCTTCCCTCCCCGCTTTCCTTTCTTTCCTTGTTTGTTTTTGGCTTAAAATTTCTGCTTTGAAAAAAATTAACTACCCATCGCTTTAAGAAGCTTGGACCTGTTTGGGCCCTACTGCAATGCCATTACAGTCGAGAATATACTGTAAACAACCTTGAGGGGCTGGCCGCTGAGGCGGGGTCTTGCTCGAGTCCGGGTCTTTAAGTGTTCCACTCTGGAAGACAAAAATGCAAAAGAGATAAAAAACGAAATTCCAGGCAGATTCCCAAGAGAAAACTCCAGGCAGATTCCCAAGAGAACCCTGTGGCTCTGTGGCGGGGCTGCAGTGGGATCCACTGGGACCTGGCCCAAGGGCTTCACCTGTTCTGCAAACACCTCAAGGGGGTTCTCAGCCTCTGGCGTATTGCTGGGACCTAAGTGAAGGCAATCTGGGGCTGAGAACCACTCTGGCAGGCAGTATCTGAGACCCTTACCCCCTTTTCCTTTCCCTTCCTCCTAGACTCTTTATAGAAACTTCCAAGAGCATCTGGCTTCTTCTCTGGGGGCTGCCTGAGGGCCAGCTACCCTGGGACTCACGGCTGGCTTCTGGGGGAAGGATCAACCCCAGCGCCAGCGGGGGCTGGGCCAGGTGACGGCTTAAACCTTGGCACTAACTCCTGCAGAGTTGGCTGACTCAGGGGTCAGAGCCACTCTCTGGGCTGGGCTGGAACTCCCGCAGGGAGGGACCTGAAAGAGGGGGGCCATCTTTTGTTTTCCAAGACCCTCCTTACCCAGAGGGAAGGAGTAAGACCTTAATGTTTGTAAAAGTGCTCAAGGCCAAGCTGTTTTTCCCTCTCTAACAGCATAATTGCATTTTATCCAGCACCATGGCTCCACTCCCAGGCTTCCTCTCCTCCCAGCTGTGATTCTGATTATGCCCTGACAGGAGCAGAGACGCCTGTGACTTTAGTTTATCTACTGTTTGCACTGAAGGCAGGGAGTGTTGGAGCCTGAATTCAGCTCAGGGGAGATGCTCCACGAGGCGGGGGACTGCCAAGTGTGCTGACAGTGATGTTAAAGCGGGAGCTTCGGAGGCCAGGCCCGGAGAGGCCCTGCAAGTCCTCAGCACCCCCACTTCCTCTTTCAGTGCTCCTCTCCCTTGTGACAGCCCCCCAGCCTACTCCCACATTAAAGCCGTTCCCCATTCCCATGGGCCCCTGATCTGGCCTTCTATCTCCCTTCCTGCTGTTGTAGGCCTGTTTTCAGCTCCACTACCGGGAGAGCAAAAGGGCCACTCTCGCCAGGGCCATGGTCTTTCAACGACAGCATTGCCTACAGCTGTTCTACCAAGAGGATTTTAGGCAGTAGAAGGCGGTGGGGGGGGGGGGGGCCCTCTGCAATGTCTTTGGTGCCACTGCACCAGAAGGTGCCCATTCTATCCACAATCCCGATCACAGCAAGAACGCCCACACTTCCCTTTCCCTTCTTCCAAGACTTGCATGGGGTCTTCAAGGTAGGTCTCACCCCTGACCCTGAAATCCCCATGCCCAGCCAGCTAGAGCCCACACCTTCCACAGCCATCAAGACTCACCAGGTTTTCCCTCTTTGCATCCAAAGTTCACTATCTCCTCTTGACCAGCTCTGGTCAGGCCTGCATCATTTCTTGTTTAGAATGCTAGAATAGTCTCTCAATTCTTTAGTCTCCTTTCCAATCCATCTTCTGGATACCTATTATCCTCCTAAACTCCTTCTCCAATTGTAACACTTTACAGCTCTAAATGGGTTTCCCTTGTGGCTCAGATGACAAAGAACCGCCTGCAATGCAGAAGACCTGGGTTCTATCCCTGGATCAGGAAGAACCCCTTGAAAAAGAAATGGCTACCCACTCCTGTATTCTCACCTGGAGAATTTCCTGGACAGAGGAACCTGGCAGGCTACAGTCCACAGGGTTGCAGAGTCAGATACAACAGAGCAAGTAACATTTTCACTGCTCTAAATAATTCACAGCTAACACTGTACCTGTGCCGGCAACACGAAGGGCAATTCTATGCAGTATCCCCTTAAGCCTCACAGCAGCTCTCCAAGGTATCGACATCCCTGGTTTTTAGATAAGGAAGCTGAGGCCCAGCTATTACCTGAGGTCAGGTAATACAGAGGCAGCTGGCACGCGAGCCCAGGCAGTCTGACCTCTTCCCGTTGCCCACAGGATGACGTCTGCATTCTTCAGGCTGACACCAGAAACTTGCTTCAGCATGGCTGGACTGGCCCCTTGAACCTCTGTCCCTCATGTTCTAAACGTGCCTGCTCCTTCCAGCCTGGCCCCTCACTGCTTGTTCTCTAGTCTAGGCCACTCCAGTGTTTAAGATAAGTACCCTTCGGACAGGGAGGCCTGGCGTGCTGCGATTCATGGTGTCGCAAAGAGTCGGACACAAACTGAGCGACTGAACTGAACTGAACTGAACCCTTCAGAAATACCGTCTCTCCTTTTAAACCAATCCAATCACACATCCTGGAGGTCTGAGTCCAATTATACCTCATTTGTGAAATCTCTCTCCTGACTGTCCCTTTTGATTGTGGTTTCCTCTCTGAAATGCTATTCAATTCAATTCAATTCAGTTGCTCAGTCGTGTCCGACTCTTTGCAACCCAATGGACTGTAGCCTACCAGGCTCCTCTGTCCATGGGATTTTCCAGGCAATAGTACTGGATTGCCATTTCCTTCCCCAGGGGATCTTCCCAACCCAGGGATCGAACCTGGGTCTCCCGCATTGTAGACAGACACTTTACCGTCTGAGCCACCAGGGAAGTCCAATATAACAGCACTTAATAGACTGTCTTGTTATCATCTTGAAGACTGGGATGATGTTTCTATCACCAGATCCTTGACAGCAAGGACAATGAGTCTTCACCTTCTCATGAATTCCTAACAATTACAGTGCCCATTTTTTCCAAAGAAAAATTGAGATATATGGCCTGATTTGGTAACTATTTATTTAAAAGATAAAATAGTTAAGATTGGGACTATTTTGGAAAGTTTAAGACTATCGTCTTCTACCAGTGTCACCAAGGACAGGACTGAGCACATAAAAGGTCCTTAATGACTGCTTATTAGATAAATAACCACACAACAACAGTAAAGTCCAAAATGAAGTAGGGTATAAGTCTTTCAAGAGAAAGATGTCATTAAACCATAGATGTCAAACCACCCCATATCTGGGATCAACTCTGATGAACAGCTCTGAAAATGCTCAGGTTAGAGAATCAGAACATAAGGCCTACTACCTGTGCCTGCCCGCTCGGTGCAGAAGGAAAATTCAAAACAATCCTCAAAGAAGCAGAAATGGTCTCCATCAAGACTGCGTAATCCAGTCAAGTCAGTGACACTTCAGGCCCCAGAGTTCTTTGCCATCGTGAGCTCTTCCTTCCCCTGGCCTGGCTGCCAATTGGAAGAGGAGACTTAGGGGGGTGTGTGGTAATGGACACACAGGACATCAGGCTGCCTTTTCAGCCAAGTGGCCTATCAACTCTAGCACCCAGCACACACACACACACTCCACTGGGTCCCTGGCAGGAAGTCTTTAAGACTGGGCAGCACAGTGGAACTTGGGCCTTGGGGTGAGGAAGACACTGGGTTTAAACCTAAGTCTCCCAATTACTAGCTTGGTGGCCTTGGGCAAATTATTTTCCCCCTCTACATCTATCTTTCTTCAAATGGTTTCTATGATATAAAGGGATATTATCCACCGATCAATCTACTACCTATGCATCTATCTATTGAGATATCTACGAGTACCTGTCCCTGGCAGGTGCTACATAAGACACTACAGATGATGGTAATGGTGATGTCAATGAGGTCCTTCCTTCTGAAGTTCTGTCATCTCTTAGGCCTCACTCTCATTATGGAATACCCTCTTTGGTGTGCTCCTGTTCCTGGGCTTTGGGGAACCTGACTTAGTGGTGATGGTACAGTCTCCTCTGAGCTCCCTGACATGCCACTGGTGTCACAGTCTCACTGCCTGAGATGGAGTGTTGTTGTTCAGTGTCCGACTCTGCGACCCCTGGACTGCAGCAGCCAGGCTTCCCTGTCCTTCACCATATCCCGGAGTTTGATCAAACTCATGTCCATTGGGTTGGTGATGCCATCCAATCATCTCGTCCTCTGTCGTCTCCTTCTTCTCCTGCCTTTGATCTTTCCCAGCCTGAGATGGATACTCAGATGAAAGATAGAGAAACTCATTCAGTTTGTGGAGCCACTAGACTGGCTCTTGTTGGTCCCCTCCCCTAGGGCCTCACCTTGTACCCCTGACAGCTGCCCATGAAACACCTCAGACTTCCGCTCAGAGCAGCTTAAGATGCTCTCCTCTCAGAGAATTGCTATTTTCACAGAAAGTTATGGAAGACCACAGGGCACAAGGGCAGAACCACGGCCAGTGGGCAAAAGCTCTGAAAGGTAGACTTTCAACGACAGGAAGAACTTCATATTGTAAAAACAGTGGAAGAGGCATCTTGGGAGGATGGGTATGTTCATGCAGAGGCTAGAGAATTACCTGACAGAGATATAGCAGGGAGTACACCTCTATGAAATACGAGATAGGTTAGATGAACACTACGCTTCACCTTTCAACTCTGAGAACATAGGATTCCAGGAAAAACGAAAACTCCCACGGATTAGACTAAACTCTGATGGTAAAACTCACAGCATGAGCTGCCAGGGTAATGACACCACAAAGCCTGGCCCTGCCTCTCCTCTCTGCAGCCTCAGAATTATACGACTGAGAGCCCCACAGAGGACCTGAGCCCACAAATTCCCTTCCAGAGGCTGCAAAGGAAGAACTCCCAGGAGCGGCCTTTCACGCTGGAGCCTGGGAACGTGTCTGGGCCACCCTGGTCTGGCGCCCGCCCCATGGAGCTTGTGGACTGGACTTCCCAGGGGTGATGGGAGGAGGGAGGAGAGTCCCCCAGGACTGGCCCTTGCCAGGCTGAGACTCTCTGGCCCCACCCACAAGCCTTCTGTCTGCTGGGGCTGAGGGCCTGCTCCCTGTGGGCTTTGGCTACCACAGAATCTGTCTCCAGTCACCAAGAGCCGCCTGGGAGCCGAATTCCACAGAAGTCTGGCCACTCTGGCGTCACTGCCAAAGCCTGGCCTGTGGCCAGCCCACAGCAGGAACTCAGGGCCAGACTGAGCAGCAGCATTTCCCTCAGGAAACTGGGTTGACTCAAACAGGTAAGAATGCGAGGTCCAGCGCTTGTGCTCAGCTGCACACAAAGGAGGAGGGTAAATGGCCTTGCAGCAGCATAAGGAAAACCTCCAAACAAGCCTGGGCTGACAGAAAGACAAGCGGCTCAGAGGGTGTCGGCGGGCAACGCTGCAGCTGGAGGTGCATCAGTGTCCCAACAAGGGGAGGTCACCGGTCCACTGCTCTTTGGACGGATAAGCCTCATGACAGAGCAGTGATCACCAGGTCTGGGTGCCTCTTTTAAAGGTGGACACCAGCGCAATAAAATGGGTACGTGGAGCAGACAGGATGGTGAGCAGTGTGAAATGACATCTCCCCTCATGTGATTTTGGGCAAGTTACTTAATCTCTTGTGCCTCAGTTTCCCAAATGAGCCAAGTCTAAAGGAGTAAATGCGGTAACCGGGGAAACCCCAAGGACCAGGTAGAAGCTCAAAGTCACTCAGACATGAATTTGATCAAGGTCAACGGCTGGGGTGGGCAGGAGTGAGTCTCCTGGCAGTAGTGTTCAAAAGGGCCTGGACAAACTCTTGTCCAAGGAGCGGGGTTGCGGGGGGCGTGGAGGTGGGGCTCTGCAGTCACAGGCTCTGGCGACTTCTGCAGGCTCTGGGCTCCCAGTTAGGTCCTCTGTGTACTTTTTTGAGGTATGAGCCAAGCCTTTCTTAGCTGTGGAGTCTCGAGCCCAGCAAGAAGCCAAGGCTACAGGGTGTGAGCAGAGGTGTCCTACAGGCGCAGGGTTTGAGGAGAGTGGGCTGCTGCTCCCCATCCAAGCCGACTGGGCTCAGGTCCCGCTGTGCTGAGGCCACCGGTGCTGGTGACCAGGTAAGCCAGAGAGAGGACAGCAAGAGAGAGCTGAAGCGTGGAGGTGTCTCCAGGTTGGAGGCTCAGTGTGGGGCTGAGGAGGAGGAGGGCAAGGGCTGCCCCTGCACAGGGTCCCCAGGGCCAGCTCCCCAACTTCTCACCATCCCTGAGCTCTGGAGGAGCATCCAAAGGGCATGGTGCAGGGCGCTGCAGAGTGTCTGTGGAACTGGGGGCCAGAAGACCCAGCTCTCCTGCCTAAAAATTATGTGACCTTGGACAGATCATTTACACTCTATATGCTGATATGTAAAACAGAGACAGAAACACCAGCTTAAAGCATCTCACAGAAAGGCTGTGAGGCTCAGAATAATGGCTGTGCTTTGTAAACTGCAAAGTGCCAGGTAAAGGAATGATCTGAGCATCATTACTATTATTTGAATAATAATAAATTATCGGTCCAGAGGAGTGAAGCTTTAATGGTAGGATTTCACGCATCAGTGAAGAAGACACTGCTGGCGGGTTCCTGTCAGCTGCACAAGCAGTGCACACTAGCTCAGGGCGGGCAGGGCAGGGTGTGGACCCGGGGCTGGGCTGCCTCTGTGTATCACTGACGTGTTCCAGCAAGGTCCCTGAAGATGCAGTCAGGTCATTTCAAAAACAGTAAATGTTAGCTCCTGAGCTGACTGGAAAGGAAATCACTAGTCTGGGAGAGAAACCAAGTCCATGGAGGAGGATTTGTGGGGTTGTGCCAAAGGCACCCTTCGTTCACCAGCCTGCGGCTTTCAGCAGACAAGCTGTGAGAGAGGAGCTCCTATCGGAGGTCCCAGCAGGCTGGAGAGCTGAGGAAGGAAAGACACTGAGTGACTCAACTCTTGAGGGTTGCTGGCCAGAGTCCAGCGGCCCCCACCACGGAGGAAAGCCTGTGCTTGCTCAGCATATCTGAGACAGGAAATTGGGAAAGGGTCTCAGGGTCTGGCCCCAGGAAAGAGGCCAGGCCAAGCTTCTCGCTGGACACGCCACCGAGCTATTCTGATCAGCTCCCCGGGCTCTGCTCCCCCGGTCCAGGACCCCAGGGGGAATGAGGCAGCAGGAAGGAATGTGTCGGGAGGTTGTAGGTTCAGCCAAAGCAAAGGGGACAGCATGTTTCCAGGCACCTTGGGACCTTTCTAGGATTACTCCTGCTGTCCCTAGAGCCCACCTTCCTTCTGCTAAGAGGTTACAAAAGGCACCCAGGGACCTGCTCCTCCTCCTCGTGTGAGGGGAGCTGCTGCTCTGAGGGCAGAGGCATGTCCTGGACTGCAGTCCTCCCATGATCAGTGATTTCTTACGGACACAAGAAAGGTCCCGTGGGGTGGTCCATGAGACCTAAGGGGGCCCCGAGGGCTAGGTCACCCGAGGTCAGAATGTCAGCGACAAGTGATTAAAGATGTCCTTTACAAGTTAAGACAGCCTCAAAATAGTCAGTTTCCCTGAATAGTCTGTTAAGGGATCTGGTCACTAGTGACTTTATATGAACCTGCCTCAAATCTCACATTTTCAGCTTACATTCACTGGGGAAAAAAATTCCCTAAAGTGGTCCGACTGTGGGAAGCAGGAAGGCCTTTCTTTGCCTGAAATTTACTTTTTCTGAGCTGAGTGAAGCCCTCTGAGGCCTGTGTTTGGGGTCTGAGTTGTGTCTCCTCCCTAACTGCCTGGCCCTTTAGATTCCAATCTTGGACCCCTTCTCAATTTCGGGTCTCCTTGTACTCAAGAGACTTCAGAGTCCTTTGCAGCTGGAAAGGCCTAGCTGGAAACATTTCTGAGTGTCACTCTAGGCCAGAGAATCAGTGAACAAGGACTTGCATAATGCCCCACCAGAAGCCTGAGGCCAGAGGTTATCAGGCCCCAGCCCTTCAATTTGGGACACTCATCACTTTTCCCAGGTCTCTGGCTAGTGCACGGCCTGGATCACAGTGTCTCAGACCTGGAAGGAGATTGTTAAGAGCCGACTGCTCCAACAGCCCTAGCCTCCAGCCCAGCCTTTCACCATGTGCCTGAGGAGTGGCTTGGACGTCAGCAGTGACGTGGCAGCTACATACCGCTTCCCCGAGCAGCCATCTTCCTTTCTCAGCATCAGAGACTTTCTCACGTCTTCCAATAGGTTTGCCTTTGGCACCAGATCTGCCCCATGACAGCTGTCAGAGAGCTGAGGATATGGAGTCATGGGCTCCTTGAGAATTCTGCTGCTCAGCCCTTTTAACTTCTGCTCATAGAACAGATCTACCAAATGCCCCAACCTCTGGGTCTCTCTGCTCTGAGCACCTGCCTTGCTGTGACTGCCAGATGGGAAGCGACATTGGAGGTGTGCTGTGATCAGCTCAAGATCAAGGCAGAGCCTCATGTTCTTCCTGGATACATTATGAGCATTCATGTTTCCAAAGGCTGAATCTTAGCATCTTAGGCCCTCAGGGGTCTAACCCACAGCCAGATAGAAAGACCAGGGGTGTCTGAAATCCCTTCATGACCAATTCAGTCCTTTGGCTCTGGAAGATTTTATTGGGGAATAAAAAGGAGCGCAGTGTGATAGGAAATGACAACTAGACACACGAATAAGAGTCCCAGGACACCTTCTCTGTGGTGTAACCCAAATGCTCTGTCCACCTGCAGTTCTGCCCGTGGTTCCTGGGGTCTCAGAAGCAGACCCCCTCCAGGGACCCAGGATGTGATGAGGCCCAACTCAGATCCCAGATGACAGGCCCCCGGACAGGCAGTGAGGAGGGGAGAGGAGAACAGGCCTGAGGTGGGGAGGCTCTGCAGGCATTTAGCCTGGAGGTTTTGGCCGGCACTGGCCACCAGGTGTCACTGCCACCTTGAGAACAGCACTCCAAGTAGAGGGTCTCTTGGGGCAGCCCTGAAGCTGGCAGGCCAGCTAGGGTGAGGCCAAGATGATAAGGGTTTGCCACTCACTCCTGCTCTCAGCGACTGCGTGCCTCTCACACCCCTGCCCTTATTCCTCTCAACTGGGCCCGGCAGCTGGCCTGGGCCCAGCCCCATGACTTGTCTCTCTGCTTCTTACAATTACTTCACTTAGGTGGCTGGCTAACAAGGTAAGGGAGGCCCTCTGCTCACCTCCCCCACCCCTAACCTCCTTTAGGCTTTCTTTTAGGTCACGGAAACAAACAAAAGCTCTAATGGGGGAGCTGTAGATGAGGAGAGGAAGGGAGAAAAGGAGAAAAGTTGACAACGGCTAGTCATAAGTAAGGGGATGACAGAGGATGAAATGGTTGGATAGCATCACTGACTCGATGGAGATGAATTTGAGCAAGCTCTGGGAGTTGGTGATGGACAGGGAAGCCTGGTGTGCTTCAGTCCCTGGGGTCAAAACAGTCACACACAACTGAGTGACTGAACTGAACTGTCCTGGTCTTGACCTAGAATATGGGCAAGCAGCAGCATCTGGTGCTTGTGACACAGGCCAGAGGCTCTCTCAGCCTGAGCTGCCAGAGCCACAGAAGAAAGAGGCCAGGACTGGGGAGCCTGATGGTTAGGAGCGGACAAGAGTTAGTGGCAGCACCCATGGGCTCGGACTGCCATTCAAAGCCCTGGCTGAGGCCCAAGTAAACTCGCTTTGGTTTGAATCTCTTCCATTTGGACTCTACCAAATTCATTCAGAAGATCTCCACCCCAAGTCCAGTGCACTGCTAGGGCTGTTAAAGAAACTTATTCCAACCAGGAATTTGTCCAACAAATATGTATTGCACTGGCAGATCAAGGGAGAAGTAAGTGGGAGTGGTTTATCACTGTCATTTATATAGAATGGCTACCATGTAGTGATAATAAAAAAGAAGACAGACTTGGTTTTGTTACTGTCGTTGGACTTTTCTACCCACGACTGACTGTACTGGGCAGACCACGCCTACACCACTCCTTCGTGTAGCCAGGATGCCTCTGCCAGACCTAAGACACAGCAGTTGAGGAAGAATCAGTTATATGATCACAAAGGAGCCAGCCATGCAAAAATACAGAAAGAGTACGTCAGAGAGAGGACGCAGCTAATATAAAGGTCCATACCAGTGTGGTGAGGGCATGGTGGGCATAAGCTAGGACGGTACAAAGATGTTGTGTTTATCCCTGTCGCCCCAAGTCTACTAACTAATTTTAAGCACGTACTTTGGCCTAGGCTTATGCGGTCTGAGAAAACAGACAAACAAGGCTTGAAAGTATTTGAGAGACATTTGCTAAATTAATTTAATTATGTATGCAGTAAAGAATTTGGCCTTGCCCAAAGAAAGATCTGGCCCTTATTCACAATCTCCCTCCCTGCCTTGGGAAGTAGCCTCTACACTCTTTGGAATTTCCTGAGTGACAGGAGTGTCTTTGTTATTCAAGGTGGGGGCCCTCTCAGACCACCCTTGATGGGGCATGATAATGAGGTGACTCAGGGTGGGCCCCTCAGGCCCTGTGGTATTAGACTGACCTCCAGGGAGGGGAAAGTTGGAGAGGCCAGAGTTCAAGGAAATGATCAATCAATCAAGCAAGCTTATGAAATGAAACCCTCAAAACCCCTGAACACTGGAGTTCAGGTGCGCTTCCCTGGGTGGCAGCACTCCCTGTGCCGTATCAGTGACAGAAGCCAGAGACTAACACATCCTAAGGACAAAAGAGGCTCTGGGTTTGGACCTCTCCTAAACTCTGCCCTAGGCAGCCTTCTTGGGCCTTTATTTTTGCATCTGTGTCCTTTCCCATAATGCACCTGTGAGTACAGTGGCTTTCAGGAAGTTCTGTGAGTCCTTCCAGAGAATTCTCGAACCTGAGGGTGGTCTGGTTTCTGCTCGTGGCAGGAGTAAGGGTGGTCTGTGGAGGACTTGCCTTTGGATTTCACAGGTGGGCTGACCTCAGGTTTCACGTGCCCTCAGAACTGAAAGGGATCTAAAGATCATCTATCCCAGTTCCATTTCACAGGTGAGGAAGCAGGTCCAGAGGTGGGAAGTGACTCACTCACAGTCACGTAACATCCTGGCAGAGGGAGACTGGCCCCTCAGTGTCTTGACTCCCAACACACTGTGCTTTCTGCAATATCCTCTCTTAACTTCAACTGTGAAGCTCAGTGGAGAAAAACTTGCCCTGAAGCCACAAGGGCTTTGCTGTAAGGAATTTTTACAGGTGTCCCTGTATTTAGGGAAGCTCATTCCTTACCAGGTTTCCTGCCTGACTCTGAAGGGTTTCTCTTTAAAATATTTAAGTTGAAGTACTTAATGTTCACGAAGTAAGGGAATCACACGAAAGAAGAATCAATGCTTTCACTGGGTGAAAACACTTTTTTAGGGAGAAAGTCTTTCTTTGTTACAAAAATTTTATAATTTTCAAATAATTAAATTTTATTGCTAGAAAAGATCTTAGTGAATTTCTTGGTTCAACCCTTCCTTTTACACACAGAGATGCTAAGACGGAGAAAGAAAAGGAAATCTACCCAAGGCGACCTTGTGAGTCAGTGGCAAGGACAGACTGAACTCAGGTCTCCTGACCCTCGGCACAGCCTTCAGTCTAGTCAGAATGACTTTGCTGTAGGAGCCAAGAGGGTGTGCACACATATATAAGAGTCCTGAAGGGGCCCTCACAGGGTCCCAGGGCAGCCCATTTTCATTTCTCTTGCCTGGGCAACACTGGCTGTCCTACTGTGTCATAAATTCTTTAAGCAGCTACCAGAGACTCTATTTCTCAGGGGGTCAGGGGGAAAGGGGACTCTTGTCACTCTTCCTATAGAGCAGGAATGAGCAACCATCTGCCAATCCCATCCCTGAGACAGCTAGGACCAGAAGACACAGTGATGCCATCAGATTTACTAAATCATAAAATCTACTCCAGGCCTGATATTATTTCAACAAGAAAAATCTTTCTATCACCTCTCAGTTCAGTTCAGTTGCTTAGTCGTGTCCGACTCTTTGCGACCCCATGAATTGCAGTACGCCAGGCCTCCCTGTCCATCACCAACTCCCAGAGTTCACTCAGACTCACGTCCATTGAGTCTGTGATGCCATCCAGCCATCTCATCCTCGGTCGTCCCCTTCTCCTCCTGCCCCCAATCCCTCCCAGCATCAGGGTCTTTTCCAATGAGTCAACTCTTCGCATGAGGTGGCCAAAGTACTGGAGCTTCAGTTTTAGCATCATTCCTTCCAAAGAAATCCCAGGGTTGATCTCCTTCAGAATGGACTGGTTGGATCTCCTTGCAGTCCAAGGGACTCTCAAGAGTCTTCTCCAACACCACAGTTCAAAAGCATCAATTCTTCGGCGCTCAGCCTTCTGCACAGTCCAACTCTCACATCCATACATGGCCACAGGAAAAACCATAGCCTTGACTAGACGGACCTTAGTCGGCAAAGTAATGTCTCTGCTTTTGAATATACTATCTAGGTTGGTCATAACTTTTCTTCCAAGGAGTAAGCGCCTTTTAATTTCATGGCTGCAGTCACCATCTGCAGTGATTTTGGAGCCCAAAAAAATAAAGTCTGACACTGTTTCTACTGTTTCCCCATCTATTTCCCATGAAGTGATGGGGCCTCTAGTTAAGCACAATATTTAAATAATGGGGTTGTATCTCTAACAAGCAACTAAGGTGTGTTACCCTAATTACCCTATATAATTATCTGGTGACTATATTCCTAAAGCACAGGAACAGATTTTTGTACTTGTTTAGAGGCCCCCACAGCGTGAGCCATCTAAGAAGTGAAAGTGTTAGTGGCTCAGTATGTCTGACTCTGCCATCCATGGAGATGGATGCTTGCCAGGCTCCTCTGTCCATGGATTTCTCCAGGCAAGAATACTGGAGCAGATAGCCATTCCCTTCTCCATGAGGTGTTCCTGACCCAGGGACTGAACCCTGATCTCCTCCACTGCAGGCAGATTCTTTACCATCTGAGCCATCAGCAAAGCCCTTAGAGAAGGTGTGTAACACACACAAGAGCTAATCTATGGCAACATCTCGCCTCACGGGGCTACTCTCAACTTGGGCACAAAGACAGCACAGACATATGTTAGCCCAAAAGCTCTCATCTGTCCAGCAGTCAGGATGGAAGGAGAATTCTACTCAGAGAGAGATCTTTAAAGCTCAAAAGGTATTTAGATATCATCTTGTATTAATAGGGGGTGGAGAATGGGCGGAGGAGACAGATGGAGAGAGGGTACTCACTTACTGCTTGCCATGTTGTTTTATCTTAGTCATTTCTACAGAAACCCTTCTTATGCATTATGTTTCCGGCCTTCTTAACCAGAGTATGAAACACTGACTAAAATGCAATCCTTTCTTGAGGGTTTAGGTCCATTGTTATGACTGTAAACTATGTTTCTATCCTGTGATCCAGCGATGTTCAAATGACAAGAAGATAAACGTGGAGGCAATTTGCTTCGATACTAAATAAACCAGACAAGTTTATACTTTTTTCCCCCTCCTTTTCTTCTTTCTTACCATATGATTTCAAGAATCCAGTTAGTTGGCTCCTGATTGCAGCATAATCGCAGCAAAGCACTGATCTTTAGAAAAGGGAGAGATGATCTCAAAGCCGAAGACTGGTGGGAACCTACACCCAGAGGCTGCCTACTTATGTAATAAGGCTACACAGGTAGCCTTTATGATATGATATGCTATGCCATAGTTTATATTCTTTATTTTGTTCAGATCTCTCCTGAGTCAGAGATGCAGTCCTTGTTCAAGGTCACAAAGCCAGTAAACTATCAAACTTGGAGAGTTCTTGCATCAAAGCCCACATTCTGAGTTTGACTCCACCTCCTTGAATGTTTGAAGTAGGATCTTGAAAACAAGATTGCTGAGAGATTTTCATTTACAAATGATAAAACCTGAACCCTAGAAAAGGTAGTAACTTCCCCTCAAAGTCATACAGCCGTTTGGAGCTAGACTAGGACTCAGTTCTTGGATTCACTGTTCCAAGCTGTTACAACTCTATTACACAGTGGAGGGAAGAGTTTGGCAATATTTTTGAAAAAGGAGCTACATCCTAGATGGACTAAAGGCCCTCAGGCCAAGGGTCCCTGCCTTTCTTTGGCCCATTCTAGAGGCACAGGGCTTGAGGTTCCACAAAAGCTTCAGGGTGATCTCCCACTAGACCTGTGGCTGGAGTACTGTTGTTGCGGACATGACTGACTTGAGTCACACACCACAGGCAACTAGGAAGCTGCCTCGTCTCCCCTAGGGAGGAAAGCAGAGTTCTTATTTGAGTTCTACCTGTCATCTCTCCCAGAATGAGGGACCTGACTCTTCCCCCTTTCCAGACCAGCAGGCATCTCAGAAACACCCTTCTTTCTCTACAAGTGTGACAGACCTCTCAGGCACTGAGAAGCTAATGAGACCTGACCCAGCCCTTCCTCAGAGAACTCCAGGTTACAAGTCCCAGAGGGAAGAGGGTCTGGTTCCCTGGAGTCCTCAAGTTCAGAGGGGAGGGATCTGATACTCCATCTCTGGACAGTTATACAGCTGATCCTGCAGATTGCTAATGAGAAGGTTTCTATAAGGGGTGATGGAAGATAATCAGGTGTCCAGAGGGGCGGGAAGGGAAAGAGAGGGAGAAGGAAAAGACTCCAGAGAGCCCACCCAGACCTGTGGGCATCTGACCTCTGCTCCGTCCTACAGCCACTGCCGTCTAGAGCAGTGGGCTAGGCAAGGGTTCCTGGCTGCCCTTGTGTCTCCTCTCTGCTTACCTGTGGCTGCTGGGTGGTTAAGGGTCTCTGAGGAGAGAGGACAGGGGTCCTCGACAGCAGCTGGTTCATCTTGCTGACGACCAGCTCAGTGATGAGTTGTCTGTCCTCCACCTGGTGCTCCCCGATCAGTGGCATACTACAGTCCATGACCTGGGGAAGGAAGGGAACCTGGTTAGGGAAGGAGACATCCACGGCCTGGGACAGTCTTTCGGAACAAGCAGGACTTAAGCCAGTAGAGGTAGGCTGGGGTGAAGCGGGTGCTTGTGTCTTCAGTTGGAGGCATGCTCCTTTGCATGCCTCCGTTCCCTTCTCCTGCAGCCTTGGCCTTGGGCCTCCCCAGACTTCATGCAGGTCAGGGCTCAGTGGGACTTGAGTCTGGTGACTGAGGGTGGCACAGAGAGGCAGAGGGCAGGCAGACAGTCCAGCCCTGGGCTCTGAGGCTGGCAGACAAGGGAGCAGGAACACGGAAGGCCACGCCCTTAACTCTGGTTAGAAGGCAGTTCTCTTCTGACTCTTCTCCCACACAACCTCTGTCCCCACTGATACTCTGCCCATAAACAACTGGCTTCCTGCCTTTGCTCATGAGCTGGGATGCCTTCACTTTCACCACCGAGCCAATTCCTCCTGTACCTCAAGGTCCAGATCAATGTTTTCCTCCTTTAGGAAGTGTCTGCCTGCCCAGGATCGCAGACTCCATAGTTCAACTCTCTCATTCAGGGATAAGAAAACCAAGGCCCACCAAGAGGAGGGTGGTATGACCATGTAGAAGTTACAGGCTGAGCAGGCCATGGAGTAGACTCTGAAGCCCACTTTGGGCTCCAGACATGAATTCTCTGTAAATACTACCAACTCCTGGCAAGGAGCCTCTCCTGCTCTCAGGAAGACTGGACAGGAATGTGTGTGAAGGACACATATGGCCACTGACTTTCCCTTTAACATTGGAAAAGGGTCAGCAAGGTTGTGCCAGAGGCCCAGACTGAGTCAAGTGTCTCCAGGGCTCAGAGAAGAGCTAAGAAGAATCTCCTGCATCCAGGAGACCTGAGTTCTAGCCAAGCTGAGACACCGACTCACTGTGTGGCTTTGCTTGTGGCACCAGGCCTCCATTCTCTCACTGGCAGAGCAGACTAGACCCAATGATTCCCAAGGCCAGCTTCCTGAGACTAAGAATGGTAAAACCACCAAAGGCTTCCCGGAAGAGTGGCAGGCTAGGACCCAGGAACACGGGTCTGGCATCTCTCACCAATGGTGTGGGTCAGCCTGGCTGGCTAGAGTCCACAGCTCTACTGGCAGCTATTTGGCTCTGCACTCTCCAGCTGTGTCACCTGGGAACCTTCCCGTGGCTCAGGAGACTCTAACCTAACTGCAGTCCGTGCACCCGTGCAGCTCTCAAGCCAAGAGCTTGGCCTCCAGCCCTGGGGCTCATCTCTTATTGAGATACTCTTTGGGCCAGACTTACCTCAAAAATATAGTCTTTGCCATCTTTGCCATGCACAGCTTTGACGGCACAGATGTCCAGGCCACCGAACATCTCAGAGCAGGTATCCACCCACAGCTTGTACCTGGAAT
This sequence comes from Aepyceros melampus, assembly GCA_006408695.1. NCBI lineage: Eukaryota > Metazoa > Chordata > Mammalia > Artiodactyla > Bovidae > Aepyceros > Aepyceros melampus. The sequence goes on from SJXQ01012136.1 coordinate 375,082, forward strand.
GGGGTAGGGGAAGTGTCCAGAGGCTGAGGCACTAGCTCCCACCTAGCCTGCTTGTGGTCATGTGATCCTGGTGGCCTCTACCTATCCTGGCCGCACCCCCCAGCCCTCCCCCTGTCAATCAAGCACACTGCCTTATCTACCCTCTTGCTTTGCTCTCCAGGCCCTCTCCGCCTTCCCAAGCTTAGAGCAGGTCTCATCTACTCTAGGCAGCCTCCTTCAGCTGTTCAGCCCACAGTAACTCCTCCTGCCCTGGAGCATCTATGGCAAGCCCAGTCTTTATCTCCATCATTTTCCATCATATCTCCAGTCCTGCCTGATCTTCTTAACTGGGTGTTTGGGCCTTTGCGTTCCATCTGTCTGGCTAGATTAGAGGCTCCCTTTGGGCCGGACTCATTTTTTCACATCTCCTCTTCTATGGAAGCCGCCCTCACCAGACAGGGGAGCTGTACCCCTCCCCTCACTCACCGGTCTGACATGGCGATCTGCTCCAGCATTGCAGAGCCAGTGTTTGTCTTCCAGTTCCCTGAGATTGACGTCCTCCTGCAACAAGGCCCCACCGAGTGACAGCTCATGGTTGCTGTCCCCACCTGCCTCTCCCGCCCAGAGCCTGGGGCCTGTCTGCTGACCTGAGAGCCTGGCTTCCGCTGCCAACCCCCCAAGCGTAATACTCTCCTCCTTTCTACAAGGGTCCAGCCCAGGTTTCCCTGGTGCCCTGGAGTCTTCCCTGATCTTTTCAACCTGATGAGCACTTGCTCTCCTTACAATTCCTAGAGGACTTTGCCTCCACCTCTCTTCAAATCCTGTGTCTACTTTTTATTTTAGTTATCTAAGTCTTCTGTCCACAAATCTATTAACACTTGAGGATATATATTGTCTTGTACTTTGGCCACCTGATGCAAAGAGTTGACTCATTGGAAAAGACCCTGGTGCTGGGAAAGACTGAGGGCAGGAGGACAAGAGGGTGGCAGAGGGTGAGGTGGTTGGATGGCATCACTGACTCAATGGACATGAGTTTGGCAAACTTCAGGAGATATGAAGGACAGGGAAGCCTGGCGTGCTGCAGTCCATGGGATTGCAAAGAGTCAGACACAACTGAGCAACTGAACAGCAACAAATTGTGTCTAGTATTCCCATCAGCCTACCCACTTGGTATCTGGGCTGACTTGGTATGCACAAGCTGAATTCTATTGACCCTGGAAACACCCTCAAAGCTCCAGTGTGTATCTTCCTGTGGCTTCCTTACTAGCTCACTTATTCTTTCAACAGTTAACACTGAGGGCCTACCGTATCAGCACTGTGGCTCTGGACAAGCTGGCTGGCCTCTTCAGGCTTAAGCTGCCTCACCCCTCATGTGGAGCCCATGGAGTCGAGTCCCCAAGCCTTCTCTTCTGCCCTGCGTCCACCATCTGTGGCCACGTGTCAGATAGACTCAATTGGTCTTGTACTAAGGAGGAGGCAATTGACCTGGTTTTTGGTTCTGGATTTGCTCTTGACTGGCTGGGTGACCTTGGGTGAACCACTTCACCTCTCTGAGCCTTCTTTATCCTTGTGTAAACACAGAGTTGCCAGGAGGACCACATTATACAGGTTTTAAGTAAACTGTAAGTTAGTCTTCACGAGACACAGTCAAGAGGAAGGGGATGGCCCAGGGACAGAAAAGCCACGCTCATCCACTGACAAAGCCCGGGCACTCCCTACCCCACGCTGGCCTTGCCACTCACTGTGACTGGAGACTGATGATGTGAGTCTCTGCTCGGCAGTTCTCAGGACTATCCTCCCTGGAGATCCGATACCAGACAGTGGGAAACCAAGACGTGCGGCAGGTTCTTCAGAGCCCTGCGCCAACCCAGAGAGCCGACCCTTACGGCAGTGACAACGCCTCACATCTGTACAGTGCTGATTCCCTTCCAAGGCTGCTCCATCCCAAATCCCTCACCAGAGCCTCACTGAAAATTCCCTGGTGTAAGTAGGCTACAATTTTTGCCCCTGCTTTACAGACGAGGAGACTGAGACTCAGAAAGTTTAGCTGACTCATCCAAGATTGTATATCTAGTCAACTAGGTTCACATGCTAGCAAGGTAATGTTCAAAATCCTTCAAGCTACGCTTCACCAGAACATGAACTTTCAAATGTACAAGCTGAATTTAGAAAAGGCAGAGGAACCAGAGACCAAATTGTCAACATCTGTTGGATCATAGAAAAAGTAAGGGAATTACAGAAAAACACCTGCTTCTACATTACTGGCTACGCTAAAGCCTTTGACTGTGTGGATCACAACAAACTGTGGAAAATTCTTAAAGAGATGGGACTACCAGACCACCTTACCTGTCTTCTGAGAAACCTGTATGCATGTCAAGAAGTAACAGTTAAAACCGGACATGGAACAACAGACTGGTTCCAGACTGGGAAAGGAGTACATCGAGGCTGTATGTCACCCTGTTTATTTAATTTATATGCAGAGTACCTCATGTGAAATGCCAGGCTGGATGAATCACAAGTTGGAATCTAGATTGCCGGGAGAAATATCAACAACCTCAGATATGCAGATGATACCACTCTAAGGGCAGAAAACGAAAAGGAACTAAAGAGCCTCTTGATGAGGATGAAAGAAGAGAGTGAAAAACCTGGCTTAAAATTCAACATTGAAAAAACTAAGGTTAGGGCATCCAGCTCCATCACTTCATGGCAAATAGATGGGGAAAAGTGGAAACAGTGACAGATTTTCTTCTCTTGGGCTCCAAAATCACTGTGGATGGTGACTGCAGCCATGAAATTAGAAGATGCTTTCTCCTTGGAAGAAAAGCCATGACAAACCTAGACAGCATATCAAAAAAGCAGAGACATTATTTTGCTGACAAAGGTCCATACATCAAGGCATGTATGTATGGATGTAGTCATGTATGGATGTGAGAGTTGGTCCATAAAGAAGGTTGTGTGCCAAAGAATTGATGCTTTCCAACTGTGGTGCTGGAGAAGACTGTTGAGAATCCCTTGGATTACAAGGAGATCAAATCAGTCAATCCTAAAAGAAATCAACCCTGAATATTCATTGGAAGGACTGGTGCTGAAACTGAAGCCCAATCCTTTGACCACCTGATGCAAAGAGGCAACTCATTGGAAAAGACCTTGATAATGGGAAAGATTGAAGGCAAGAGGAGAAACGGGCAGCAGAGGATGAGATGCTTGGATGGCATCAACAACTCATAGGACATAAGTCTGAGCAAATTCCAGGAGACAGTGAAGGACAGGGAAGCCTGGTGTGCAGTAGTTCCTAGAGTCGCAGAGTCGAATGGAACTTAGTAACTAAACAACAAGCCCAGGACTCTTGGTTCCCTCATTGGGTTTCGCTTTCCCCTACACCCAACTGCCTAGTTCAGAAAAGATGAACAACTCACAGTTGAGTGGCTTGCTCTATGTGAACAGAAACACAAAGACAGATCAGAGTAAAAATAATGCTGTCTTCCTAGCACTGGTGGTTCATAGGTGTGCTCTTGTGACCAGGCTGGGCAGAGTCCCTCACTTCCTTGTCTGCAGCACAAGGCCAAGGTCCATAATAAGGTGTCAGAAACTTTTGAGAGAGTAATAAAGCCCCTTATACTTCACAGCTTTCTCCAACAATGGGATGCCAGGCACAGATCCATGAAGGCTATCTGGGGCACATGGGAGCAGAAGGGAACCTGAGAAGCCATTCAGGGACAGCTTAATGGCCACTCAGGACTCACAAGCCATCCGACATCCACAGAGGGACCCACATTATTGCTGACTGTCAGACAGCAGGGGCAGGGCACTCTTCCCACCAAGCCTAGCCACCTCCTGGTCTCTAGGTAAGGGCTCAGGGGGAAGGGAAGAATCTCAAACCTTACCTTGGCTGCTGTCAGGTCAGTTCCTTCTTCTGAGAGCAAGAAGGTGGCCAAAAGTTTGGGGAAGAGGAGCTGAGAGAACCTAACCATTCGCCCAAATAACTGACAGTCCCTCACAAGTAAAAAAGGTAAGTGAATATTTTCTAAAGCTGCTCTTGTTGCTTACCTCTCATCAATGGTTGGGGATTCTCTTTTCTTATGTTCCATTTAAGTTGTTTTCAGAAACCCCAGTCTTTAAAATGTGGTGCCTCCTTTTAAGGATCAAGACACTCTTGCTCGGCTATCAATGCTTTTTTGTTCATGGAATTTTAAAATTAAAGGATAGGAAATCTGCTTTCATCAGTGCCAAAATCATGGCTTTTCCTACTACTTTTAGCTAGTTTTTATAATGGTCTTTTAAATTGTGTTAAGTTGTGTCTGACTCTTTGCGACCCCATGGACTGTACCCCATCAGGCTCCTCTGTCCATGGGATTTCCCAGGCAAGAATACTGGAATGGGTTGCCATTTCTTTCTCCAGGGGATCTTTCTGACCCAGGGATTGAACCTGCATCTTCCTGTCTTATATCGTGCATACTTCCTTATTTTATTTATTTATTTACTCGGCCATGCACAGCACTTGGGATCTTAGTTCTCTGACAAGGGACGGAACCCAGGCCTTCAGCAGTGACGATGAAGAGTCCTAACCACTGGACCACCAGGGAAGTCTCACATTGTGTGTAATTTTAAAGCAACCTTAAATTCCTTTCTGAAGCAGAATAGCTTTAAATAAAAAATGATAAACTCAGAAAGTAGGAATCTGGTCAAATAAAGTTGTAAAAAGGATTCTGTGCCTCAGTTCCCCACAGGGCTTCTCTCTGCGTATTTAGTGGGTGCCCCTACGAGTCTGCTGCTGCACAAGGAAGCAGGGCTGCACATGACTCTGTCATCACCACCCAGAGAGCGCAGAGGAGCGCAGTACAAACGCCCATGTGTGAGGGTGCTCAGCCAGAGGTGTGCGAGAGGTTGCAAGAAGGGCGCACAGAGATGGGGCTCCTAACTCTCTCGAGGGGCAGGGAGTATAAACCCTAAAAAGAAAGATGAGGGAAGAAAAATGAAAATAGGTGGGTGAAGGGGAGGGAAGCTGCTCCACCCTGATGTGAGCTCAAGTCCAGAGTGGCAAAGGTCACATTCATAGATTGTGATGTTCTTTCTTTGGAAGAAAAATACTACCTTAAAAATTTTTTTAAGTGTTAAGTTGAAGTGAAAGTGAAAGTCGCTCAGCATGTCAGACTCTTTGTGACCCCATGTCCATGGAATTCTCCAGGCCAGAACACTGGGTAGCCTTTCCCTTCTGCATGGTATCTTCCCAACCCAGGAATCGAACTGGGGTCTCCTGCACTGCAGGCGGGTTCTTTACCAACTGAGTTATCAGGGAAAATGTGAAGTTACTATTTCCAAAATTGGACTTGCAAGCCATTTGTGTTTGGATGTATATTTCAGAAGATCAGGTAGTCTTGAAATCTTTTCTTTTTCTCAATTCTATTGCAGGAAGCCTTTCCCTTCTCATTTTGGCAAATGAACCCAGTTACATGGAACAGTCACCTATTCGCATAACCATAATGCTTTTCACGCTCTGTAGTGTCTACAGGGCTACATATTTATAGTTCCTTAGCTTTTTCTGTGCTCTGGCAGCCTCGTGAAACCTACAGATTCCTTTCTATGTATGAAATACTGAAGATGTATAAGTGTAAAATAAAATACACAGGACAGCAAAAGAACTCAATGATTTAAAGTAATTATCAAAAAAGTTATCAAAAACAATAAATCTCTGATTAGTGTAAAAATATATGTCTTTTTCTGTAAGAAACAAATGTATTTACAGGTATGAATGTAGCTGCAAGTCTAATTCCCATGACTTGTAAGTAGTGATAAAAGTAACTGGTATTTAGAGATATCTGCCACAAGTGTATGTGACACAAAAACCTCTGTGACGACCGCTGGTGACAAGTCACACGTCTGGCTACTACTGTGACTACTCCAGTCTGCTCACAACTGAGGAGAGCGTCGGGTTTCACTTAGAGGCAAATGAAAATAAATATTCATTTTCTGCCTCATTTCAGTTCGGGAACCCCTCGGCTTCCTCGCG
>SJXQ01012136.1:385115-480511 GCA_006408695.1 Aepyceros melampus
GGGTTCAGGGGGTTGGGCTTTCATGATAAACATCCCTCTGTATCCAAGCCTATAACTGAGGTTGTCACCATGGCCCCACCCCAACACACACCCTTTACCCTTTTTCTCTGCCTGGAATGCCCTTCCTCAAAAACCCTTAACTTCCTGGCAAACTCCTATTCATCCTTCAAAACCAGGGGGTCTCCTCTTCTCTGAAGGTTTCCTGACTCCTGGTGCTACCACAGCGTCTCCAGCATCTCTGTGCTCCTACTGTGCTGTGCTGTTGATCTTTGTAAGAGTGTTCTCCACTAAAGCAAGAGTTCTGCAGAGTGAGAGCCCTTTCCTAACTGTGCTTGTGGGCCTAGGAACCAGTGTTAGACCAGGCACAGAGGAAGAACTTCATAAACAGGTTTTGATTACTACCCAAACACCAAAGAGATGAACTACCTCTGTGCATAGTCAGGATATTTATTAATGCCATAAACATTTGCCAATGTCAGCTCAGTCCGGCTCTCTCTGAGGTCCTGGGCTACAGCAGTGGATGACTACACACTGACTGCCCTCAAGCGGCTCCTTCGCCCTGCCTGTCTCCACCCCGCCGTGCCCTGGGCTGCGGAGAACTCGACTCCCCAGAGCAGCAGGCAGAGCGGAGAGACTCGAGGGCCTGGTAGGCCTGAGGGGTTTGGAACTTCCAGGGATTGCAGACGAGCATCCCTCACATGCTGCCTCTTCCTCACAACCCCCCGAGACCTAAACCAGGTCACCCAGATCCCAGGAGGATTGCTCCCACCAGCTGCTGAAGGTCCCCTCTTTTCTCTTCCTGTGCAGCTATCCGGGCCAAGATCTCCAGTGAGAAGGTAGTTCCTGCCAGCGCAGACCCTGCTGACCCTCAAAAAATGATCCGGTATGAAATCAAACAGATAAAGGTACATGGGGGCAGGACAGGGCGTCACCCCCTTGGGCTGTTAGGAGTTGGGGGCTGTGATCTGGGAGGGGTGGGGCTGCAGGGCTGGTGGTTCGGGCAGCCTGGCTCAGTGATGCTAGGGTACAGATACTGAAGTAGAGTGGATGACATGTAGGAGACAGGCCATAGGAGCCAGAAGACAGTGCAGGACAGGCCCTCTGTGCTTGTGTGTGAGGCTGCTAGAGGAGCCTCCCTTCTCACTGGAATAAACCAAGGTTTAAATATTTTAGGTAGATAAGACCCAGTTGCGCCATCTGTGTGCAATGAGTCCTGAACTAGACTTTCACTTAACTTTTTTAGATTAAGAAAAAGTTTCTCCTATTAAGATATAAAGTACACGCACTGACTCAATACTGCTCTTTCGTAATTGCCTTTCAGATGTTCAAAGGGTTTGAGAAAGTCAACGATATTCAGTATATTTATACGCCTTTTGATTCCTCCCTCTGTGGGGTGAAACTAGAAGCTAACAGTCAGAAGCAGTATCTCCTGACTGGTAAGTTAAAGACCAGCAGCGGCCCTATGAGTCTCTGCCCTAGGAAGGCAGGCAAGGAGGAGCCAGGCTGACCTTGGGCAGCAAGCTGAGCCATTTTCTGGGGCACAAATAGCTGTGTTACTCAAGGCAGCCTGAGTTGGGAGAAGCCTTGGTAACCTCCCTGTCAGTGCCACTGCCTTCCTAGTTTACACAGGCTGCTGTCCCAGCCTAGGGCAGCTGGTTCCATTTCCAAACAGCTTTAAGTGGTTTAAGATTTTTGGTGCGTGCATGCTCAGTCGTGTCTGACTCTTTTTCAACCCCCAGAGACTGTATAGCCTGCCAGGCTCCTCTGTCCATGGGGTTTCCCAGGCAAGGATACTGGAGCGGGTTGCCATTTCCTCCTCCAGAGGATCTTTCTGATCCAAGGATTGAACCCGCTTCTCTTGCATCTTCTGCATTGGCAGGCAGATTCTTTACCACTGAGCCATCTGGGAAGCCTAAGGTTTTTGGTATCTTGAGCCAAATTATGCCACTCTGAAACTGCCCCTGGTGGGTTCAGCTCTGCCCTCTGTTTCAGGATGACCCTTCAGAGGCCTGAGGACAATAGATACATGCATTCTAGCTCCAGGTCTGCTGGCCATGGTCCCCAGACCCCTTCCTGTCCTGGCCACTCTCAGTGGGATAGAGCCTGTCCCCGTCCTTCCCAGCCCTGGACCCTGAACCAGGGACCACACGGCAGGGGAGGTCTTAGTCACACAGAATAAAGGATGGCGCACTCGCAACCTCACCCCGACATATACACACCATACACATAACAGTCACTGTAGCCCATGGCAGCATCAGCTTCAGGCGGCCGTGAGAGGTCACACTCCGGGTTCGTGGCTGACTCACACCCAAGGCCTTATTCTGGAAGTGCAGTAAAGCACAGGCCCTAATAGCAGCCTTGATTCTAATATGATTCTGTCTCCAAGACCTTGGGCCCAGGCAGATCTCCTCATCCTGCACTGACTGGGATAAAATAGTTAAAGTACCTCACAAAAATCTAATCCATAACTGAATGAATGCAATACTGAATTATTTTGTTGTTCAGGGAAGGTATCTGTGTGGTTGTAGACAGGGAAGCCTCACTGTGTAAAGCCAAAGTAAAAGTGTAGTTGCTCAGTTGTGTCTGACTCTGTGATCCTGTGGACTATAGCCCACCAGGGTCCTCTGTCCATGGGATTCTCCAGGCAAGAATACTGGAGTGGGTAGCCATTTCCTTCTCCAGGGGATCTTCCCAACCCAGGGACTAAACCCAGGTCTCTCACATTGCAGGCAGATTCTTTACCATCTGAGCCACTAGGGAAGCCTTCATTGTGTAAGTGGAATCTAAACTTTCCCTAAAGGATAAAACATATTTAGAAAGGCCAGGAAAAGAAAAACACAGCCGATGGGGAGAACAGAAGGAAGAATTCCACTCTCTGTCCATCCCTTCAGCAGTGAGTGACCAGCTCAAGTGGAGACGCATTAAACATGCCACAGTCCTCAAGGAGCTCTCTCACAGTTCAAATTTCTAAGAAGTCACAGGTGTTGGAGGCCACGCAGGTGGGGGCCCCCAGGTCTGAGGATGTGGAACTGTGCTATCCGGGCACCTCTGGATGGGAGAGCAGGGCAGAACAGGCCCCTGGGACCCCCAGGTCCTGGGACTAGCTGATGGGGCCACCTCCTTCCTGAGCACCTGCCCTCTGCTAGGGCATGCAGACACGTGCTAGCTGCCTCAGGGAGGTCAAGTCCACCAGAAGGTGGGGTTAAATGACAAAGCACAGGCTTACTGAGAACTCATCCTGGCGCCCATGGTCTGCAGCAGAAGACACAGCCCTTCTGCCTAACACCCTCTGTGAGCAGACCCAGCCGACCTCCCCAGCCTTGCCTCCTGTCACTGCTCAGTGGCCGTTCCCAGCCCCTCATTTCCCCTGGAGCTTAAACTACTTGCAGTTGCAAAAGGTATTCTGCAGGGCTGTGCCCGTCCGTCCCAGTGTCCAGAAGTCCTTCCCCAACTTGTCTGGCAGCTGAACTCCTACTCATCCTTTCAACACCCAACCCAAGTATCATCTTAGACACCTTCTTGCCCCCACCCCTTCCACGGACAGAGATAACTGTGTTTCCTTTGTTCTTATACCACATCCTGTATAGAATCATATGATAGTATCATTTTCTACTTGTTTGTCAACCTTGAATATTCAGGGGAAGGATGGATGCTGAAGCTGATGCTCCAGTGCTCTGGCCACCTGACACGAAGAGCTGACTCACTGGAAAAGACCCTGATGCTGGGAAAGATTGCGGGCAGGAGGAGAAGGGAAGGGGATGACAGAGGATGAGGTGGCTGGATGTCATCACCAACTCAATGGACTTGAGTTGGAGCAAACTCTGGGAGATAGTGAAGGACAGGGAAGCCTGGCATGCTGCAGTCCATGGAGTTGCAAAGAATTAGACACAACTGAGCAACTGAACAACAATTTGTCTTCCCTACTAGTTTTTAGCTCCTTAGGGGTAGAAATTCTGTCATGTTTATTTCCTATATTCCTGGTACCAGGCCATAGTAGTTGCTCAGCCAGTAAATGACTGAATGACTGAAGTTCTAAGAGAGGTGAGGGCTAGTATGGCCAGGGATGGCTTTGCGGACAAGGTGGTGCTAAAAGGGTATTTGGAAAATAGGAAAGAGTGTGACATGTAAAGAAGGGGAAGGGGACAGACTCACCAAGATATCACTGGAGCAGGAGAAAGGTTGGAAAAGGTTGAAAAGGAAGAGAGACCTACTATGTATCAAACATCTTCTGTGGGTCCACAACTGTGCTGGGAACTTCATAGACATTCTCGCATTTAATCTTGACAATAACCTTATTATTCTCATCTTTCAGCTGAGAAGTTACATGGATTTCTTATGGTCACACACTAGTAAATGACAGAAAAGAAGGGATTTCCACCAAGATTCTGACTTAAAGCCCACATCCCTCTGTCTGCACCATGCTAACGGAAAGGCCTTTGCCCTGCAACTCTCCCTCATACAAACATCATCTGGTAATGGCTTTGATATAAAGACAGTAGAGGTTTTTCTGGCTCCTTCACTGAGCCCCATGTCACCACCTCCACCACAAGATACTGAGGAGGCTGTGATTCTGGGCTCCCTCAAGAACTCCTGGAGCTCCACAAGCAGACTCCTCATGTTGGCTCTCCTCTATCTCCGCTTTAAGGTCAGATCCTCAGTGATGGGAAAGTCTTTGTTCATCTGTGCAACTACATTGAGCCCTGGGAGAACCTGTCCTTTCTGCAGAGAGAAAGTCTGAATCACCACTACCATCTGAACTGCGGCTGCCAAGTAAGGACTGTCGGTCTCCAAGGTCTTCGGGGGTGGGGGAAGGGCCGTGCAGCCTCACCCTCCGGGTATCCCTTCCTTCCCGTGTGTGTGGTCTGTTCACCTGCTGCACTGTACCTGAGGTTCGCGATGGGTCAGGCATCATTCACAGCTGGGGGCGGGGGTGAAGCCACAAGGCCCCCAGTCCCTGATCTCAGGGTACTTGCCTTCTGGCTGAGAAGGCGGCCGTCATATGAGACAGACTGGGAGAATACACTGCCACTTGAAGAGAGTCTACTCTTTTTGTCAGGACCTGTAATGGTTGATTTATTTAAGATATTTAGTCTTTAAAAAATATTTATGAGAGTTAAGATTTCCATTTTATGGGGAAGAAATTCATGTTATAGGAAGTGAAGTGACTTGCTTAGGTCAGTGGTAGAGTAAGGGCCTTTGGGCCTTTTGGGAGGCAATACTGTATGTGGAGAGTACAGGGGAAAGAGAACTAAGGGAGAAATTTGGAGACTTGGAAGGGCCTTATAAGCCAGGGGGCATTTGAGCTAGGCTGTAAGAACACGTAGGAGTCTGAAAGGCAAGAATAGAGAAAGGACACCCTACTCACCCGGATGTTGTGTGACTATGGCTCTAGATCACCACCTGCTACACGGTGCCCTGCACCATCTCGGCTCCCAGCGCGTGCCTCTGGACAGATTGGCTACTGGAACGGAAGCTCTACGGGTACCAGGCCCAGCATTATGTCTGCATGAAGCATGTTGATGGCACCTGTAGCTGGTACCAGGGACGCTTGCCCCTCAGGAAGGAGTTTGTTGACATCATCCAGCCCTAGGACGGATCGCCACAACCCTTTGAGAATCCCGAAGTCCAAGCCCTTTTCTTTCCTGGCAGGGCGCTGGCTGTCCCCACCTGCTTCAGGGATGCCAGACAAGGGGAAGTACCAGGTGGACGGTGTGGCCAGCATGAGGGCAGGGATGGGGCATGTGGCAGCTTGTGTCCAGGACCTCAGTCCAGAACACGTCAGGCCAAGGGCTAAGGAAAGTAGCAGGACTTTTCTCTCCCACCGTCAGCCCTTTATCCCTGCCTCCGAACCTTCTAGTTGAGCTGGTATTTGTTACTGATTCTGGCTTAGTTTCTTTTTTCAAAGCTAGAATTATTCCTTTTGCTCCCCAGATAAATGTGTTTTCTTTTTATCTTAACTGATCTGACAGGGGAGAAATGATGACTGTTATACATATGAGATGGGGTGGCCTCGTGAGATATAAGACCAGAAGGTGGGTGACAGTATCATAAACAGACTGGTTTGGAGAAATGGAAAGAACAACATCGTCTGGCTGTGCTTCATCTACTCCTCCTGTCCCGACTCATCCTGACCTCTGATATACTTTCAGTCTATTTAGGGGGGTGACAAAGGGAGACAGGAGCCATTCAGTGTGAAGCCTACAGTGTAATCCGCTCTATGCCATTCTTGGCACAGGGCCTGGCCCAGTTAGCAAGACAAGAACAGACTTGGGCATTGTCTCTCCAGGCTAACTATACTTAATGTCCTCAACTGCTGTCCAAAAGGCTTCTCCGCTGTCTCCTTTAGAAAGTCCTTCTCTACTAGATTACTAATGTTTTCATTACTACTTCAAAATCTTTTTTAAGCTTAAAAAAAAAAAAAGCCTTTCTCTTATAGAGTTGAAATTCCCCCTTAGCTTTGGAAGCCTCACAGAGATTTTGGGGGTGGGAGGTGGGTATCCTCTCTTGAGGGCAAATTTTAGGCTAGAGGACAGGAGAAAAAGAACTCAAGGGCCCTTGGGGGAAAGGAGGTAGGTGAGGAATATACTTTGCAAGTGTTACAGATCAAGTGGTCAACCTGCTAGATGCTATAGCAGGACAAAGCCAGCTTCGAGGACTCCCCACCCAGCCTTCTGCTCAGTCCTCTCTTGGACACCCTGAAATCTACAAGCATAGCCCCTGAGGGTTCCTCTGCCTCTACAAGCCTTCCTGACTTGTCCTGAAAGGGAAAGCCCTGATGAGGGTCTTATGGATTTATCAGAGACAAGTGCTTAAAGTTCCAGGGCCTCTCCTGGGGAAGCTCTGGCAAAGATGGAGAAGGTAGTTCTTTCCAAGGCCCCAGGGTCCTATACGGCTTGCGGATAAGCTGGGGCATGCACAAAACACCAGAAGAAGGTTCCACAGAAATGGTGCAAATGGAGATTCCTTCTGGAGATCTCTGTCCTGGAGCACAAGACTTGGAAAGCTAAGGCAGAGAGTCTCCACTGGTGGGTTAAGTAGGATTACCCACTGACACAGGCCTGGGGCAGAGAACATGGGGCCAAAGAAGAAGAAGGGGGATAAACATTAGAGGCAGGCCCCGTACCAACCATCTATCCCATCGTTCTGCTCCTTCTCCATCCTGGGATGGCCTCAGAGAAGGCAGAGTGAAACCCTTGTCTTACCTGAATTTTGAGGAAGCCCAGGGAAAGGAAGTGTCTAGTGAATAATATCAGGAACAATAGCTTACATCTGAGAAGGACTCCATACTCCTCACAGACTACTTGCTTAAAGAAATCATGCAAGTGATGAAATCATGCAAGTGCCAAATTAGCTATCCTGGCCAGGAATCGTTAAACCCACTCGCCTTTCAGATTCGGATGCTGACACGTGGTGAGGGAATGTAACCGTCCGTGACTTGTGGCTAGAATCGCAAGCAGCAGGATCTTCTGACTGTTGATCCATCTAGGTTGTTACTCTCAGCTTTTGATAAAATGTCCCGGTTTCTGCTCTTTCCTATTCTGTCTCCAAGTTTCAGAGATAGAGGGCTGTCAGCTACAACCCCGCCTCTGTGGGCTCACAAAGCAGGTCTGCAGTTCAACCTCAATAGATTCTCTGGGGTTGAGAGGCTGAGGCCCTCCTCAGAGGCCCACAGGCAGCACACGGCTAAGCTCAGAGTGCAGACAGCAGACACTGATGGCCCCTCTCAGTCACCTACCATTTCTTTGTGGTTGGGGTAGTAAGTCTGCTCAATGAGCGGGAACTTTTCTCCTCCCAGTGTCTTGTAGATGGCCACCAGCTGGGCAAACTGCAAAAGAGAAGCAAAGGTTTCAGTTTACCCAGACAGATTCTGGAACAGACAAAATGGTGATCCACTGAACAAATATTTATTGAGCATCTGCTCCACTGAGGGCTTCATGCACAGTGCTCTGAGGATATAAAAGAGGTGTCCCACCCTCTGTTCCCCAGGAACATATGCTTCTGTTGGGGAAGGGAGAGAGTGAGCTACTATTCATTCAGTGCCTACTCAGTGTTAATGATATTTCATTTAATCCTCATATCAAACTGATGGGCTAGGGTCTTTATCATCTTCATTTTCCATATGAGGCTCAGGAAGGGTAGGTGACTGCCTAAAGCCACAGTGCTGCAAAAAAAAGGGCAGCTGGGATTGAAATTTGGGTCTCTATAACTCTAACCACCATCATCTCTAGAGATGGCAAGTGATGAAGCTGGATGGGGGAGCAAGGGGCCCAGTCTTGGAAATTCAAATGCCAAGGAAAAGAAACCATGGAATGCAGCAAAGACAGACCCCGTCTTCTGGACTTACTGCTCATCTAAGAACTGGACTCACTGGACCCTTCACCTATGAGAAGCCCCAACAGCTCCAGGGAAAAGGGGTGAAGTGCACGTACTTAAATGTCAGGGTCTGCCTTTGGCGAACATGTAGCGTCCCTGGTATCCCCTGCCCACCCCTCTACTTTACAAGCGGAGAAACTGAGGCCCAGAGAGGTTGCTTGCTCAAGGTCACAAAGTAGTTGAGCCAGACTCATAGCCAGACCCCTTTAGTCCTAACCCGTAACTCTTCCTTCTCCTTCATGTTGCTGCCTTTCAGGCTCTAAAGAGATCACACTCTTCCCACAGGAAACTTTCCAGTTCAATCCGTTCATACTCATTCCCCACCTCCACACACACCCACCCCAGAGCACTGGCAGCAACAGTGATCCAGCGTCTTCCCTCTAGTGCTACTGGGTTCATACTCGAAGCCACTGACACCTGGAACTGCCGGAAGGAAGAGTTGCCAGAGCAAACAGACCTTCTGTTTGCTAAAGAAGGGAAAGATAGAACATTTTCCAAAAGCCCAGTTCCTGTTTTCAATCAGTGATGTTAGCACATGTGTTGGTACGGGGAGACAATAAAAGCCAGAACTGGGTTGTTAGAAAACCAGAGTCTTCTGATTCTTCTTGTTCTGCCTTGAACTTGCTAGGTGTCCTTGGGCAAATGATGTCACCTCTCCAGGCCTCATTTTCTTCATATATACAATAGACAACTGAATTTGGTCAGTTCTTCCGACTTTTTAACCATACACACACACACACACACACACACACACACACACACATCTTTTCATTATATTCCCTCCTAAACTCCATGATGAGACTGCTGTTTAGTGATCATTGGCTGGGTCCTTTTGTGAGTAGAGATAGAATTTGTTATTTTTGAAATGCTGAGAAACATTGGAGTTTCTGGGTCACTTTCCTCAGTGACATGCAGTTGGTGGCTCTAGATCTCCAAGGCCTCCTCCGGGGCTGCAAGTATGATTGATGGACCCCCAAGGCCCTAAGATTTTATTATTGGAAGAGACTTCAGAGAGTCTCTAGACCAGACATCTCATCTTACAAGTGAGGAGACCAAGGCCAGAGAAGCAAAGTGAGAACAGGCTCCCACGTTGCGCCTGGAGTTGGGGCTGTGCTGAGACAGGGCCCGGATCCCTTCCTGCCCAGTGCGCTCTTCACTGTACCCTGCTGTCCCTGCTGGTGTTCTCTGGTTCTTCCACTTTCTCTGACTGTCAAGATCACCCCTCAGACCTTTCCTGCATTCTCTAATTCCCTCCACTACCTCACCTTTAGGTCCTGGCTGGCCACTTGGAATGACTGGACTCCTACTCGGTGTCTGGATACCTGCCTGAGCTCCCCAGGCCCTCCAGCCTCCCCAGCCAGCTGATGCCAGCTCTGCCTCACAACCTCTGTCCTGCTGCAGCCCACGCCCTGGCACAGCACCAAGGCAATGTGGGGCCCTATCTTCCCAGCATGTGGGAGAGTTACACAGACACCATGCTGATGCCAAGAAGGCCCCCGGCGGGCTCCCAGAGTCCTGGCGCAGTCAAGACTAAGATGGCAGCCAGTTCCCATGCACTAAGCTGGTTCCCTGGGAGCTCACACTACGCTCCTCCATCTTCTGTAGTCCCTTCTGCTCAGAGCACTAGGCTTGGCATCTAACCCCTGCCTCCTTGGAAGCTCAGCCTCAGTCACAAGCACACAGTCATCAACTAAACAAAAGTAATATCTGATGAGGGTTATTTCCTCTCCACACAGACAAAAGAATACATTTGGAGCTGGGGGTGGTATTGGCAATGAATAGGAAGATCACGCTCAGCATAACCATTTATCCAATGTATCAGGAAAGATTTCTCAGATGAAATGGGATTCAAGATTGGTCTGAATTTATTATGTTACCCTTATCCCTCCTGGAAATAAAATGCTTCAATTCAACTCTTGTGCATTTGCCTCTAAAAAAACCCACATAGAATGACAGGATTTTCAGATAAATCTGCAGCAATATGGCAGGCGGCACTCTTACTCTCCCTGGAATGCTACTTTCACTGATAGGTCTTACTTCTGCTTCCAAACTCCCTGTGTGCCTGCCCTGAGCAATCTATGAAATAGCCAATGTGCTCAGAGACAAGGTGGAGCCTTCACAACATGGCTGAGGCCTCTCCTCATGCCAGGAGCAGCCACAGTATTAGAAAACACACACCAAAGTCATCGTCTCAGAGGGAAGCCCCCTTCACAAATCCCCCTCAGATTTGTTCATCCCCATGAACAGGCAAAGAATATATAAAATGCCATTAGTGTGCCAGCTGCTTAGTGAAAATGAAGGGAGAACTTGGTATGTGGCCAGGGAGCCCTGCTGTTCTCCTGCGATGCCAACGGCAATGTGCTGGGCCTGTGAACGGGTGAGAATGTGAACCCTCACCAGATCCCAGATCCCAGGCGCTCTGACCCGCCCCTGCCTGGCTGCCGCACAGCTCTGCAACATGCAGCATGGAATAGGCTTCCTCCAGACCCCCGGCACTGGGGGCTGTACCACCAGGCTGGCGGACTGCAGGCAGGCACTGTGATTGCTCCTTGTTTCGTGCTCACGCTCAGCCGCTCAGTCACGTCTGACTCTTTGTGACCGCCCCTCTATGGACTGTAACCCACCAGGCACCTCTGTCCATGGGACTTTCCAGGCAAGGATACTGGAGTGGGTTGCCATTTCCTTCTCCAGGGGATCTTCCCAACCCAGGGGTCAAACCTGCATCTCATTCATTGGCAGGCAGATTATCACTGAGCCACCTGGGAAGCCTCTACTCCTAGTTTACAGACAAAGAAACCGGGGCACAGAGTGGTTTAGTCAGGAGACTGATTAGTGAGATTACCCAGAAGAAAAGCTGATACTAGCAGAACACCCTGTGTGGCTATGAGGGAGCCAAATTCTAGCAAGTATTGAAGGGGTGAGGGAGGAAAAGGCTAGGGCATGAGTGCAGCACGGAAGGCCATGCAACTAAGGGGAAACTTGTTGAAGGCCTCATATGCGCTCTCCTGTAAGCAGCAACCCATTCAAATCACACAGCTCCTGCAGCTGGTTTCTCAGAATTCTCGGACTCCAAGTCCTCAGGCCAGACAGAGGGAAAGGCTGAACAAGGGGCCGCTACAGCAGCTCCCAGATCTTTTGACTCCTCGCCCACTGGTCTTCCTCTCACACTGTCAGGTCTCCCTGGCTTCCTAGGAAATAGGAAGACTAAGTTCGGGTGTAAGAGCAGAGGTGATGGGTCCTTTTGGTTAAAAAAAAAAAAAAACACAAAACAACACCCCCGCTCCAGCTCCCTGAGTGAGAGAAGCTTGGGGTCTGGGAACTCCACGGAATCAGCCACCAGTGCCATGACCCTTGGCAAGCCAGTGTGTGAGAGCTGAAATAACCCTTGAAAAACAAGAAGAGAAGGATGTGACTAGGGGCAGGTGTTTCCTCCTGAGAGGAGCAGCCTGGAGCAGTGGAGCTCTAGGAGCTGGATCCCCTCGGCGGTCAGAGGGGAGACTGGGGCAGCCTAGAACCACCTCAGACCGCTTCCTCTCCCAGCTGCACTCTTCTCTCTGCTCAAAGGCTTCCACTGCCTCCAAGATTTCCAGAGCAGCCCAGGAAGAGAACAACAGACCAGCTTCTTCCTCACGTGGTAACCCAGCTTATGCGAGGGATGGTGTCAGAGAAATCCTGGCTCTGAAACTTTGGTGAGTTACTGAATCCTCTCTGGGTCTCATTTCTCTGTAAAAAGTGATAATAATGATAACAACACCTTCCTTGTAAAGCTGTTATGAGGATTAAATGAAGTTCATGTAGGAAAATCTCCGAAGCTGGCATCACATCAGAAGTGGTCTTATACTCCTTACCTTCCTTCTGAAAATGGTCATCACATCTCTGCCATGAAGGAGTAAAGCCGATTATCTCAGAGGGCACTTCCAGAGCATAAAAGTGTCTGATTTGGTATGTGTGTGGATGAATCTCATTTTAAGGCTGCTGAGACACTTGGTAGGACTCTGACACTGATATCCCTCTGAGGTGCACCATCCCCTTGGTGCCCACTGGCCTCAGGCCTTTCCAATGGTTAGATCTTTCGGAGGCAAGAAGTAGGTGTTTTTATTGCTGTATCTGATGGCTGCAGACCTGGAAGGGCTCCTTCACAGAATCTTTGTGTGACTCTGCTGGGAGGCCAAAGGTCCTTTCTGCAGCAGAGGCAGCCCAGCCCGTGGCAGCAGAGTCCCACTGTGAGAGCCTGCCCCACCCCATGCCCCAGCTGAAGCTCCTCCCACATCTTCTCAGCTGGCCCCTCACCGTGTCTGGATCAACAGAAGTCCTTCTAGGGACCCAGAGACAGAGGATCAGGATGCTGCCCTTTTACCTGAGTGAGGCTTGATGACGTCTTTGCGTATGCCAAGCCTCCTTCCTCACGGGGGGCCAGTGTGAGGGAAGGGGGCACCTGAGGGAAGGGGGACTCACTCACCACCCATGGCTTGTCACAGAAGTTGTAAATGGACTCCAGGGAGTTGATGCTGGGGAGGCCTGCGTACTGCATGCCAATGATCAGGTGGCGGAAGTCCTCATTCTCTGCCATGCCGAACGCATGCTGCCGGATGAGCACAAAGTCTGGCCGGAAGGACCTGGAAAGAATGTAGAAGCAAGTCTGCCACCAACCAGCACCTCAGGTCACATATCCTCTTGTCTCCCATCTTCAAAGTCCGAGACAGGGAAGGGGTTACCTGAGCCAACACCCTCATTTTGTCATGACTGTTTTCTTATGGACTAGGAAATGAGGTATTATGTAGGCACTTCTCAAAGGAGATTTGAACAGATTTCTGAAATTCTTTTCCTCTGGAAAAGACCCTGATGCTAGGTCTTTGAGGGTGGGAGGAGGGGAGACAGAGGATGAAATGGTTGGATGCCATCACTGACTCAAAGACATGAGTTTGAGCAAACTCTGGGAAATGGTGAAGGACAGGTGAGCCTGGCATACTGCAGTCCATGGGGTCGCTAAGAGTTGGACATGACTTGGCGACTGAACAATTCCTCTGGGTTAAGCACTTTTTGTAAGGTGCAGAAGCCCTCGGGGAGGGGGGAAGAAACACTTTTAGACCGCCACACCTTAAGTCAACAAGAATTTTCCGTGTCCCTGTGGATGAGAGTGGAAGCTCCTGTGGCTCTGGAGTTGGCACCCCTGAGGGGGTCCCAGCAGACTCTGAAGACATCACACTTGGCTGACTTCACTGCCCTGCCCCAAAGATCCCTGACCTCAGCGTCCTGCTCTGACTCCTCAAGCTGCTCCTTAAAGACGCCATGCCCTCAGCAGCTCCTCAGGTAAGCCAGGGTCCAGGCTGGCTGAGAACAGATGCCAGATGCCCCAGTGTTATTCCTCCAAAGCAGATTTAGGGAAGGGCATGAATGTGTCCACAGAGCTGCAGTTGAGCAACTGGCTCCAGGAAGCTGAGAGCACAGTGTGTTCCCAGGTACGGGAAGGCTCCCTGTGTTTCACCTCCAGACAGCAGAGCTCCACAGGATCAGGGCCCCGACCTCATGCCCTGATGCCTGAGGAACCTCACCTTCCCAGACAGTCAGTTCTGTGGCAGCATCTCCCCTCAAGGTTCCAGGCCTCGGCCATTTCACACATGTGCAGTGATGGACCTGTTTCTCTGCCCTGGGGCCCACCCAAGTCCCGCCTACTGCTCCAGCCCTACTGAGCTCAGAGATCAGTCTTTCAAAGTAGAGGTGGGCCGACCTCCTTGCGCCCAAGTTCTGGGAAACTGGCTCCGTCTATATGCCTAAGACCAAACCTTATATCCCGGTTACTGAAACTGAGCTCCAGGCTTGCAGTCAGCACTGGGTCCCCATACTGGTGATGGGAAAGGACTGCCTTGATTTTGCCAGATCTCTCCCAGCACGCTGATTCGGGCCCTCTTGTTGCCACCCATTTGTGTCACAGATCCCATGACCTACTCCACTTGCAGCTGGGGGAGCCCACCATTGTCTCTAGAAGGAGCTTCCTGAGGGCTCCCCGACCATGGGTGGGCAGCTCCTTTCTGTCCTCCTCAGTCTCCAGGATGGATGAGCTCACACTCCCTGACATTTGGCTCCAGACACCTGAGTTCTGCCTTTCCTGTCACAGACCAGGTCCGGTGGGATGCTGGTGGCCTCGGGGTCAGGGCAGTGCAGGTTGAAAAAGGGAAAAGGGTGAAGTGAGGACTCTTCTTGGAGCAAGACCCTAATGCCTGGAACCCTGAGGCCACGTTGAGTCCTGGGAAAGAATAACAATGTGGAAACCATGCTCCCTCATCTGGAATCTTCATTACCTCCCACACAGAATTGTTGCATTACAATTGATGACATCTACATGTCACCTAGCACCCCACCTGCAGTGTAAGTGCTTTGTAATTAAAAATTTTCTTCCACTCACCATCAATGTCCCTCTGACCCAGGCTTTCCTATCAAGACTTGGGAGTTCCCAGAAATTTGGAGTATAGAACACTGGGAAGGGCGTTAAGAGAATTCACACAGTACACAGGGTTCTGCTGCCAACTCACTGAGTGAACGGAAGCAAATCCATGTAACATGGGAGGCTGGACCACAGCAGAGGTTTTTAAACTCCCCCCGGGCCCTTTTCTTTTAAAGCAGTGGAATAGTGTTTTCCAGGGGAAATACGCTGAGAGATAAAAGTCCAGAGCTGCACTGGCTGAAGTGGGGCTGGAGTCCTCCAACACCTCTGACGGGAATCATCCAGTGACTGCAAAGTGAGCTCTGCGTCCACAGAGCTTCCTTTACCATGGAACTGAGACATCTCTAAGGGCCAGAGCCAGCTTTCTCTGCCTCCCTCCACCACCGCCACACGGCACGTGTCATCAAGGTCTATGCACTGCACACGGCACGCCAGAGCTGGTGGCAGTGACCCCGAAGACAGAAAGGGCCTTACCGGACCACCTTTGTGCCATTCCGGAGCACCTGCATATCCACGCGTAGGTACCATCCGCGTGGGCCACCAGGTTGAGCTCTGAAAATTCCGCCTGGAAAATAACAGGAGGGGATTAAGAGCGTGTATTTCACCTTCTGTGTTTCTTACTATGATAGAACATAACTAAATAAAATTAGCAGTAGGGGAGTGAGCCCTATAGTCCTGACTCTGAGAGGCGCCCCCCTTAAAGCAGCAGCAGCAGCAGCAGCATCTTTTCCACCAAACATGTATTTACAGTTTGCAAAGCATTTTCCCAAACCGATCCCATCTACTCTCATAGCCACTCTATGAGGCAGGAGGGACAGAAATAATTATCCTTATTTACCAAAGGAGCAGTTAAGAGACTTTTCTGGACAAACAAAGCTTACTGTTGGCCAAGACAAGAGCAAAACTCAGGGCTTCCAACTCCCCACCCAGCATCTTTTGTGTTGCCTCTCTGCAGAGTAGGAATGTAAACTGAGGCAAACATGCCCTTTCTCAGTCTCAACATAAAAGCACTAAGTTTTCATTTAGGAAATTGAGTTTCGGTGCTGCTCTGGCCCAATGAGATGCATAAGATGTTTTACTTATTCTCTCTGGATGGACAGTTTCTCCCATCAACCTTGCCTAACAAGTTATTTTAAGAACTGAATGCAGCAATGGATAGAAAGAGTAAATCTGTAAATCCCAGCACACTATGTAAGGAATGATGAGTAGCTTCTATCGTTACATAGAAAATACATGCTCTGTGTAAACTGGACATCCCCTCTGCCCCCGACTCAAATGGACCTAATCTCTATTTATCATGAAGCAAAGGGTACAGGAAGATAAAAAAATAAGCCTTTCAGGACCTCACTACATTAAAACCAGGAGGTGTTCTTTGTTAAGTTCTCTCTGAAGTGCAGCCTTGGGCACAGAGGAGGCCTCACTGGAGGCTGTACAACTGAGTGGCAGACATGTATCTACTAAGCAAGACCTTGCCACCACAGTGGAGGTGTGGCCGTGTCCTCGGAAGACATTCCTCTACAGTGTTCCTCAGCCCGAGACCTTGCACCCTCAGAGGCCCTAAGAGCTACACTGCTCGCCTCCCTAGAGACCCCAGAGCCATGAAGAGAAGTCAGGGGAGTTGAAAGATGCAGCCTTCAAGACCGGGTCTCATAGAGAGAGAAATCCTGGGAAAGGTAGGGGGAGGAGGTAGAGAGCCTAGGAGCTAGTGATAGACCCTGATCTTTTCACTCGGCAGCACCAGATGGTTCACTCAGGAGGGTCAAGAGGGCCCCACGATGATACAGATGCAATCCTGGGCTCCAGCGTGGTTACCTGCTCCACTTTGATATCATAATCTCCAAGGACTTTTTTGCCCCGAAAGCACTTGGCCCTGGAAAAAAAAAAACCCCACACCTATTAGTTTTGTACAGGTGTTTGTCATCAGAAATTCACTCTCACAAAGATGAGGAGGACCATGGCACACAGAATCCCAGAATGAGCGTCAAGAGACCTGGGTCAGTGTTAGACCTTAGTCTGCTACCGGATCACCATGAGACAGCCTCCAGGCAAACCATGGCCTTTCCTCTCTAAGATCAACCAAAAGGCCTTTCACTCTCAGGCTGTGCGCTTTTGTGAAAACAGTTGCTGTCATGTTTTGGTACAAGAGAAGTCCAAGAGTAGGATTTCCCTGATGAGACTCCCGGTAGAAACCAGGTCAGTTTATGCCTCACTATGGTCTCCTTATCTTTTCCCATCCTGTGTTTCACTCTGGTTTTCTAGTTGGTTTCCACCCTTGGAATTTTAGTTTCTGAAGAAACTAAAACTATT
This sequence comes from Aepyceros melampus, assembly GCA_006408695.1. Classification (NCBI taxonomy): domain Eukaryota; kingdom Metazoa; phylum Chordata; class Mammalia; order Artiodactyla; family Bovidae; genus Aepyceros; species Aepyceros melampus. Next base: position 402,238 of record SJXQ01012136.1, read on the forward strand.
TTACCTCTTCATACCCATACTTCCAGAAAGGATTTGAGGCAATTGATAATTTAAAAAGCAAATATAACCAATAAAACAAGGATGAAAGGAGAGTCAATGAATGAAGCAGAGTTAATTATACCAGAAAAATAGTTGGGGGGAGGGGGCGGCAGTGAGGGTTGAGGCTTAGGAAAACTGCTATAATCGAACACAAAACCTTTCCTGTGTTTCTGAACAGTCAAGGGAATGAGTCAAGCCTAGATAAACCGTACTCTTATATTCCCACTTTGTCACAAGCCAGAGGAACCTCACAGTACAGCTGCTGGTAAGAGCACTGAGTTTGTGCTTGTATTTAGAGCCAGTGTTACTTTGCCCTTCACCTACCCTTCCTCTCATGAGAGTTTCTTATCTGCCTTTTTAGGCTGCTTCTCCATCTGTCAAAAGGGCCTTTCCACACCGTACCTAGGTTGGCCTTGCTTTCCCAGTGCTTGAAATTTCAAATCAGCATGTCTCACTGGAGGTTCTCTGAAGTCCTTCTCCAAAACAAAGGGATAAACTAACATTTACTAGGACTCATATTCTAGGAATTATATGTTAGTTGCTTTCAAGAACATCTCATTTAACTCTCATAACTACTTATGAGATGGGAAGAAGGGCATTCAGTTTTGAGATGAGGAAACCAAGACTCAGAGGAAAAACTGGCACAGTCAAGGTCATACAGCAAGTGAGTGATAGCAGCAATAATCACGCGCTAGTCTGAGCCCAGAGTTGTCGGCCCTGCACAGCACTGTCTCCCTCTGCTCGTTCATTCTTGCCATCTTCATCCCCACCATCACGAAAACTGACTTGATGTGTATGCTGCATCACAAGTTTCTTGTCCCATTTTCCTTCTTCCACTGAGAAAGTGCTTGAAGTTGTGAGCGCTAGTTCCATTTCAAATACTTCCCGCCCTAGTTCCTGTGAACTGCCCAGGATGGGGCCAGGCTATTTCCTTTCCTCTCTGGTCCTGGAACAGTCTGTTCCAGGAAGTTGTCATTTGTCCTGTCCAAGTCCCTGGCTACCCTCAAATTGCTCCTCAGAGGCACTCAGCCACCCTAGAACTGGATCGCCGAAGTTCATCTCCCTACCTCTGCCCCAGTTCCTTGCTGTGCTTCATCAGCTTGCTTCCAGAGTCCCGTTCAACATTCATAGCTCAGCAAGCCCCTCAGGCAAAGGGCATGCAGCACATCCAGTCCCTGTCACGGTTCCATCTTATGTGTGGGTTTAAGTAATAGCCTACACACTGTTCTATCACTCTCTGGGGATCTTGTGGACTCCGCAGGTCTTTGTCCACGACTCTAAACAGAAGGAACTGGAATAAAAAATGATCCCATGAGGTCCCTCGCTTGTGTTGGTGAGCTGTGTCTACCTTGCTACCAGCAATGCTTTCCTGATGCTTCCTCCCAGCTTCTTATCTCCAAATACCTGCCACCCCAGTCTTAACCAGTGGTGGAAGAACGGTCTCAGAACTGCTCATCTCAGTTGGTCATTTGAGTTTAATAGTAAAAAACTGGTTAATGATAACAATGCATTGTAAACCCTTCAGCAGGAAAGAAGAATAAACGTTTTGTGGAACATTTGTTTTGTGTGTGGCAGTTTTAAGTTATTAGTTTTTAAAAATCAGTACTTTTTAATGGAAACAACTTGAAAAAAATCCATCACAAGATCTGAGATCCAATTAAAAAAAAAAGTTTAATGAGAAAAGAGGTCTCCTTCTGTGAGGTATGTCCCAGAGGCATAGACAATAACCTCTCATCTGGTATGATGCCTTGCATTGTCAAAGCTCATCTCTTGCCTTATTTGCTCCTTACGACTCTGTGAAGTGGCCAGGATAGGCTGCGCTGTCCACTTGACTAGTGGGGAAAGAGAGCCGGAGCAGCTAAATAATACGCTCAAAATCACAGAGAAGCTCACAGGAGTTGAGCCTGACACTAGCAGTTTATATCTAGGTGCTCAGACGCTGCCAAGTTTTTTAATTCACTCATTTATTTTGTGGGTTTTGAACACGGATACTGAAGTATAATTATAGATTCTGGCTGTGTTTATCTGCCACTTCCTGCACCTGCCCACTGACCAACCTGGCTAATGACCCTGTTTTCATGCCTTCTCCCCACCCCCACCTCTCCAATTATCTTAATGTCTTTTCCTGAAGGTAATTTGCCCTGTTGGAAATCTGGGTTTGTGCTTCCTGGCTCCAGGTCACTGGCCTCTCTTGGCTGTGCCACGTCCTATAGAACAGGAGCCAAGGTGGCAGGCAATGGAGCAGGCATTGGTGGCATCAGGGTGGCAGGCAACAGAGCCTTCTTGAGGATAAGCACATTCTCCCAGGTGTCTTCATGGAAATTTTTTTTGTAATTTACAAACAAGTGACAAAATTACTTCCTGATCCTAAGACAGCACTGTTAGGAAGCAGTGTGCTAGGATCCAGATGGCTTCTGGATCACAGGGCCTAGAATCACAGTTCGGGTAGGAATCCTAGCTGTACACTTTTTTGGTTCTGTGATTTCTGGCAAGTGGCTTAAATGAGGAAAAAAAAAAAGTTTGTCAGATGGCTAAACCAAAAACTCTATTTTCAAAAGAACTTAAAAGTATAAGACGAAAAACACATTTCCCCCCTCCCATTTCTCTTATCACACATACCCCTCAATACCTGTTGCAAGTATATCCTTCCAGTGTGGGGAAAATGTATGCATATATTTGCCTTCATGTATGCTTTGAACATACACATGGCATCATGCTATATATATTCTTCTTTCTTGCCCCATAATTTTTTTATTGCACTTAAAAATATATCAGTCCTTAGGGTAGCATATATATTTTAAAACAGTAATTTTTCCAATCCATGAATGTGGGATATCTTTTCATTTACTACCTTATAATAACTTTGTATAGAGTATAATCGAAAAAAATACTGAATTAATAGTTGTATGCATAAAACTAATATTGCATGTAAGTTCTACTTCAATTAAAAAAACAACATATCTTAGTGATATGCTTTCAGCACATAAAATTGGTAAGACTTCTTTCTTTCTAATAGTTGCATGAAATTCCATTTCCAGTGTTTGGACTGTTTTTGTTATTACAAACAGAGCTACAATGGCTAACAATTAAAACTATACTCATAAGATTATTTTTTCCAGCTTTACTAAGGAATAACTGATAAATAAAATAGTAATATTTTCAGTGTCCACTGTGATGACTTGATATATGTCTGCTTTGCGAAATGGGATAACCACAATCAGGTTAACTGCCACACCCATCAGCTCCCATTATCACTGTGTGTGTGTGTGTGTGTGTGTGCTGTGTGTTTGTGTGTCTGTGAGCGTGCACTGAGAACACTTCAGATCTACTCTCTTAGCAAATGTGAAGGGCGTGATGCGGTATGGGTAGCTGCAGCCATTGTGCATTAGGAGGGTAACGTGCTGCAGAAGCGCGGGTGTGGAAGAGACAGAACGGTTCCTGCCATCAGCACACTGCCTCCCACCCAAGAAAAGGACGACACCAGGCTCCACAGTGTCTGAGCATCGAGGAAAGTCACTTCACCTCCCTTAATTACTCCCCTCAGTCCCTTGCTTAAGTTGGGCACGGAGAAGGGTCTCAGTAAGGACTTTTGGACTGCCAGTCTTGCCAAATCAATCCAGTTCACTCCCTTATGCTCACTCTAAACAGAAACCAAGATGTACATCCTTGAAGCACAGACTAAAAATATCTATGGTGCCTGGGTTGTCAATTTCCCCCTATTGTCACATTTTCTTAACAAGCCTACCAGCTGAGGATCTATGTGAGTTTAAATGGCCTGCAGCTTCCTCGAGGGATGAGGCAATGAACCATCTCCTCTCACTGCTAAAATAAGTAGATTTAACTCTTCTTACTCAAGGTGCAGAACACTCTCAGGAATTCCCATTCACTGGCCAACTAGGGCTCATGAGGCTGAGGAGACCTCATCAGAGATGATTCTGCTAAGGCCACCTCAAAACTTGGCCCAACTTTGGCAAGCCCAGCTTAAATACTCCCTCTTTGCGCATGGGAAAATGGAGAAAGGTCTAGAAACAGGAGCTGAGTTCAGGCCTAGTTCTACCACTTCTCAGCTGTGTGACTTTGGGCAAGTAACAGCCTCTCTGAGCCTCAGATTTGTCAAGTATAAAATAGGGCTAATAATAGTAAACATTCACTACGTACTAACCACTATTCTAAGAAGCCCCAAATATTCTATGTATTTCACCTCATTTAATAATACCAGGCTGTTGTGAAGATTTAATGAAGCCAGATGAAAATAAATGACATGAAAGTGTTTTGGAAACTCTGAAATATTATGGTAATATAAGTTGTTGTTGTTCAGTCACTCTGTCATGTCCGACTCTGAGACTTCATGGACTGCAGCAAGCCAGGCTTCCCTGTCCTTCACTATCTCCTGGAGTTTGCTCAAACTCATGTCCATTGAGTCGGTGATGCCATCCAACCATCTCATCCTTTGTCGCCCCCTTTTCCTCCTGCCCTCAATCTTTCCCAACATCAGGGTCTTTTCCAGTGAGTCAGCTCTTCACATCAGTTGACCGAAGTATTGGAGCTTCAGCTTCAGCATCAGTACTTCCAGTGAATATTCAGGGTTGAATTTCTTTTAGGACTGACTATTGGCAAAATGCAACAAACATTCACATATCAGGTATTATTGCTGTCTCACCACAGCCAACAGGATTCTTTCTCTTCTGAACTTTTGTCTCATTTATCATCTACTCATGATATTTGGCTCACGGCCTCATCATCTGATATTACCTTTCAAACTCAGTTATCTAATAACCTGTGTCACCACTCCCCAACTCCAGCCTCAGACCATTAGATTATAGAGGAATACTTCAAAGCAAGGAATATGAATACAAACCTGGATTTTTCATCATCTTGGATTTTAAATACTGATTATGTTCTTTTGTCGTATTATGTGCTCTGAGTTAAGACCTGTACAAATAGAATAGTCCTATCTATAGATTTCCAACTCCTTCCAACTCCTCCTTATTCACAATCAGGGCTTGTTTCTTCACCTGAGATGTTAGGAGTGATGGTGTTGGCTGGAGAGGTGTAGAAAGCCAGAACAGGCCATCTCAGGACTGAGTGGACTGTGTGTCTACAGGTCCAGCCATCTTCTCCTTCCTTCTCGCACGTGCACGTCCCAGGGTGTCATGTTCTTTCTTCCCTCTTCTTCCCCACGTGAAAATCTGTTCCCAGTTTCCATCCATACTGGAACTAAAGGACCTAAAAACAGTCTGAAGTATAAATCCCCCCAGGGTGCCTGAAATTCTTACAGGGACCAAAACTTCAAGCTAGAAGATGAGAGCACTAATGAAGTACCAGGGGCTTCCCAAGTGGCTCAGTGGTAAAGAATCTGCCTGTCATTGCAGGGGACACGGGTTCTATCTCTGCGTCAGGAAGATCCCCTGGAGAAGGAAATGGCAACCCACTCCAGTATTCTTGCCTGGAGAATCCCATGGACAGAGGAGCCTGGTGTGCTATAGTCCATGGGGTCGCAAAAGAGCAGGACACGACTGAGCGACTAAAACAAACGGTGTACCCAGCAGTGCCTAGCACTGACCCAGACATTTACCTCCAACAAGACGCTTAGTTTCTGGCCCTTACTGTCTCTAACTTGGGCCCTATTCTTTAAGCCAAGCATTTCAAGGCATCAAGAAGTTAGAAAATAAACTAGGAATAGTAGAGGAGGCCATCTCTCACCCTGCACTCAAAGGGTGAACCAGGCCTGCCCGTCTTGGAGAGTCTGTGAGTGCTTGCCGCCACCCCCTGGCAGCAAGTGTACTGCAGACATGCCTGGCTCCCAGGGCAGCCACCCCCCCGAGCCAACTCCACTGGCCCAGTGACAGCCAGTGCTTATTTGCTGCCCTGACAAACCACATCTGAAAAGTCACCATTTCTTCTAAAAAGTGTATGCCCACACACCCCAAGCTAGAGAGCTGGCTTTCTGCCATCTGTAGAAAGAAAGGATGTGATCTGTGAGTAAATTCAGCAACAATGTACTGAACACCCAGTGGTAGGTACTGGAAATGTAAAAATGCATCAGTAGTTGCCAAGTAGAGAAAGCACAGTCTAGAAAGAGACCAATATTCCTATGGGTAATCACTAAGGACCTTTTCAACTTTTAAGATTTATAACGAATATTCACATCCCCACCTTTCAATCTTTTCCTTTAAAAATATTTAATGCACACAATTAAAACAACAGCAGTGAAAGCTTCACATAGCTCAGGAAGATGTACAGTGAAAAGTAAGTTTTCTCTATTTTCATGAAGCTTGCAGGTTAGTGGAGAACAGAAGCATGAATAAATGATGATAATACGTGGTATAAGCAAGTGGTCACAGGGTGCAGACAAGGCGCTGTGGGAACCCGAAGGAGGGAGTTCTCTTTGCCTGGAGGAGCCTGGGAAGGCTCCAGCATGCAGCTGAGCCTTAAAGAATGAGGAGGAATTTGCCACAAAAGAAGGAGAGAGCACAGTGGTTGCCTGTGCACAGAACTCTGCAGTGCCTAGCTGCCTGGGGGCAGGGCAGGCAGGCTGAGCAGCAAGAGTTGAGGCTCCTTGAAAAAGGGAAGGCCATCAAAGGACTTTAGACTTCAGGCTGAGAAGTTAGGACGTAAGAGCTAGCCTCCAAAAGATCTTTTTAAAAAATTTTTATTATGGAAAATTCTATCCTCAGTAACTAACACTCGGCCAAGTTTTGTCATTCATCACCTTCTCTGTTGTTGCTGGGACTACTGTTTGAGTGCCCTTTGTTTGTTCTTACTGTTTCGTCTGTGCATTGTAGCAGGTGGGATCTTAGTTCCCAGACCAGGGATTGAACCCACACTCTCCACAGTGGAAGTTTGGAGTCTTGACCACTGGACCACCAGGGAACTCTCTGTTTAAGTGTTTTAAGACAAATCCCAAATACCATGTTATTTTTCTTGCAAAGTTTTAAGTAATATCTCTAACTGGTAATGGCTTAAAAACTTTTTTTTTCCCTGTGACAAAATATATATATATAAAAATTTGCCATCTTAACCATTTTCAAGTGTACAATTAGTGGCATTGAGTGTATTCAGTGTTGTGCAACCAAAATCACTATTTCCAAAATGTTTTCATCATCCAAAATAGAAACGCTGCTGCCATTAAGCAGGAACTGTCCATCCCTCACCCCTTCCCAGCTCTGCCTCTCTGGTCACACCTAATTCACTTTTCTTTTTTTAAGTAGATTTGCCTATCCTAGGGTAACAACTTTTTAAATAACAATCATTATTTAGTAATTAATAATAATTTAAAGCATCTCTGTGCTTCGTCACTCAGTTGTATCTGTCTCTTTGCGACCCCATGGACTGTAGCCCACCTCTGTCCATGGGGATTCTCTAGGAAGAATACGGGAGTGTATTGCCATTTCCTTCTCCAGGAGATCTTTCCAATCCAGGAACTCTGGTCTCCTTCATTGCAGGCAGATTCTTTATGGTCTGAGCCACCAGAGAAGCCCAAGAATACTTGAGTGGGTAGCCTATCCTTTTTCCAGGGGATCTTCCTGACCCAGGAATCAAACCAGGGTCTCTGAGACAACGTGGCTTCTCAGATCTTATGCATATCTGATTGTGTCACCTCTCTGCTTACAATCTTTGGCAGTGTCTTGGGAGACAGTTGGGAAAACTTGAATGTTAAGTGTCTTTCCTGAGTCTTTATTCAAGTTTTCCCAACTGTCTCCCAAGACACTGCCAAAGCTTTCAAGCAGAGGTGACATGATCAGATGTGCCTATGATCTGAGAGGCCACATTGTCTGGGACGCAGAAGAGATGGGAGGGAGCCAACCAGGGCTCCAGATCGTTTGGGAAGCAGCCGCAGTAATGAGATGTCAAGATTTGCTGTCTTCCTGGTACATGGCAAACCAACAGCTACTGTACAACACTCATCAGGCAACTCAGTGGAGCATCTGATTGATTAGCCCTAGGAACTTAGAAGCCAGCTGGCAAATGACACTAATGTTAAGAAATAGGATTTAATTATGTGACAGAAAGTGGTACAGGACAGACACCTCATACAGATGTTCTGGAACAAAGACATAAATGAGAAGTAAAATAGGTGGTAAAGAAAGAAAAGAAAGTGAAGTTGCTCAGTCGCGTCTGACTCTTTGCAACGCCATGGACTGTAGCCTACCAGGTTCCTCCGTCCATAGGATTTTGCAGGCAAGAATAATGGAGTGGGGTGCCATTTCCTTCTCCGGGAGATCTTCTGGACCCAGGGATTGAACCTGGGGCTCCCACATTGTAGGCAGACGCTTTACCATCTAAGCCACCAGGCAAGTCACTTAGTTGATAAAGTGAAAGTGAAAGTGAAGTCACTCAGTCTGTCCAACTCTTGGTGACCCAGTGGACTGTAGCCCACAAGGCTCTCGCCCATGGGATTCTCCAGGCAAGAATCCTGGAGTGGGTTGCCATTCCTTCTCCAGGGGATCTTCCCAACCCAGGGAAAGGTGTCCTTAAATCCAATTTGGATTTGTAATCTAATTCATAAGTCATAAAACTCTTTTAGTACATAGAAAACTGTTATGGATAATTGGTTTAGGAATAAGAAACAAACAGGAAAAAACGAACAGTTTTCTGGATAAAGGCAATGTTCTGCGGCTGGTCCTTGGTATTATTATTAACTCAGTGATTAAGCAGTTAAATCAAAATCTCTACAACTTCCTAGATGGAAAGCAAGCTGCATGGTGTCTTCGTTAACAATCATATAGATGATCTGGGAAAGAAGACAATGCCAAGTTTGCAGATGGCATTCAGCTCTTCCAGGGATTAAAATGCCAAGTCGATTAGGGATAAAGTGAAAGAAGATGTGGACGTGGGCAGTAAAGTGGCAGAGGAGTTTTAATGTGACTAAGTGTAAGAAAACATGTTCAGTGGAAAATGATTTTATCAGGGGATCATGAGTGTTCAACTATGATTCAAAAAAAGAACCTGAAATAACAGAAAACTGTTTCCTTAAGACACTGGTCCTATGAGATATAAAAGAAAAACACAGAAAGACGGAGAGGTTGAAAGGTAAAAAAATGTTGATCATCATTAGAAAGTTTATTGGAAATTCAGCATAAAGGGTTTCTTTTACACTGACTTCATCTTGTACAAGTCACAGTACTTTCATACTCGTGATAAGGCATATCAGGTCCACTTGTCTAAACACAAATGACAAGAGGAAAGTAGAAATGGCCCAGAGAAAAAGAAAACAAAATGAAAAGTCTCTGGTTTTAGGAAGGGCTGATAGAATGAGTCTTCTTCAGTCTATAAACGTAAAGGTCCAAAGGGGAGAGAAGGGTCTAAAGGAGGGAAAGAGACCTTGAGAGATGACATACTATTTGCATCATTTATCCCAGACAACCAAAGTAATCTCCTAATATTTTATGCCTTACAGGAACTCATTTCATTGAGTTTTGTAGGAAAATGAAGAACAGGTAAATGAAGTGACTTGCTTAAAAAGCAGTAGTTAGTAGGAGGCAGAGCTAACAAAATTAAATTTCAGCACTTGGGACAATCAAGTTTAGAAACTATATATTCCTTTATATGGGAATTGTGCATGCTAAGTAGCTTCAGTCATATTCAACTCTTTGCAACCCTATGGACTGTGGCCCACCAGGCTCCTCTGTCCATGGGATTCTTCAGGCAAGAATACTGGCATGGGTTGCCATGCCTTCCTCCAGGGGATCTTCCTGACCCAGGGATTGAACCCATGACGCTTAGATCTACTGCACTGGCAGTTGGGTTCTTTACCTCTAGTGCCACCCGGGAAGCCCAAGGTTTATTTATATTGGCTCTGCAGCACAGCATGCAGGATCTTAGTGCTCTGACCAGGGATCAAACCCATGCCCCCTGGAGTGGAAACATGCAATCTTAACCACTGGACTGCCAGGGAAATCCACTGGACATCCATGGGAACTGTGCTCCACTCATTTTTGTGGCCTCAATGCCTGTCCGACTCTTAGACACATCGTAGATGCTCAGGAGATGTTTATGGAGTTATTGAAATGAATACAGCTAGACATTTGGAGGTTAATAGTAGAGAGAGAGTAACCATGCTCAGTCTGACAAGAGTCCTGGGCTTGTAGATCTCTGAGGACACCTATTGAGTTCTTCTCTGGAGTTTATAAAATTCCCTCCAGAGATGTGCAGGAAGGCTTTAACCAACTTAGATGGCAGATGAGATCCTTTCAGGAAAAAAAGCCAAGTTCTGAAAATGACTAATTCCTGAGTAAACACACCAGCTGTGACCAGTTGGGAACAGAAAATCACTTTCTCTGAGCAGATTTTCTGAAGATCTCTATTTTGAGGGATAAATGAATCAGTATCATAAGATAACAAGATTATCAAACACTGGTTGCAGGCGGTGGGGTAGGGGTGGGGAATAGAATCCTGTAACTCAGGACAACACGTGATGTGAAGATGAGACGATTTGTCTGTAATTACAGTGGAGCTACAGAACAGAATGCTTTGGAGTTGGAGTCATAGGACAGTCCTGACTAGCTTATAAAATTAAATCAGGCTGATTTGATATTAAAGTAGGTCAGTACTAATGTATGCTCTGGAGAAAACGTCAAGCAAATATAATTTTGAAAGATGTGATTGTTTTTATACCAGAAAAACAGGGATCCTAGCCTTGACAAATACCCAGGTTTAACTCCAGTGTTGGATCAAAAATTATACCCATGATCACCACTACGACCAAAGCCATCCATTTCTAGATACACAGATGGGTCCTCCGTGATCTGGCCCCATTCTCTATGCCAAACTAATCTCTCGGTGTTTCCCTTCTGCAAGATGGCCCCAAGAGTCTGCGTGAATTAGAAAAAGGCATTCCTTCCTCCAGCTGGATACTCCTGCTTCAGGGTGCACAGCTTGGCAGGTGGAATGTGGGGTTGCGTTTCACCCCTCCTGTCTCCTTGGTCAGATGCCCTTGTCAGTCAACACCCTGGACAAACACACGCAGGTGTCCTGTCCCGCTGTCATTCACACACCGAATGCTACAAGGAGGTCAATCTGCCATTCACACTGTTTCTCAACCACCTCCTGTCAAACTACCGCTTCTGTGTGTTGGTCCATTTAGAGATCACCCTTTTCTCAGAGTATCCAGTATATGGAAGCAAACTAAATGCCCACAAACAAACAAACGGATAAAGAAAATGTGATATACACATATGATGATCCAGCCATTTTTTTTTTTTTAAAAGGGAAATACTGCCATTTGCAGCAACGTGGGTGAACCTGGAGGACATTATGCTAAGTGAAATAAGGCAGACACAGAAAGATGAACACTGCATGATCTCACATGTGGAATCTAAAATAGTCAGACTGAGAAGCAGAGGATAGAATGGTGGTTGTCAGGGGCTGGGGGTAGGGGAGGAATGAAGAGATGTTGATCAAAGAGTTCAGGGTTCCAATTATGCAAGGTGAATGAGTTTTGGAGAGGTGATGACAGCATGAGAGTAAGCAATACTGTATTGTAAAACTTGAAATCTCCTAGGAGTTCCTGCCAAAGAAGACAGAGAAGAATGGGAAGAGGAAGAGGAAGGTAATCTCAAAGGCCGTGCTTTTCTTTTGACATTTGCTGTATGGTGAGTCACACTGATTGATATTCAAATGTTACATGAAACTTGAGTTCTGGGAGGAACTGCATTGGGTCATGACACACCATCCTTTTTATGTATCATGAAATCCAATTTGCTAAAAAGCTGTTAAGAATTGTTGCAACTATGTTTATTGAGGCTTTGAGGTTGTGGTTTTCTATTTTTTGTGGTGTCTTTGGTGTCAGAGTAATAATTCTGGCTTCATGGAGGGAGTTGGGAAATAAGAATTTTTGTGGAACTTGTATTATCGCTACCATAAATGTTTGGGAGTGTTCATCTGTGAAGCAATCATAGACTTTCTACTTTGAGTCCAGGAATAAATATTACTTTATCATATATTATGCTTTTTAATATCTAACTGGATGCAATTAGTTAATATATTACAAAGAGTGAATGTATCTAGATTTTTAAGTGCACTGCTCTGGTGCAAATTATTGTCAAGGTTATCCTTGACTTAAAAAACTGGATGGAGAGGCTTCCATTTTCTTTTCTGGTAAAAATTTTATGAATTTTTATACCGTGTATCCTAAAGCTTGTTTTGTAGTTGTTTTTCAGTTGCTAAGTCATATCCAACTCTTTGAGACCCCCATGGACTGCAGCACGCCAGGCTTCCCTGTCCTTCACTATCTCCTGGAGTTTGCTCAAACTCATGTCCATTGAGTCAGTGATGCCATCCAACCATCTCATCCTATGCCACCCTTTTCTCCTTCTGTCTTCAATCTTTCCCAGCATCAGGGTCTTTTCCATCAGGGTCTTTGCATCAGGTGGCCAAAGTACTGGAGTTTCAGCTTCAGCATCAGTCCTTCCAATGAATATTCAGGACTGATTTCCTTTAGGATTGACTGGTTTGATCTCCTTCTAGTCCAAGTGATCTCAAGAGTCTTCTCCAACATCACAGTTCAAAAACATAAATTCTCTGGGGCTCAGACTTCTTTATGGTCCAACTCTCACATCTATACATGACTACTGGAAAAACCATAGCTTTGACTAGACAGACCTTTGTCAACAAAGTGATGTCTCTGCTTTTTAATATGCTGTCTAGGTTTGTCATAGTTTTCCTTCCAAGGAGCAAGCATCTTTTAATTTTATGGCTGCAGTTACCATCTGCAGTGATTTTGGAGCCCAAGAAAATAAAGTCTGTCACTGTTTACATTTTTTTCCCTACCTATTTGCCATGAAGTGATGGGACTGGATGCCATGATCCTAGTTTTTGAATGTTGAGTTTTAAGCCAGCTTTTTCACTTTTCTCTTTCACCTTCATCAAGAGGCTCTTTAGTTCCTCATCACAGATGTTATTTTAAAATCAGCTTGACTATTTATTACTCATCTCCCCAACCAAATTGTAGCTTTTCTGAGAGCAGAGATCTTGCTGGTGTGATAACTGCAGTGTCAATTGTATGTCCAGCCCTATTAAAATGCCTGGTACATGTTAGGTGCCCAAAAATATTTGTTGAAAGAATTAATGAACATGTTAAGTAACTAGCACAGCACCCATTCACACATTTTACATCCTTTTCTTCCCTTTTTCTTTCTGTAAAAATCCCTGGGTTAAACAATGTGCCTGTGTGAGTCCTTTGAAATGAAGAGCATTTCAACAAAAAGAATTCACTGAATGCTGCTCAGGCATTTATAAATATAGACAGAAATATGGTCATTTATAGGATATTGTAGAATTCGAGGACTTGATTTCCATTCCAAGTGCTTGTGAGATCAAGTACAATAAAGAATATAAACAGCTAAGCATTATAGAGGGCTTCCCTGGTGGCTCAGACGGTAAAGAATCTGCCTGCCAATGTAGGACACACAGGAAATGCAGGTTCGATCCCTGGGTTGGGAAGATCCCTTGAAGAAGGAAATGGCCCCCTACTCCAGTATTCTTGCCTGGGAAATCCCCGGACAGAGGAACCTGGTCAGTGACAGTCCATGGGGTTGCAAAGAGTCGGACACAACTGAGCGACTGACACTTTCACTTTCGCTTCAGGCATCACAGAAGCATAATTAACTTCGACCTTTCATCACCTTGCCCATGCCTTCATTCTGCTTGTGAGACTACATCCCTGGGGCATAGCTCACACAGCAGGCTGAAGGGAGTAAGAGCACAGCTTTCTCTTCACTCTGCTCTCACTAGCAAAGGAGACTGGACTCTCTTTTCCCAGTCCAAGTACAAACTGGCACGACTGCTATTATCATCCTACTCACCACTGTGGCTGGGCAGGAACATCCTTGTACCTCAAGGCAACAACACTTTGGATTTCCAAATTCAAACCCAGGTGGCACATTCCATTCTACAATTTTCCAACTGGCACCAATTCAGGAGGAGATATTATTCACCAGAATGGGCACTGATGACTGAATTTTGGCAGGCTGGGAGAACTGTCACTGTCCTGGAAGACACATGCCATGGGCTCCCAGGTGCACCAGAGTTTAGTAACATGGAACCAAATGTGTTTTGAATGGAGAAACAGATCTTAGATGCTACATTCTCATTTTTACAGGTGAAGAAACTGAGGCTTAAGGGAAAAGGTGGGCCAAGGTCATGAGTGGGAACTCTGTGGGAACTCTGATTTCTTCTCAACAGAACTCTTTTTGTTACACCAAGTTTAGCTCAGGGTGGATTTGGACAGAAGCTCATGCCTTAGTATCGAAGTATTAATATAGAGGTACTGTCCAGGCTCTCTCTTCTGCAGTGAATTTGTCCATCCTCTCAACCACCTCTAATGAGTCACTAAGGATACACGGCCCTCACATTCAACAAGCCCAAAGGATAGTTTTAAAAAACAATAATTGTATCCTTAGTGTCTCCATACATTCCCCTTTGAAACAGGTCTACCATCCATTTTTTATAATGAAATATATTCTATAAACCTTTAAAAATATTTTCATCATTTATTCATGAAACAACGATTTATCAGCGTGGTACCTACTATTTTTCCAGCAGTATGCAAAGCAGTGGGTGAAGGGTAGGAGAATGAAAGACCACAGACCCAGACTTTACCCACCTCTGCCACAAAGAATTAAAACAGCGTTAACAGAAGTACAGATTATTTATCCCAAAGTCCAAGTTATCAGAATTATATCAACTATAGTAAAATTGATACCAGCTAAGCTCAAATACTTTGTCCACCTGATGCGAAGAACTGACTCACTGGAAAAGACCTGGATGCTGGGAAAGATTGAAGGCAGGAGGAGAAGGGGACAACAGAGGATGAGATGGTTGGATGGCATCACCAACTCGATGGATATGAGTTAGAGCGAGCTCCAGGAGTTGGTGATGGACAGGGAAGCCTAGTGTGCTGCACAGTTCATGGGGTCGCAAAGAGTCTGACACGACTGAGTGACTGAACTGAACTGGAGCACTAATTACTGACTAGTGACTTTACTCACCTTATTCAATTAATCCTCATATCAGTTATATAAGACAGTTAGCATTATCTCCTAATCTTACAGATAAGATAACCAAGGCACACAGAATAATTAACTTGTTCAAGGACATATAACCACTTAATGGTTGGATTCAGGATTTGAGATCAGGCAAACTGACTCCAGAGCAGATCTGAATCATTGTTTCACACTACTTCTAAAACATGGAATTATTTTAATAACCATAAAAAGAGAATTTAGATTTTTAAATGCTTTAAAGAGGATTTAGATTTTCATGCATGCTCTTCTACTTTAATTTCAAAATAAAAATTTGTAATAAAAGCAATTAAGAGTAACAATTCCTATTACTATTTTTAAATGGCTTCTTGTGAAATATAATTTTTGTAATAAAAATATAGCCTAAAAAATGGAAAGTGAAGAGACAACCAACATCTTTAGGTACAGACAACCAACATCTTTAGGTACAGGTTAGTAAACTTGTCACTAGTAATCAACCATTATAAGTATTAATCCTCTTCTTTTTTCCCATAGTGGCATTCAAGAGAAAAACCTACAATCTTGAAACTGAACTTTCAGTTTTGCTTTTTAGTTAAGACATACATATGTTAAAGCTCTTTTATTTCTTTTATCATATCTTACAGGATGAAACATCTCTTTCTAATTTCTTATGCTCAGTGGGGACTTGATGATTGATAGATATAAAGATTTTGTTTTGCAAGATGAAAGAGTTCTAGAAGATGGTTACATAACATGAATATGCTTAATAGTACTAAACTGTACATTAAAAATGGTTAAGATGGTAATTTTTACATGTACTTTACCACAACTAAAAATTAAAATTTCTTGTGCTCTTTTAGAATTATAATACTTAAATTTCAATTGCTAACTTAGGACAAATAAAGTTCCAGACATTCCACATATGTGATTTTCTGTTTGTGTTATAGTACAGAGAAAGAAGTTATAAATTTTTATTATAGGATGAATAACAGAAATTTTGTGTAGCCTAGGAATTCATCTGAATTGTATTTTCTTCATATGTAATTGATGGGGAAACGGTGGAAACAGTGTCAGACTTTATTTTTTGGGCTCCAAAATCACTGCAGATGGTGATTGCAGCCATGAAATTAAAAGACGCTGACTCCTTGGAAGGAAAGTTATGACCAACCTAGATAGCATATTAAAAAGCAGAGATATTACTTTGCCAACAAAAGTCTGTCTAGTCAAGGCTATGGTTTTTCCAGTGGTGATGTATGGATGTGAGAGTTGGACTGTGAAGAAAGCTGAGCGCTAAAGAATTGATGCTTTTGAACTGTGGTGCTGGAGAAGACTCTTGTGGGTCCCTTGGACTGCAAGGAGATCCAACCAGTCCATCCTAAAGGAGACCAGTCCTGGGTGTTGGAAGGACTGGTACTGAGGCTGAAACTCCAATATTTTGGCCACCTCATGCAAAGAGTTGACTCATTGGAAAAGACCCTGATGCTGGGAGGGATTGGAGGCAGGAGGAGAAGGGGATGACAGAGGATGAGATCGCTGGATGCCATCACCAACTCGATGCACATGTGTTTGGGTGAACTCCGGAGTTGGTGATGGACAGGGAAGCCTGGCATGCTGCGATTCATGGGGTTGCAGAGTCAGACACGACTGAGCGACTGAACTGAACTGAACTACATGGTTTCTTTCTTTTTTTAAATTGAAGTATAGTTAATTTACAATGTTATATTAGTTTTGGATGTACAACACAGTGATTCAATATTTTTATAGATTATACTCTATTTAAAGTTATAATATTATAGTTTTATATCTTATTTATTTTACACCTACTAGCTGGTACCTCTTGATCCTCTTCTCTCCTCTTGCCCCTCCTTTAAGCACACAGTTTCTAAAAGCATTTTTAGGCTCTGACAGTCTGGGAGTTTTTAGAATTTCAATATGTGACATGGAAAGGATACTTCAAAAAGAAAAGTATCTTAAACAAAAGTATTGCAGCATGAAAGTGTAATTCACAAAGCTCTGCTAAGTGGTGGTGCTGTGATGGTATAATCAGGATATACATATGGCAGAAGGGCTGTGAGGTAAGCTTCAAAGGTAGGATGGAGCCAATTCCTTGCTTCTTGGTTTGCCAATAACCAGGAGAGGGCCTTCTGAAGACCTGCGAAGCTAACAATTTGGAGTCTTGGGAATGATGAAACAGAAACCTTAAGACACATACTCTGGAAGAGAGATATCTACTTAAATGTTATTTCCCAGGTTCTTGATTTTGTATTATACTTTGGGGATTTTTTTCCAAGATAAAGAGGAAATCCTGAGGCCAAAAGTAGTTTCCCTCCTCGTGTCAACAGTTCTGATATGTGCCTATGTTCACTTGAATGACTTAAAGACTTAAAAGTCTGTCTCTCTATTATTTATGTATAGGAAACATAAAACTAGGTCATCAAACCCCGCCTCCCCTCCCAATGCAAGAATCTACACTATAATGTTCATAGCAAGGGGTCAACAGAAAAATTACTATTTTTCAAGTTTCTTTTATTTTGTTTTCCTTTTTAGGCAGCTGATGGGACAACATTTATTTGAGGACCTTATATAAGTTGTGCTATTCTATATTGCCTATAAGTTGCCTTTTTCCAGTTAACCTTATAATTATGACATGTTTTCATGGTAATACATAAAACCTTGGCTCGTTTATTTTCATTGTTTGACTATATCACAATTTACTTATCTTTTTTCACAATGATAGACACTTAGGTTATTCTGAATGTTATTATAACTTATGCAGAGTTCATCTTTCTTTTAAATGGGGTCCTTTGTGGAAGTCTTTTTCCTTTAATTGTCTGGCAATTACACATTTTATTTCTATCCTTGGTGTGGTTACTACCAACTTTTTTTTTTAAACATGCACATTTTATTTATCAAGTTTAATCAGTAGCTTTACTGTCCTCCCAAGTTTTAGTATATTTCAAGACTGATCACAGTTCTTTTCTCTTTACTCTCTTTACTCCCTGTCACGTATTATTGCCTGATATCTTAATTTCACCTTATTTTCATGCTCTCTAAATTAATCATTATTTTTGTTGTTATTCTGTACTGTCATTTTTTCTATTTTCACTTGTTTTAGATTTACTCACATGTATACCCATTTCTCTGGGCTCCCCTGACAGCTCAGTTGGTAAAGAATCCCCTGCAATGCAGGAGACCTGGGTTCAATCCCTGGGTTGGGAAGATCCCCTGGAGCAGGAAAAGGCTACCCACTCCAGTATTCTGGCCTGGAGAATTCCATGGCCTGTACAGTCCAAGGGGCTGCAAAGAGTCAGATATGACTAAGTGACTTTCACTTTCACTTTCTTTCACTTTACCTATTTCTCTAGTCTCTATTGTCTTTTCATGTCACTACTTCCTTTTGTATTCAATTTCCTCAATTTCCTGCTGCTTCTTTTGTTTAAATATTTATTTATTTGTTCCTTTACTTATTTGGCTGTGCCAGGTCTTTGGTTGCGGCACTTGGGATCTTTGATCTTCATTGATGGATGCAAGGCATGTGGGACCTAGTTCCCTGACCAGGGATCGAACCCAGACCCCTGCATTAAAACTGTGGAGACTTGGCCACTGGATCAGCAGGGAAGTCCTCATTTCCTGCTTCATGAAGAATATCCATTTTTATTAGTCCTTTTAGAAATTATCTCTGAGATGTAAATTTGATGTCTTTATCTGTCTAAAATTGTCTCTATTTTACCCTCACTCTTGAACAAAGGTTTAACTAGATGGAAAAGTCTAGATTGGGTGGGATTTCTTTTTTCTCTCAGCTTTTGAGGGCATTATTCTTTTGTTTATTTTGCCACTGTTCTTGGCTCATTTGTGGTTTCCTGTAGGATATCTCTTTTATCTTTGGATGTTCTTAATACCTACTTTTAATCTTCGTTGCCATGCAGTTTCACCACAGTATGTCTAGAATTGGCTTTATTTCTATTTATCTTTTGGAACTCAATGTGCTTCCTAATTGAGGTCTTTCATCAGTTTTGGAAAAATGTCAACCATTAACTCTGAGTATTGTCTCTTTCCTATTCTCTCTATTCTCTCTTTCTAGAACTATTATTAAACATATATTACATCTTCTCATTCTATCCTCCATGTCTCTTAACTTTGCTTTCATATTTTTCTTTTCTTTTTCTCCTTGAGAGGCATTGTGGGTAATTTCTACCTTATCTTCCAGTTTACCAGTTTTTCTCTTTAGCAGTGTCTAATCTCCTGTTTAAACTCTATTTGTCATATCTACCTTATATTATTCATGGTGTGTATTAGTTGCTTAGTCATGTCCAACTCTTTGTGACCTCATGGACTATAGCCCGCCAGGCTCCTCTGTCCATGGGGTTCTCCAAACATGAATACTGGGGTGGGCTGCCATTCCCTTATCCAGGTTATCTTCTCAACCCAGGGATCAAACTCGGATTTCTTGCATTGCAGGCAGATTCTTTACCATCTGAGTCACCTGGGAAGCCCCATTATACATGGTATCCATGTATAAACTCATATTTTTAATTTTTTATTTGTTCTTAATTGTTTAAATATATTAATTTTACATATTAAAAGAATCATCTTATAGTTTCAGGTATTTTATCACCTTAAGAGGGTTTTTTGTTTTATTCTGCTAGGACCTCAGGGTATATCACTGGCTGAGTATACTTTTTGTGTTAATTAATCAACTTTCAGGATCCATATCACATAGGTAGTAGAAATATAAACTCTGAACCCAACTTCAGACAGACCTACATTTTGAATTCTGAGAGAGACTTTTCTTCTTCTCAGAGACTAGGCTGAGAAAGACAACTTTTTTGTGTCTATGTATTAAGGAGATTTTTTTTTCTAACCACCATGTTACTGAAAGTCCCATCTCACTTGTGGGTTTCAGCTTTAATGCTCGTCTTATGAAGACTCAAGTCTTCACTTTCTCTTCCTGTGTGTGTATTTAAATCCAAGTTCCAAGGTTACCAAAACAGATATCTCAAGAGGCCTGATACAACATTATCTGACATACTTACTACTCAGTTTGTCTTCATTTTTAGCCACTGGAGAGTCCCTTACTTTCCTGCAAGTTCAGCTATGTATTAGAATGTTGTTACTTTTTATTCAGAGCTGTTGGGAGTTTAGTGGTAGAAGATTTGGGGGTTTGAGTCCAAATTACTGCTGGAAACAGAATTAAGATCATTCTGTTTTTCTGAGCTTCAGATAAGAAGTTGGAAAGTAGGCTTCAATTTGGCAAACATTTATTGGTCACTTACCTGATGATGAAATTTTTATGTGTCAACTTGGCTAGGCCTTTGTGCTCTGCTGTTTGACTAAACACTAGTTTAGCTGTTGCTATGAAAGTATTAGGTAGATGTGATTAAAATCCACAATCAGTTGACTTTAAGCAAAGGAGATTATACTTGATAATGTGTGTGGAACTCACCCAATCAGTTATAAGCCTTAAAAGCAAAAACCGAGGTTTCCCAGAGAAGGAATTCTGCCTCAAGAGTAACAGAAAAATCTTGCCTGAGTTTCCAGCCTGCTGGCTTGCTCTACAAATTTCAAACCTAAGTCTGCAAAATCAACTCTTGCCCAAGTTCCTAGCCTGTAGCTTGCCCCACAGATTCTGCCTTGCCAGCCCCCACAACCACATGAGCCAATTCCTTAAATCAATATACACATCTATGTATCTCCTATTGGATCTGTTTCTCCACTGAAACCTAACTGATATATTCATTGTGAATAAGACCCTGTGACGGACAAAAAGATGAGTAAGATTCCATACTTTCCCTGCCCTCGCAGAACATATAATCTAGTGATAGACAAATAGATACCCCCCAAAATAAAGTGCATGTTAAGTTACTTCAGTCATGTCTGACTCTGCGACCCTATGAACTATAGCCTGCCAGGCTCCTCTGTCCATGGGATTCTCCAGGCAAGACTATTGGAGTGGGTTTTCCAGGGGATCTTCCTGATCCAGGGATTGAACCCATGTCTCCTGTGTTCTTTACCACTAGGCTACCTGGGATAACTCAAACCATTATAAAGTTTAAAGGTTTAAGCCTTTAAACCTTTAAAAATTTAAAGGTCATATTTTAGTTTAAAGGTTATTTGTTCACCTATTCCATAAACATTTATTAAGCATCTGTTGTTAGTGGGATGCTGCTAGTTGCCAGAGATAGAAAACATAAAGCACAGATATCTCCCTTGGAACATTGTCTAGTGTGGGAGTCAGGTACAGATAGATAAAATATAGCATGTAAGTACACAGATAGAGACAGGTATATTCTATTGTGTGAGTAGCCGAACTCAGAGTGGAGGGTCAGGGGAGTCCCCCTGGGAGAGGTGATGCCTGATAGCCCGTCCTAAATTTAAATGGGACTTTGGTTGCTTTTCAGTCACTCAGGCATGTCTGACTCTCTGTGACCTCATGCACTGCAGCATGCCAGGCTTCCCTGTCTTTCACCATTTCCTGGAGTCTGCACAAACTCATGTCCATTGAGTTGGTGACATCAACCAACCATCTCATCCTCTGTTGTCCCCTTCTCCTCCTCCCTTGAATCTTTCCCAGCATCAGGGGACTCAGCTAGGCAAAAGTGAGATAGGGATTCTAGACAAATGGACAGCATTAGCAAAGGAATGGAAGTAGAAAGTAACAGGTTGCAAAGTTCCTGCGTATAAAATAGGAGGCGGAAATGGTGGGAGACAGGGCTAAGAAGTAATACAATGGAAGGAGGGAGCATAATGTTGAAAGTTTCTTGAACTGGTGTTTCACCTTGATGGAAAAATGAGTAATATTTTAATAGGTGAAGATGAGGGAAGGAAGAAAACATAGTATTCTGGGAGAAAACACAGGATGCATGAAGGGGACGCTGGGAAATAAGAATACAGAGGTAGATTATGTCCAGACTACAGAGAGCTCTGAGTGACTGATGACTCCCAGAGTAGAGGCTTAAATGTACTCCCTCAGGTAGTGGCTAGAGGCCTGTGACAAACAGAAGCTAATCAGGAAATTGCGGTTATAAACACCTACCACCTCCAAGGGCTTGGAAGGCCCTGAAAGACACACCTGGCCATGGCATTCAGCTCCCTCAGAAAGACCAGGAAACATCTGTGCCACCGTGACCTGCCTGAATCCGCTCTCTCCCCGTCCTTCTTGGCACTACAAAAACTGGGAACAGAACAAAGGCTAAGGCAAGCCCCAGCCTGGGTTCTAGAGAAAAACAATAACAAGAGGGGGGCGAACCTGATTTATTAGCGGAGAAGAAGAGGTGGACCCTGTCAGGTCTCATCAAGGAGAATATAATAAAAGACTCATTGTTACTGTCTTCTACCCTTGTGAAATGGGGCTCTCCACAGTAAACTGATTGAATGAACACTGGCCTGGAAAGGAAACCTGGGTTCTAGTCCAGATTCTGTCACTAGCTTGCTGTGTGGATTAGGCAAGTTGTTTCACTTCTGTGGGTCTCTGTTTCCTCATTTACTGTGGCTACTATAAAAGTTAAAATTTTACATAAGGCTCACATTTGCCATCTACATTATATTTCTACTGGATAGTGTTGATTTAAACCTTCGCCATGCCCAGCAAAGAAGGTGACAGTATATCTCTCTGACCAATATCTTTAGGATAAAATATGGACCCCTAAACTTCCTCATACTCTACCAAAACACGCTTTATTTGGTGCCAACAGCATATGGATTACTTAGAGTTCTGCAGTGGACAGTCTACGAGTGAGGGAGACAAATTAAGAAAGTCATTCTATTTCATGCTTAAATAATGGAGTGCTATTTCATAGAAGCATGAGAAAAACCTTTCAGCAAGGTTTTTCATCTCTATGTCAGTTTCCTCTACTGTAAAATGAGATAAGATCCCTTTCCACCTTGCTTTTTAATTGGCATTTCCCAAAGCTTCTCATATAATATCTCACTCAACATTTACAACCACTTAGAGATTTAGACAGAGTAGAGATCATTCTCTCCACTTTATAGATGAGTAAACTAAGTCAAGAAAAGGTTCCTTTGGTCATGCACATAAAACTGAGCCTTTGAACTTGATTCTTCCAACTGTAAAGTCACTGCTGTCTCCATTATTTGGTGCTGTCACTGCACAAAATTCACTTGTCTTAATGCTCTTCCTCACTATTTAGCTCTTCCTCTGTATGCTCCATCTCCTTAACCAGACTATGTTCTTTGAATGTACTACCCATGCCATGTTCATATCTGAAGCCACAATACTATCTAATGCCCATCATCAGTAGGAACTCAGAATTGAGACTAAGTCAAGTGACTCAGAGGGTAAAGAATCCACCTGCAATGAGAGAGACCTGGGTTTTACCCCTGGCTCAGGAAGATTCCCTGGAGAAGGAAACGGCAACCCACACGGATATTCTTGCCTGGAGAATTCCATGAACAGAGGAGCCTGGCTGACTATAGTCCATGGGGTCACAAAGAGTCAGTCACAACTGAGCAACTAACACCAACATTTAAAATGTGGTACATAGGGCCAAGATAGGAAGAGCTGGGTGGGAATCCCTGTTTCCCAACACACTGCAGGAAGGCTGAAGCTTGCCTCTGGAGAACATGCTGCAGATTGCTGGGCAGGAAGTTCAGTCCTTTTAAAGAAGGGGAAAAGGCAGAAAACAGATACGCAGGAGAGGATTTAGCTTTGACTAACTGCAACCTCAAGGCAGAGTTTTTAGCAGGTTATATAACAGATTCTGGCACTATTGGCTTATTCATCCAGAGTGCTGCTGATTCCAGTCCCTGATGTTTTTCAAGGAGGGTGGGCTGGGAAATAGTTCTCTGTCTTCCAGGGCCTTTGTAAACAATGAATAATGAAATCTTACAGAGTCAGCACTGAATGGTACAAAATCCAAGACAGTACATCTTTAGTAATTTCCAGTATTTCTTTGTAGATTTTGAGATGAGATTTAAACAAAATAGGAGAGTCCTTTTCCTAAAGATTGCACCTTGGTAAGATATAATTTAGGGACTAAATCCATCTTTCTCAACATTGAATCCAAAGCTGTCACTCAAAAATTATATGCTGAATGACTCAGTAGTCATTACTGAAAGAATGTGCTTTGTAGTTTTCCCTAGGAATAAAAACTGGGTCCAGTGATGCTATATTTCAGAGCTTGTGAGCAAAGAGAAATCAAGGTGCTGGTACATTTTAAGTGAGCCCTTTTACATATCCATGAAGGTAGGAAAGAGGTATGTGGTTGTAACTAACTGCATTGATTTCATGTAACTACCAGGAAATATATTCACTTTACAAAAAATTCTTGGGTGACACTGAAGCTTCAACGGGTCTTTTCCAGTGAGTCAGATCTTTGTATCAAGTGGCCAAAGTATTGGAGTTTCAGCTTCAGCATCAGCCTTTCCAATGAATATTCAGGACTGATTTCCTTTGGGATTGACTGATTGGATCTCCTTGCAGTCCAAGGGACTCCCAAGAGTCTTCTCCAACACCACAGTTCAAGAGCACTCAGTTTTCTTTATAGTCCAACTCTCACATCTATACATGACTACGCTTTGACTAGATGGACCTTTGTTGGCAAAGTAACGTCTCTGCTTTTTAATATCCTGTCTAGGTTTCTCATAGATTTTCTTCCAAGGAGAAAGTGTTTTTTAATTTCATGGCTGCAGTCATCATCTGCAGAGATTTTGGAGCTCCCCAAAATAATGTCTGTCACTGTTTCCACTGTTTCCCCATCTATTTGCCATGAAGTGATGGGACTGGATGCTATGATCTTAGTTTCTGAATGTGGGCTTTTAAGCCAACTTTTTCACTATCCTCTTTCACTTTCATCAAGAGGCTCTTTAGTTCTTTGCTTTCTGCCATAAGGGTGGTGTCATCTGTGTATCTGAAATTAATGATATTTCTCACGGCAATCTTGATTTCAACTTGTGCTTCATCCAGCCCAGCATTTTGCATGATGTACTCTGCATGTAAGTTAAATAAGCAGGGTGACAATATATAGCCTCAATGTACTCCTTACCCAACTAGGAACCAGTCTGTTGTTCCATGTCCAGTTCTAACTGTTGCTTGTTGACCTGCATACAGATTCTCAGGAGGCAGGTAAGGTGGTCTGATATTCACATCTCTTGAAGAATTTTCCACAGATTGTTGTGATCCACACAGTCAAATGCTTTGGCGTAGTCAATAAAGAGGAAGTAGATATTTTTCTGGAACTCTCTTGCTTTTTTGATGATCGAGCAGATGTTGGCAATTTGATCTCTGGTTCCTCTGCCTTTTCTAAATCCAGCATGAACATCTGGAATTTCACAGTTCACATACTGCTGCAGCCTGGCTTGGAGAATTTTGAGCATTACTTTGCTAGCATGTGAGATGACTACAATTGTGTGGTAGTTTGAACATTGTTTGGCATTGTCTTTCTTTGGAGTTGGAATGAAAAACTGACCTTTCCCAGTCCTGTGGCCACTGCTGACTTTTCCAGATTTGCTGACATATTGAGTGCAGCACTTTCATAACATCATCTTTTAGGATTTGAAATAGCTCTATTGGAATTCCATCACCTCCACTAGCTTTGTTTGTAGTGATGCTTCCTAAAGCCCACATGACTTCACATTCCAGGATGTTTTGCTCTAGGTGAGTGATCACACCATTGTGGTTATCTTGGTCATGAAGATCTTTTTTGTACAGTTCTTCTGTGTATTCTTGCCACCTCTTCTTAATATCTTCTGCTTCTGCTAGGTCCACAGCATTTCTCTCCTTTATTGTGCCCATCTTTGCATGAAATGTTCCCTTGGTATCTCAATTTTCTTGAAGAGATATCCAGTCTTTCCCATTGTATTGATTTTCTGTATTTCTTTCATTGATCACTTTAGAAGGCTTTCTTATCTCTCCTCGCTATTCTTTGGAACTCTGCATTCAGTTTGGTATATCTTTCCTTTTCTCTTTTGCCTTTAGCTTCTCTTCTTTTCTCAGCTATTTGTAAAGCCTCCTCAGACAACCATTTTGCCTTTTTGCATTTCTTTTTCTTGGATAGTCTTGATCACTGCCTCCTGTACAATGTCACAAACCTCCATCCATAGTTCTTCAGGCACTCTGTCTATCAGATCTAATCCCTTGAATCTATTTGTCACTTCCACTGTATAATCGCAAGGGATTTGATTTAGGTCATACCTGAATGGTCTAGTGGTGTTGCCTACTTTCTTCAATTTAAGTCTGAATTTGGCAATCAGGAGTTCATGATCTGAGCCACAGTCAGCTCCCGGTCTTGTCTTTGTTGACTGTATAGAGCTTCTCCATCTTTGGCTGCAAAGAATATAATCAATCTGATTTCAGTATTGACCATCTGGTGATGTCCATGTGTAGAGTTTTCTCTTGTGTTGTTGGAAGAGGGTGTTTGTTATGACCAGTGCGTTCTCTTGGCAAAACTCTATAAGCCTTTGCCCTGCTTCGTTTTGTACTGCAAGGCCAAATTTGCCGCCTCCTCCAGGTAGCTCTTGACTTCCTACTTTTGCATCCAGTCCACTATAATGAAAAGGACATCTTTTTTGGGTGTTAGTTCTAGAAGGTCTTGTAGGTCTTCAGAGAACCGTTCAACTTTAGCTTTTTCAGTATTACTGGTTCAGGCGTACTTGGATTACTGTGATATTGAATGGTTTGCCTTGAAAACAAACAGAGATCATTTTGTCATTTTTGACAGTGCACCCAAGAACTGCATTTCTGACTCTTTTGTTGACTATGAGGGCTACTCCATTTCTTCTAAGGGATTCTTGCCCATAGTAGTAGATATAATGGTCATCTGAGTTAAATTTGCCCATTCTAGTCCTTTTTGTTAACTGATTCCTAAAATGTCAATGTTCATTCTTGCCATCTCCTGTTTGACCACTTCTCATTTACTTTGATTCATGGACCTAACATTCCAGGTTCCTATGCAATATTGTTCTTTACAGCATCAGACTTTACTTCCATCACCAGTCACATCCACAGCTGGACGTTGTTTTTGCTTTGGTTCCATCTCTTAATTCTTTTTCTGTTAATTCTTTTTCTTTCTATTTCTCCACACTTCTCCAGTAGCATATTGGGCACCTACCAACCTGGGGAGTTCACCTTTCAGTGTCATATCTTTTTGCCTTTTCATACTTTTCATGGGGTTCTCAAGGCAAGAATACTGAAGTGGTTTGCCATTCCCTTGTCCAGTGAACCACGTTTTGTCAGAACTCTCTGCTATGACCCATCCATCTTGGGTGGCCCTACATGGCATGCCTCATACTTTCATTGAGTTAGACAAGGCTAGAATAGCCTTTCCAATAAATGGTGCTGAGACAACTGGATATCCACATGTAAAAAAGTACAGTTGAACCCTTACTTCACATTGTATTCAAAACTGACTAAAAATGGATCATAGCCTTAGATAAAAGCTGTAAAACTCTTAAATTTTTCTTTTAAGAAACACAGAGGGATAAATCTTCATTACCTTGGGTTAGGCAATATTTTTTTAGATATGCACCAAAAGCATAAGTAACCAAAAAAAAAAAAAAAAAGCTTCATGAAGACCTTTTGTGCATCAAAGGACATCATCAAAAAAGTAAAAAGACAACCCACAGAATGAGAGAGAATATCTGCAAATCATATATCTGATAAGGGCCTAGGGCCAGATTATAAAAAGAACTCTTGCAACACAACAACGAAAAGACAACCCATTTTTTAAGGGCAAAGGACTTGAATAGACATTTCTCCAAAGAAGACATATAAAGGGCCAACAAGTATATGAAAAGATTTTCAACATCATTAGCCATTAGAGCAATGAAAATCGAAACCACTATGAGATACCTCTTCATACCCACTATGTGGCTGTAATAAAAAAAGACAGACAGTAAGTGTTGGCAAGCTTGTGGAGATATGGAAACTCTCATATACTGCTGGTGGAAATGTAAAATGGTGCTGCCACTTTGGAAAACAGTTTGACAGTTCCTCACAAATTTAGCATAGAGTTACCATATGACTCAGTAATTCTACTGCTTGGTATATACCCAAAAGAATGGCAAACAGGTATTTAAACAAATATTTTACATGAATGTCATAGCAGTACTATTTCAATTGGAAAAAGATGGCAACAGCCCCAAAGTTCATCAACCAATGAATAAATAAATAAAATGTGCTATATCCAATTAAATTCAGATATTAAATATTTGAAATAAGCAAATTTGTAGAAAACAGGTTAATGGTTGTGAGGGTTAGGAAATGGGGAGATGTGAAGCAAATGCTTAATGGTACAGGGTTTCCTTTTGGGGTGGTGAAATGTCCTGGAGTTAGATAGTGGCAATGATGAACAACATTGTCAATGTCAAGGATTCTCTGATTCTTCAACAGTGAACAGTAGTCAATATCCCAGAGACAAATGACTCAATGCAGTGAATCATGGATAAAAAATTCCAGATTTCTCTTTCTTTGAAAAAAAAAAAGCCCACTAACTAGGACTACTTGGTAGACTGGTAAAGTGGGCAATAAATTGACACCAAAAGCAAATTCAAAGCTTTTGAGTTAGAAGTCCCATTTAAGATGAAGATAAAGATCAGAAAAAAGAAGACCTACTAAAAGAGGAAGATGACTTTTTCTGAGGTATTCTATAGGGCTGCTTAGGAATTATAAGCTCTTTAAAAGTTCATTTAGGGTTGTCTAAGGACATGAAGACCTGGATGGGATGATGATAACAACAACAATGGCAACTAACATCTATTTGGGCATCATAATGTGCCAAATAGTATGCTAAGTATATACACAAGACAACTTATTAGGTAAGTGTTATAATTATTGCTTCCCTGGTGGCTCAGTGGTAAAAGAATCTGCCTGCCAACACAGGAGACACATGTTGATCCCTGGGTTGGGAAGATTCTCTGGAGAAGGAAATGGCAACTCCCAGTATTCTTGCCTGGGAAAAGGAAAAACAGAAGTTTCATCAAGATAACTTGCCTTAGCTTGCTCAGCTAGTAAATGATAGGAGCCAGGATACAAATTCATATCTGAATCTTTCCCAAGGTTGAGTCTTTAATCTGTACACTTTGTGGCCTCTTACAGAACACTTAGATAGGCAGAACTGACCTCTCTCATCTCATATGTACCTCAAACCCTGGAGGTGAGTTGCCCGTATCGTTGGGTCTTATTCTCTTCCTTACAGAGAAAAAAGACAGTACCAGGAAAAAAGATCAAGACGTTTGGCCATGGGGAAGGAAGGATGGGAGAGATGAAAAGAGAACTAACTGAACACTGAGCAAATATCAGGCACTTCATTTATTTCCTTTCACATCAAAACAAGTGTATTTACTGATTTTCTGATACTATATAATTATCATAAAAATCTCAAGCAAAAAGGAGAAAGTAAAAAACTTTCTCAACCTCATTTTCCAAAGGCAAACTCTAACTGGTTTGATGAATATAAAATATAATGTAATACTATTGATATAATAAACACTTGTACTTTGATTTCTGCAGTCTTCATAATCCTGAAGATAGGTAGTATTATCTTCATTTTAGACACAGATAAAAGCCTAGGGAGATTAAATACCTTGTCCAAGGTGGACAAGGTTCAAAACCAGAAAGCATGGTGACTTCAAAGTCCCGGGAACTTTTCAGTACTGTGCCTCTGGCAACTGTATCTTCTGTGCAGGTTTCCTGCCTAACACTTCTCCAAGTTCCCAGACCCCCCAGTTTTGTTCCTATCCTGCCTCCATCCTACTCCAATCTTCTAAAATACTCCCTTAATTTTTGATAATGGCACTTTCTGATAAGAGAAAACAAGAATGAAAAATCTTCAACATGTAAAGCTATTTAGGGATGGAATTACAGGCTATAAGCAGGAACAACCTGCAAACCTCACTGGGTCTCTATGGCTCTTTCAGTTGAACAGCTCAATATTAGAAATAGGTATTTGCATTTTCTCCATATAATCTCTCTCCCGACACTTTGCATCTATTTCCCCTCTCTCTCTTTTAAGTAGATGGTCAGGAAGAGCTCTGGGAAAATCGGTTTCTAAAAGGATTATATCTTTAAAAAAACAAAACAAAACAAAAAAACACCAAAGCAAACAAACTAACAACAACAACAAAAACCAAACACTAAAGTATGAAGAATGCAAGTTTCCACTCGTAACATGCAGTGCTATAGTGCAGAAGTTAGAAAAGAAGATGGCTGGAGTCTGATAACTTAATAACAGTTTACTCCTGAATGGAGAAGGGAAGATAAGGTTTTACTTAAGACAAGGGTTCTGCACATAAAAAGAATGGAACTAGAGTTGAAAAGAGCTATTTCATAACATTTTTTTTTAAGAATGGCAATTCTCTTTTTTTTAGAGGAATAACATTTTAAAAATATATTTATTTAGTTATTTGGCTGCCTCGAGTCCCAGTTGCAGCATGAGGGATCTTTCTTGCAGAGCTCAGGTTCAGCAGTTGTGGCCCGAGGGCTCAGCTGTGCTGCACTATGTGGGATCTTAATTCCCTGACCAGGGATTCAACCCACATCCCCTGTATTGCAAGGTGAATTTGTTACCATTGGACCACCAAGAAAGTCCCTTGTAACATTCTTTAAAAAACAAAAACTTCAGTGTATTCTTTTAGTCAAAGCCCTCTTCCCAATCCTACCCCCAAACTGAAGCCCAGTCATGGTCATCTTTAGCAAAAAAGGGGTTATGGCTCACAGTTGCTAGGCTTATCAGTTTGTTAAGAAATGCATCATAGTAAGAAAAGCCCAGAAATGAGAGACAAGACATTTGGATTATTTTCATCCAAGCTTTGCCACCAATTTTCCTGGATAAGTCTCTTCAATCCTCCAGAAACTCAGATTCTCCAGTTGTAATATGGTGCTGTGTGCTGTGTTTAGTCCTTCAGTCATGTCTGACTCTTTATGACACCATGGACTTAGCCTGCCAGGCTCCTCTGTTCATGGGATTCTATAGGGATTCTACAGGCAAGAATACTGCTGTGGATTGCCATGCTCACCTCTAGAGGATCTTCCCAAACCAAGGATCAAACCCAGGTTTGATCCACCTGCACTGCAGGTGGATTCTTCACTGTCTGAGCCACTAGGGAAGCCTTGTAATATGGTAGTTCAACCAAATGACATCTAAAGCTACTTCTAAAAAAGTGCTCTATAATGCTCCCTAGAGTTAGTCTTAGAGTCTTAGATTATAAAAAATCAGCCTTTCCCAAGCTGTGTTCTATGAAATTTATTATGTGTTAGGTGGAAGCTCTTCTGCAGTCAAATGATTTTAGGAAATGCTGGCTTAAGATCCATCCTGCACTGAAAAAGCACAGATGATGAAAAAGCCATAATTTTCCATAATTTTACATGGCATTCTCTGAAATACAGTGTTGTGTTCCAGGGCCTCTGCATGAGTCATCTCAAATGGGAACGACTTCTCTGGATGACGATTAGCAACTGACCTAAGCAGAAAATTACATTACCCAGTCTGATTACAGTGACATCATTATACAGAGAAGCTCTCTGATAGAATAAGTATCCACTAATCCATTTTTAAAACATATAATCAATAAGGGCTGAGCTAATGTCATTAAATTGCAACAATAATACCCATCACTCAAAACTATAGATTAGAAAACTACTCAAGCAGGAAGGAAAACATTTACATTTAGAGAGTCCCAGGGTAATAGACTTTCAATTCCAAAGATAAATGTGTCTTGGAACATACTGTTGGCAGCCATCTGGATGCTGGAAGGAAATGGTTAATCTTTCTGATACCTAACTCCAAGTATTTCTTTCTTTGCTTGGAATACTTTTGCAGGGCATCTGAAATCGAAATGTTTAAGGCACAGAGTTATGTAAAAAATTATGTTTGAATAGTATATGCAATAGTAGAACTGGACAGTGGAACGTAAAAGATTATCCAAGCCAAAGTGTCCCCACACTTAGAACATACACACTGCCAGCTACCTATTTGTAGTTAGAGGTAGGGTCAAGATCTAAATCTAACTTTCATTTCCTATTCCAGTGCTCATCACTTTATCAGGAAAAAAATATAGAAGATATTTTTGTGAAAGAGCAATTTGCAAAGCTTTGCTTTTAAAATAGCCATTTTAAATAGCAATATCTAGAAGACTCTATCTGTACCCTATCAATTCATTAAAACTACAAAAATATAACAAACTGGATTACACATGATTTTAGGAAAATATACCATGCTACATAATAACTAGAAGTGTTCACAGCCCTGAATTATACAATTAGTTATTCATTCTTTCAACTTCATCCAAATATTTGCTAAAATGCTGAAAGTGTTGGTTGCTCAGTTATATCCTATTCTTGTGACCCCATGGACTCCAGCTCACCAGGCTCTTCAGTTCATGGGATTTTCCAGGCAAGAATACTGGGGTGGGTTGCCATTCACTTCTCCAGGTGATCTTCCCCACCCAGGAAATGTGCTTTCAAACCCAGATCTCCTGCATTGCAGGCAGATGCTTTATCATCTGAGCCATATAGTTAAATTATACACTATGTTAGATACTAGGGATTTAAACATGAATAAGATTATAAATCTCATGCTGCTAAGTCGCTTCAGTCGTGTCCGACTCTTTGCGACCCCATAGACGGCAGCCCACCAGGCTCCTCCGTCCCTGGGATTCTCCAGGCAAGAACACTGGAGTGGGCTGCCATTTCCTTCTCCAGTGCAGGAAAGGGAAAAGTGAAAGTGAAGTCGCTCAGTCGTGTCCGACTCTGTGCGACCCCGTGGACTGCAGCCTACCAGGCTCCTCTGTCCATGGGATTTTCCAGGCAAGAGTACTGGAGTGGGGTGCCATTGCCTTCTCCATATAAATCTCATACACAACTTCTAATATTAATTTTTAGTCGCTGCTGATGCGAATATCAGTATTTTCTAAGCATTATTATGTGCAAGGCATTAACTTGTCCTCAAGACTCTTAGGACCTAATAAATGAGATAAAACACTATGAATGTGGTAGGCAGAATTCTAAGATGGCTCCAGCTTTCCCAGGATTCTTGAATATGATGGATTTTATTTCCATGAATAGGTTATTATGGCACAACTTATTTTATTTATTTATTTATTTATTTTTACAACTGATTTTAATATAAGGAATTTATTCTGGTGGACCTAATCTAACCACACAAGCCCTTTAAAAGCACAGTTTTCTCTAGCTGGTGGCAGGAAAAGAAGTCAGAGATTTGAAACACAGTTAAGATTTGATGTGCCATTGCTGGATTAACACTGAGAAGGCCACATGTTAAGAAATCCAAGCGGACACTAGGAGCTGAGAGTGGCCTGTGGCTGACAGTTGGCAAGGAAACAAGGAGCTCTAAGGCTTACAACCACAAGGTTGTAATTCTGCCAATAAGAATGAGAAAAAAAGCAGATTTCTCCAGTCGAGAACTCAGCCCAGCCAGACACTTCGATTTTGACCTTTTAATACTCTAAGCAGAGAACCTAGCTACCCTGTCAGACTACTGACCTACAGAACTGTGAACTAAAAAATGGATGTTACACAGCAATAGGAAATTAACACAACAAACCATTACCAAGTATAGGAACTGTATGAGTTCAGAGCATCTGCTAAGGTGGCAAGATAGGTCTGGAATAATAACACATAACTCTGTGTGTGTGTGTGTGTGTGTGTGTGTGTGTGTTTCAGTTGTGTCTGACTCTTTCCAACCCCATGGACCGTAGCCCACCAGAAGCTCCTTTATCCATGGAATTTTCCAGGCAAGAATGCTGGAGTAGGTTGCTATTTCCTTCTCCAGGAGATCTTCCTGATCCAGGGATTGAATCTGGGTCTCCTGCACTGCAGGGGGACTCTACTGTCTGAGCCATCACATGCTATAATAATAATAATAATAATAATAATGATAATATATTCTCCCTTCAAACCAGGCTAGAAAAGTTTCCTTGTACTGTAACAGAGCCCATGTGTTCTCCAGAAATCTTGAGAGAAAACTCCCAAGTGTGGCTATATAATTCTATAGCTAAAGGTCTTGGAGAATATTATGGACTGTTTCACTAGAAGCTTCTGATGCTCTTCCCTTCTTTACGAAGCACAAGGTTTGCCCTAGAGCAAGCCTCTTTTCTGCCAAGTCAGGTTTCCTTTCTTTCCTGGGCTATCTGCAACAAAACCTCCTCCTGGAACCTGAAGAAGGAAATGGCAATCCACTCCAGCACTCCTGCTTGGAAAATCCCATGGACGTAGGAGCCTGACAGGCTACAGTTCATGGGGTCGCAAAGAGTCAGACGCAACTGAGCGACTTCCCTTTCCTCCTGGAAAGCACGGACCTTTCTCCCTCTTTCCCTCTATTTTCTCTTTCAAACATTTGTTAGCTGGCCACTTGGTGCCAAACAACGTGAATAGGTAAAAGACTGCAGTGGCTCAGAAGAGATGGAGAGTACTTCCGGCTACCTGGGGATGGGGTATATTGGAAAGGTCAAAAATTACTTTACTTTGCTTTTGCATAAGCAAAGAAGTCACACTTCAGGAATCAAGAATGCTGAAGGAAGGGCAGTATACCCAAAATTTGAAAATCTCTATTCCTCTCATTCTTGTTACTGGATGCAAAGCCCTTGTCTAACACTGCAGCTGCTGCATGAGCTGGCATTCTCCTAATTTAAGCCTGATGAACAGAGGAAATCAGATTGCTCATACAATTCAATTATGTTGTCAAAGACACAAGCAGTTCCTTCTCAATTCACAGCAATGTCTGCAAATTTAAAATATAGACGAGTTTCACAGGGATGAGCAAGGCTTCAGAACCAGTTATTACATGTATTGTGCTCACTTAGGGCTAGAAATGCTCAAAATAAAGATTTAAAAGGAAAATCTTTAAAAGCCCATCTTATCTGTATTACAAGGAGATCAAACCAGTCAGTCCTCAAGGAAATCAACCCTGAACATTCATTGGAAGGACCTAAACCTCCAATACTTTGGCCACCTGATGGCGACTCATTAGAAAAGGCCCTGATGCTAGGACTGAAAACAGAAGGGGAAACAGAGGACGAGATGGCTGGTTGGCATCACTGACTCAATGGACATGAGTTTGAGCAAGCTCCCAGAGTTGGTGATGGATAGGGAAGCCTGGAGTGCTGCAGTCCATGGGGTCGCAAAGATTTGGACACGACTGAGCAACTAAACTGCACTATCTGTATTACACTTTATCTGCATCACCAATCTCTTCCTTAGTTGTTTCAAGTTTTGTTTTGTTTTGAAAAAATGTTTCACATGTGCTTTAAGAAGGATGTATAGTTGACTGTGGAACAGCATGGGGGGCGGGGGTAAGAGACTCAATCCTTTGACTCCCCGGCTCAGGGGAAAATCTTTAAATGATACTGTCAGCCTTCCAGACTGAATCCAAGGTTCCACATCTGAGGATTCAACCAACCAGAGCAGTACTTGTGTGTGTGTTGCTGTGTGGTGTGTATGTGTGCACACGCACTCAGCCACTGTCATGTCCAAGTCTTTTGTGGCCCCATGGACTGTAGCCCATCAGGCTCCTCTGTCCATGGGGTTTTCCAGACAAGAATACTAGAGTGGGTTGCCATTTCCTCCTCCAGGGTGTGTTCTGACCCAGTGATCCAGCCTGCGTCTCCTGCATTGGCAGGTGGGTTCTTTACTGCTGAGCCACCAGGGAAGCCTGTTAACTTCAAATGTCCCCATTTTAGATCCACATGCTATTGCTGTCTGGGATTTTTATTGTCTTTTAAAAATTCCATAATTATACATAATTCTTATAAAATGTTCATTTAGACTTACTGAGGAAAGTTTATTCATTTATTTGCTCACCTCTCTTCCTTAGCACTCAGTGATGTTTAGTATCTTTTCATGTACCTATTGGAGATATGTATATCTTCTTTGGAAAAATGTCTGTTCATCTCTTCTGTCCATTTTTAAATTGGGTTGTTTTTAGTTGTTGAGTATGAATTCTATATATTTTGAGGTATTAATCTCTTATCAGATATATCATTTGCAAATATCTTCTCCAATCTGGTAGGTTGTCCTTGACCGATGGTTTCTCTGTTGTGCAAAAGCTTTTCAGTTTGAAGTAATCCCATTTGCTTATTTTTGCGTTTGTTTCTCTAGCCTGAGGAGACATACCTAGAATGATATTGCTAAGAGCAATGTCAAAGAACATACTGCCTTTAGGAGGTTTATGGTTTCAGGTCTTTTATTCAAGTCTTTGATCCATTTTGAGTTAATTGTGTATGGTGTAAGACAGTGGTTTTCTTCCTTCCTTCCTTCCTGAGTTAGGAATTGTTCCCTTCTCTTTAATTTTTTGGACAGTTTGAGAAGGATAGGTATTACATGTTCTTTAAATATGTGGTAGAATTCACCTGGGAAGAAATCTGGTCCTGGACTTTAGTGTTTGGGGGGCTTTTTGATTACTGTTTCAATCTCTGTATTAGTGAGCAGTCTTCAAACTTTCTATTTCTTCCTGATTAGGTCTTGGAAAGTTGTATGATTCTAAGAATTTGTCCATTTCTTGTAGATTGCCCAATTTGTGGGGTGTATAGCAGCAGCTGTTAATAATATGTTCTTATAATTCTATTTCTGTGGTGTATATTGTTATTTCTTCTCTTACTTCTGATTTATCAGGATCCTCTACTTCTTCTTAGTTAATTTTGCCAATGGTTCGTCAATCTCGTTGATTTTTTCAAAGTACCAGCTTTTAGTTTCATTGAGCTTTTCTATTGTCTTTTATTCTTGTTTCATTTATTTCTGCTCTGATCTTTATTATTTTCTTCCTTCTACTAACTTTTGTCTCTGCTTGTTCTTTCATTACTAGTTCCCTTAGGTGTAAGATTAGATTATTTATTTGAAATTTTTCTTATTTCTTGAGATAGACCTCTATTGCTATATACTTTCCTTATAGTATCACTTTTGCTGTATCCCATAAATTTTGGTATGTCATATTTTCATTATCTTCAGATTTTTAAAATTTCTCCCTTGATTTCTTTGTTGAGTAAAGTTATTTAATAGCATGTTTCTCAGTCTCCACAGATTTGTGATTTTTCCAGTCTTCTTCTTGTGGTTGATTCTAATTTCATTCCACCACTCTTTTATCTTTTTCCCAATTCATTTTGCACTCATTTTATTTTTCCTTTTTATTTTTTAAATTCATGGAGGGATATGAATGAGGAAGTTTAGAGTCTTCATGTTTTTGAGGGCCTACCAAAGATTAAAAATGATATTTTAACTGTAGTTTATCAAGGACCTAGTTATATAATGGGAAGGATCTTTAAAATCTGCTGTACCATGCTGACATCACAGTAAAATGTCTTCCACATTCCCCACCACTGTCCCTTCTATCCCACTCCTGTCCCTAAAGGCAACCAATGTTTTCAGCTTCTTTGCCTCTTTCCAGAGATATTCTATACTCATGCCATTGTTGTTTAGTTGCTAAGTCGTGTCCAACTTTGCACTGCAGTCTGACCCCATGGACTGAAGTGTACCAGGCTTCCCTGTCCTTCACTATCTCCTGGAGTTTGCTCAAACTCATGTCCGTTGAGTCAGAGATGCCATCCAACCATCTTATCCCTCTCTCACCCTCTTCTCCTCCTGCCCTTGATCTTTCCTAGCACTGGCGTCTTTTCCAATGAGTCGGCTCTTTGCATCAGGTGGCCAAAGTATTGGAGCTTCCGCTTCAGCATCAGTCCTCCTAATGAATATTCACGGTTGATTTTCTTTGGATTGACTGGTTTGATATTGCTGACCCAGGGGTCGAACCAGGGTCTCCTCCACTGCAGGCAGATTCTTTACCATCTGAGTCACTAGGAAAGTTCATACTTATGTAGGTAACTGAATTTATAATTTTTCTTCTTTTATGCAAATAGTAACAGACTGTATACACTTTGCATTTCATCTCTTTTTTTTAATTTGAAAAGATCTTAGAAATTGTTCCCTATCAATACAAAAAGAGCTTCTTCATCTTCTTTATGGCTTCATTTTAAACCAATTTAACAGGCCATCTAAAATCTCACCTGTTCCCTCAGTGCTCTTTACTCCTTCAGGACTATGTCCTCATGAGACTTTTCATCTACTTATTGGTCATGTGTTTAGTTCTTTAGAGAACCATCTATTCAAATCCCTTGACCATTTCTTTCATTGTTGTCTTTTCATTTTTGAATTTTACAAATTCTTTTCATATTCTATTGATTAGATGCTTATCAGATACATAATTTGTAAATATTTTGTCTCATTTTGTGGTTTGTGTTTTCACTTTATTGACAGTGTCCTGTGAAACACAAACATTCTTAATCTAGATAAAATTGATCAATTTTTTTCTTTATTGCTTGTTCTTTTGACATAGTATCTAAAAACAGAAACAAAAAATCCCCATTGTCCAATCCAAGGTCACAAAGACTGACATCTACATTTTCTCCTAAGAATGGTATGTGTGTGTGCGTGCACACGCGCGTGCTCAGTCTCTCAGTCATGTCCAACTCTTTGAAACTCCATGGGCTTTGGCTCACCAGGCTCCTCTGTCCATGGGATTTTTCCAGCAAGAATACTGGCGTAGGTTGCCATTTCCCTCTCCAGGGGATCTTCCCTAACTAGCAACCGAACCCATATCTCCTGCTTGGCAGACAGATTCTTTACCACTGTGCCACCTGGGAAACTTATAACTATTGTCAGCAATTAATCCTCTCACTTTTGTTTACCTGGGAATATCGTATTTTCCCCATTTTTGAAGAATAATGTTGTTGGATATTGAGTTCTTGATTGACAGTTTTTTTAGTATTTTGAATGTGTCATCCCACTGCCTTGTGCCACTGCCTTCATCATTTCTGACGAAAAATAAGCTGATAATCTTTTTAAAGATTCCTTATAAATGAT
Source organism: Aepyceros melampus (assembly GCA_006408695.1). Taxonomy (NCBI): domain Eukaryota; kingdom Metazoa; phylum Chordata; class Mammalia; order Artiodactyla; family Bovidae; genus Aepyceros; species Aepyceros melampus. The sequence goes on from SJXQ01012136.1 coordinate 441,082, forward strand.
ATGAGACACTTCTCTTTCGCCATTTTCAGACTGTCTTTGGGTTTGGCTTTCAACAAAATTGAATTATGATGTCTCTAGGTATGGATCTATTTTGAGCTTATCCTACATTTGGAATTTTTTGAGCTTCTTGAATATATAAAATCATGTATTTCATCAAATTTGAGAAGTTTTCTGGCTTTATTTCTCTAGATATTCTTTCTTTTTCCTGGCTTTATTTCTTCAAATAGTCTTTCCTTTGTCTGTCCCTTTAAGAACTCCTATTATGTTTACGTTGGTATGCTTGTTGATGTGCCAGAAGACTCTGAGGTTCTGTTTTTCTTCTTTTTTATTTCAGTTCCCCAGATTGTATATAATTTCAGTTGACCAATCTTCAAGTTCACTGATTTTATGCATGCTTAGATCTACTATTGGACCTCTCTAGTGAATTCTGCCGGAGAAGGCAATGGCAACCCACTCCAGTACTCTTGCCTGGAAAATCTCATTGACTGAGGAGCCTGGTAGGCTGCAGTCCATGGGGTCACTAAGAGTTGGGCACAACTGAGTGACTTCACTTTCACTTCTCACTTTCATGCATTGGAGAAGGACATGGCAACCCCCTCCAGTGTTCTTGCCTGGAGAATCCCAGGGACCGGGGAGCCTGGTGGGCTGCCATCTATGGGGTGGCACAGAGTCGGACACAACTGAAGTGATTTAGCAGCAGCAGCAGCAGCAGTGAATTCTGTATTTCTGTTATTGTACTGTAGAATTTCTTTGTACGTGTATATACACACACATACATGCACACAGATTTTTTATCTTTTTATTATTCTCTACCTGGAGAGACATCATACTCATATTTTCCTTTAATTCTTTATATACCATTTGCTTTAATTATTTAAACATATTTAAAATAGCTAACTAAAGGGCTTGTCTATTAAATGTCCCACAATTGGAGTCTTCAGAGACAGTTTCTATTGAGTATCTTTTTTTCCCCTCCATATATGGGCCATAGTTTTCTGCTTATTTGCATATCTTGCAAGTGTTTTTTGAAAAGCAGACATTTTAAATAATATAATGTGGCAACTCTGGAGGTCAGGATCTCTCAGGTATTCAGGTTAGTTGTTCCTGCTGCTGTTTTCCCCCCCATTTGTTTGTTTAGTGATTTTGATGAACAAATGCCTGCACTCTTTTTCATTCAAGAAGTTTTTTAAAAGTTTTTTCTAACTTTTTATTTTATAGTAGAGAATAGCTGATTAACAATGTTGTGATAGTTTCAGGTGGACAGCAAGGGACTCAGCCATACATACACACATATCCATTCTCCGCCAACTCCCCTCCCATCCACGTTACCACATACCATTGAGCAGAGTTCCCTGTGACATACAGTAGGACTTTGTTATCAATCTAAAATATATCAGTGTGTACATATGGATCCCAAACTCCCTAACTCTCCCTTCTCCCCATCCTTCCCCTTTGGCAACCACAAATTCATTCTCTGTGAGTCTGTTTCTGTTTTATAAGTAAGTTCATTTGTATCATTTCTTTTTTGTACTCTTTGTTTGTGTGGTCAGTGAAGTCACTGCTTGGTGAGCTCAGTGGTCTCCTAATGACTGGAAATTTCTTTAAATGCCTGGGACCAGTAAGTCTCCTAGTCTTTGCTGAGGGTCTGTGTGTGTTGGGCAAGGACTTTGAAACTCAGCCATGCAGTTCACAACTCTGATTTAGCCTATAAGCCCTCCTTATACTAAGCCTCATGTTAGCCAGCGGTGAGAGGTGGGGGTCTTACCAGGTGTTTCTGGTACAGGCACACAGTCCTGCATATGTACACAGCCTTCTGTGCTGGGCTTAGTTGATCAGTCATGTCCAACTCTTGGCAACCCCATGGACTGTAGCCCACTAGGCTCCTCTGTCCGTGGGGATCTTCCAGGCAAGAATACTGGAGTGGATTGCTATGCCCTCCTCTCGGACATCTTCCCAACCCAGGGATCGAAGCCAGGTCTCCCACATTGCAGGCAGATTCTTTACCATCCGAGCCACCAAGGAAGCCTGCATACAGTCTCAGAAATGTATCATACAGAAAAGTATGGAGCTTTTTAAAGCCCTCTATAGACATCTCATTCCCTAATGTTTCGCTTTGTTTCACCTCAGGCGGTCATAATGTTAAACAATTGCTACAGATTGCTTTCAATAAATACTCCCAGAGAAAAGGGTTTTCTTACTGGGCAATTTTCCAGTCAGTCAAGCCTTGCAAGTGAAGTCTTACAGGGAACCATGAAAGTGAAAGTGAAGTCGCTCAGTCGTGTCCGACTTTTGTGTCCCCATGGACTATAGCCTAGCAGGCTCCTCCCTCCATGGGATTCTCCAGGCAGGAATACTGGAGTGGGTTGCCATTTCCTTCTCCAGGGGATCTTGACCCAGGGATCGAACCCAGGTCTCCCACATTCCAGGCAGATGCTTTAGCCTCTGAGCCACCAGAGAACCATAAGACAAGTCAAATAATGACAATTCTCTGGAAATGTGGCTTCAAAGGAACTCCATCCTCATTCTACCCATCCAGTGGCTGACAGTCTGCTGGTTTTAATGGTGATGGCAGGCTACTGGTTTTCAAGGCTACAGTGGAGCTGAGGCATGAGGACTTGAATAGGGCAAGTTATAGCACCGCAAGATTTTTTGTTCTTATTGAGATTCAGCCATTTTTAAAATGCTCTCTGCATTGCCGTAAGCCTTTAGTTCACATCCATAGTTCTGACTAAGTTGATTCTGACAGTCTTTGCTGGTACTCTCATTGCTTTTATGGAGAGGACTGTCAGAGGTCTTTACTCCATCATTCTCACTGAGGCAGCTCTTAATTTCCTTCCTGACTTAGGCAATTCTTCTTAACTTGACCCACTCTCCATTTTCTTTATTTCTGTTTCCTCACACTCTCTATCTTCGGGGGCATAATCTCCTTCCTCTTGAATCTAGAGTCACTGTGCACTTCTATGAGACACTTCCACACCATCCTCTGACGTATTCTTAAATCTGTGGTCATGTTCTGTTCCTAAACACCCTCTTCCTATTATGGCAAACTCTGATTCATTCTTTATGATCTAGTTCAAATATCAACTCTTCTGTTAGGTCCTCCTCACTCCATTTAGCAATGAACAAAATCAGTCATCCCTGCCCCTCTTCCTATAGCCCTCTTTATATGCATCTATTTATTATAGCTAATATTTAATGTATCCTGTTTCCTTTGTTGTTGTTGTTGTTCGGTCATTAAGTCATATCCAACTCTTTGTAAGCTCATGGACTGCAGCATGCCAGGCTCCTCCGTCCTCCACTACTTCCCAGTTTTGTTTGTTCAAATTCATGTCCATTGAGTTGGTGATGCTATCTAACCATCTCATCCTGTCTCCTTTACAAGACTGCAAGTCTTTCAGGACAGATACTATACCTTTTCATCTTTGTACACTTAAAATCTAATACAGAGAAGGTACTGAGAAAATGTTTTTTGAATTGATTTTCAGTAAAGAAGTTACCACTCTACTGGCGATAAAAACCAATCTCAACAAAGGCATTAAGTCCTCAGATGAAAGCAGAAGCTTATGGTCACAACTGAATTTTATCATATAAATCTAATTTTAAAAAGTCTTATAGTTAACAGAATAAACAGAAAAGCCATGTAATTCCTTTTTATTTAACTTTGAGAAAACATCACTTGGAATCAGATTAATGAGAACATCCTTCTGGTGCTCTGGACTGACTCTCTGGACACCTGGGTTCTCTTTCAATCCACCTTCTGACCTGCTGTAGGATTCTGAAGGAGCCAAAAAGAATCTGCCCTTTAAGGTGGAAGTGATTAATTTCATCTTTAACCCATACGTGCTCTATCAAATTTATATTTTTTAAGAGTTCTCTTTCTGTATGTATGCTGTATGGAAAAAGCATTACAAGAAGACAAAGAGGAAGCAGGACGAGTAGGTAGGAAGCTACCTCAAAAGTCTAAGGAAAAACTGACAGCAACCTGAACCAAAGTGAAATGAGATGATATGAGAAATTCTGGAGACAGAAAATATTTGATTTGGTGTCAGGCTGAAAGTGAAAAGTGAAAGGGCTTCCCTGCTAGGTCAGATGGTAAAGAATCTGTCTGCAATGTAGGAGATGCAAGTTTAATCCCTGGGTTAGAAGATTCCCTGGAGAAGGAAATGGAAACCAGCTCCAGTATTCTTGCCTGGAGAATTTTGTGTGGACAGAGGAGCCTGGTACGCTACAGTCCATGGGGTCACAAAGAGTCAGACACAACTGAGTAACACTTTCACTTTTTTCCTTTCACTTTTCTTAGATGTGAAAAATAAGGGGAAAGGAGTCAAAGCTATCCAAAAGTTATAGCTTGAATGGTCAGGCTGCAGTATTAATATTACTTATTAAGATGGGGGAAAGTGTTGAGAAGGAAATGGGTTTCAAGGGGAAAATATTTAAGGGCCCTGTTTTTGGTCATGAATATAAGACATTAAGTGAAGATGTCATGCAGATAATTGAAACTCAAAGGACAGATATTACCAGAAATAAAAATTTGGAAGTTATAAGATCAAGACAGTATAAAACCTACAGCACTGGTTGAGATAACCTAAGAAAATAATTAACAGAGAGAAAAGAGATAAGGGCTCAGTTTTGAGCCCTGAGGAATCCCAACATTTAGGGACCAGGTAGAGGGAGAATAACGAGGAAGTCTACTAAAAAAGAACAGCCACTGAGGTAAGAGAAAGAAATAGGGAGTGGCCAGCTGTGCTGAATGTTGCTGACAGAGCAATTTCAATGAGGACAGAGAAATGGCCAATGTATTTGTCCAGCTAGGAGTGCTGGTCCTTTTAAAGGCGTCTTTTCAGTGCAGTTGAAGGGGACGGTGCAGAAGCCAGACTGTACTGAGCTGAAGAGTAAATGGAAGGTGAGAAAGAGATGACTTCATGTACAGACAAATTTCTTGAAATGTTTGTTTCCCCTTGACTTCAGTGACACTATACTTACCTGATTCTTCAACCTATCTGGCTGCCTTTTTTGGGTCATCTTTGCTGAGTTACCCTCTGCTGCTGCTGCTGCTGCTGCTGCTAAGTCGCTTCAGTCGTGTCCGACTCTGTGCGATCCCATAGACGGCAGCCCACCAGGCTCCGTCCCCGAGACTCTCCAGGCAGGAACACTGGGGTACCGGGCTCCGCCGTCCCTGAGACTCTCCAGGCAGGAACACTGGAGTGGGTTGCCATTTCCTTCTCCAATATGTGCATACATGCCAAGTCACTTCAGTCGTGTCTGATTCTATGCGACTATCTTTAAATGTTGAAGTTCTTCAGAATTTAGGTCATCTAATGCTGTTCCCTCCTTTCCACCTAACAGCTTCAGTTCCACATGCAGGCCAGTGACGCCCAGATTTTACACTGGATCTTTGTCTCAGATCTCCCCTCTAAGCTCTAGAATTGCATATTCAATTGCCTGTTCAAGATCTTGAAATTAACCTCTGTATTCCCTTTCCACACCTGTTTTTCTTCTAGTGTGTCAAATTCTCTGCAGATTATATCATTATCTTCTCAGTAGTTCAAGACAGACACCCAGGAGTCATGTTTCATTTTTTTCTCTCCCTGTGTACCACACTCAATCCAACAGGAAGTCCGGTTCATTCTACCTTCACATATGTCTCATTTACAGACTATCTATGGGTCAAATATTCAAAGACTCTTCATCTACATATCTTTCTCATTAAGGGTCACAAATACCCAGTAGAGCAGGTATTATCCCCATCCTGAAACTGAAGCTTAGAAAGGGTAATAAACTTACTGTGATAGTAAATGGCAGAGAAAGAGGGATTCAAGACTAAACACTGTAACTCCACACTACCTCTGACCCTATCACTCAACCTCTCTGAGGCCAAGTCTCTTCAGGAGTAAAATGGACCTAATACTTTCCATCTTTAGGCTATTGTTTTAAAATTTTAAATAAACTATAAGTTACACATACCTAGTACTGGGTATCAATTCAATAAACATTAAGTTCCTTTACAGTCTTTTACTCTTTCTTCTATACATCTTTTTTTCTGGGGCAAATTCAGCAATATTAGGATTACAGAGCTGAACAAAGATTGCTCCTTGGTTTCAAGAAGCAAATATTTTAAGAAGACAAAATGAAAAAAACATAAAACAATGAGATAATAATATAAGACAGTAGATAACTAAGCATTAAATTGCATAGCAGTCTTTTCATAATAAAATTTCAGAGAAAGGGGAAAGGGCAGTTGGGGGGAAGGGGATGGGAGTAGGCTTCTGGAAAGGTCTATTAGGACAGGAAGGATGTATATTAAGGATATCAGCAAAGAGGGGCAGGACACTCAGAAAATAAAGTTACTGATATGGAAATGAGAAAAACATGCCCAGATCAATGATGAGAGCAAACTGATTTCAGCAAGAGGTACTTATTTTTCCCCACATCAAAGTATTTTACTACTAAGTTTCCTTGAAACAATTTAAGTTCCCAATGGAACAAGGAAAATTTGAGCCCATTATTAAGATCAAATAATTTGGCAGGCAAAGCCATCACTAAACCATCTGCCCACCTTCCCAGGGAATAGGAACAAGCCCCAGATTCTGACCCACAGAAGACAAAAATAACTCATATGCTGTGGTGTGCTCTGAGAATAACATTACACTGTCAAAAGGGGCTAATGACGTCAATCACATTTTCTTGGCTTGCATCTCTCAGCTGACAGCAACCAAGAGCATTCCTATGTCTAAAGTTTCCTTGGATTAAAAACCCACAGAGACAACTAATACTGATATACCCAGTACATCTGGGGCCTGAATTAATAAGTTTTAATTATCCAGGGGCCTGTTCAATAAACCAATTTGGCTTCTATGACAATGAAATGGTGATATATAATTTGCTCAAACATTCAGCAAAGCTTCTGGACAGTGGCATCATAGCATATTAGAGTTGGAAAGAAAGTTAAAGATTTCTTTGGTTTTATTTTACTAATGAAGACACAAAGCATCTGTCTACAATGCAGGAGACCTGGGTTCGAGCCCTGGGTTGGGAAGATCCCCTGGAGAAGGAAATGGCAATCCACTCCAAGACTATTGCCTGGAAAATCCCATGGACAAAGGAGCCTGGTAGGCTACAGTCCATGGGGTCGCAAAGAGTCGGACACGACTGAGCGACTTCACTCAACTTCACTCAGTGAAGACACAGGAGCCCAAAGGGGATAAGTGATAAGTTCAAAGCCAAACGGACCCTGAAGGAGAGGAGGTCATCATGATGGCAAACAGATCCTGGAGAAAGAGAGTCACATAGGGCCCCTGGTGAGAAAAGTAATGAAAATGAAGAGAAAGGAAAATATAGAGCTACTCTCAGAGCACCAATGGTTCTTCAGTACTGATTAAGGAACATAAAAAAAAGAGTTTCTGAAGTCACCTCAAATTCTGGCTCAACAGTCTCTCTCCTCAGTTCCCCATAAGCTGCTGCCTTGCATTTATTTGATGGTCAAGTCCTCTGTTCCAAGCAGAGATGTTAAGTCATGGGCAAATTATAGAGGCTAGACCACTGTTAAGTTTCCAGTAAATCTTGAGACTTCATTATTTTGACAGAAGTAAATATATAACAGAAATAATACCCATAATCCAGCATTAAATCAGTCAAAATTCAGGTCTTCTGATTTCTAATCCAGTGCTATTCTCCAGTGTAATAAGGGACTAATAAGGGACTAACACATGGAACAAAGAACCTAAAAAATAACATATATTATGGCAGAAAGTGAGGAGGAACTAAAAAGCCTCTTGTTGAAAGTGAAAGAGGAGAGTGGAAAAGTTGGCTTAAAGCTCAACATTCAGAAAACGAAGATCATGGCATCTGGCCCCATCACTTCATGGGAAATAGATGGGGAAACAGTAGAAACAGTGTCAGACTTTGTTTTTTTGGGCTCCAAAATCACTGCAGATGGTGACTGCAGCCATGAAATTAAAAGGCGCTTACTCCTTGGAAGAAAAGTTATGACCAACCTAGATAGTATATTCAAAAGCAGAGACATTACTTTGCCGACTAAGGTCCGTCTAGTCAAGGCTATGGTTTTTCCTGTGGTCATGTATGGATGTGAGAGTTGGACTGTGAAGAAGGCTGAGCGCAGAAGAATTGATGCTTTTGAACTGTGGTGTTGGAGAAGACTCTTGAGAGTCCCTTGGACTGCAAGGAGATCCAACCAGTCCATTCTGAAGGAGATCAACCCTGGGATTTCTTTGGAAGGAATGATGCTAAAACTGAAGCTCCAGTACTTTGGGCACCTTATGCGAAGAGTTGACTCATTGGAAAAGACCCTGATGCTGGGAGGGATTGGGGGCAGGAGGAGAAAGGGACGACCGAGGATGAGATGGCTGGATGGCATCACAGACTCAATGGACGTGAGTCTGAGTGAACTCCGGGAGTTGGTGTGGACAGGGAGTCCTGGCGTGCTGCGATTCATGGGGTTGCAAAGAGTCGGATACGATTGCGCGACTGAACTGAACTGAACTGAATGGGACTATAAAAGTCCCCAGATTTGTAGAGCAGCAATGGATATATCTCCTCTTCCCAACCCAGGGATTGAACCTGCATCTCCTGCACTGACAGGCAGATTCTTTACCACTGAACCACCAAGGAAGCCCATTCTTTCCTTGTAGGGCTTCCCTGGTGGCTCAGAGGTTAAAGCGTCTGCCTGCAATGCGGGAGACCTGGGTTCGATCCCTGGGTCGGGAAGATCCCCTGGAGAAGGAAATGGCAATCCACTCCAGTATTCTTGCCTGGAGAATCCCATGGACAGAATAGCCTAGTAGGTTACAGTCCAGGGGGTCGCAAAGAGTCGGACACGACTGAGTGACTTCACCTTCACCTTGTAGGGCCTAGAATTATGTATATGCTAAGCAGGAGAAGGCAATGGCACTCCATTCCAGTACTCTTGCCTGGAAAATCCCATGGATGGAGGAGCTTGGTGGGCTACAGTCCATGGAGTCGCTAAGAGTTGGACAGGACTGAGCGACTTCACTTTCACTTTTCACTTTCATGCATTGGAGAAGGAAATGGCACCCACTCCAGTGTTCCTGCCTGCAGAATCCCAGGGATGGGGGAGCCTGGTGGACTGCCGTCTTTGGGTCGCACAGAGTCAGACACGACTGAAGCGACGCAGCAGCAGCAGCAGCAGCAGCAGCAGAAGGTGCCTACATGACCAGCCCGAGGGAAAACTTGGGGCGCTGAGTCTCTAGTGAGCTTTCTTGGAAGACAGCATTTCTACTTGTCACAACTGGTGCTGGAGGAATCAAGCAGATTCTGTGTGACTCCACCAAGGAGGACTCCTGGAAGCTTACACATAGTTTTCTCCATGCTTCATCTTGTGCATCTTTTCCCTTCGCTGACACTGCTTTGTATCCTTTTGCTATGATAAATCTTAGCTGTGAGGATGACTATATGCTGAGGCCTGGAATCTTCCCTCCTAGCAAATCACCAAACCTGAGGGTGGTCTTAGGGACTCCTGACACATAGATGGAGCCTTTTCCTCCCTTCCTTAGTTTCTGCCCCTTGGCCCTTCAGTTCTACACCTTGGAACAAATGCTAAAGTTAATGACAAACCAAGAAACAAACAGAGAGAGAACAGCATGAGCCATAGGAAAGCTCACTAGAGGTAATACTACTTGTGTTGGGCCTTAAGTAATGAGTAGTATATAAATAGGTGGAAAATAAATTACAAATCAATCCATTTAGAAATAGGGCAAGCACTTCGACACAGGATAAAGCAGAAGACTGTGGGAGAGGGGCATATTTGGAGGCAGAAGGATGGCTCAGGTGGCTATTGAGGAAAAAAGTCTGAGATTCTCAATCTCTTAATTTTTGAGCACTGTTACAAATCATCAGTTCAATTGCAGACCCTTTTCTAACTCAGAAATGTCCACATTCTTTGGGTCTATTACAAAGGACTGTGTGCGTGCTCAGTCATGTCATGTCCTACTCTTTGCAACCCCATGGACTGTAGCCCACCAGACTCCTCTGTCCACGGAATTTTCCAGGCAAGAATACTGGAGAGGGTTGACATTATTTTCTCCAGGGGATCTTCCTGACCCAGGGATCAAACCCACGTCTTTTATGTCTCCTGCATTGGCAAGGAGATTGTTTACCACTTGCACCACCTGGGAAGCCTTATAAAGGACTGATCATTACCAAATTGTCTTCTCAAGTATTCTTTCTGTGATTTGCATTGGTAACAAAAAAAAAAAAAGGTAAATTAAGAGAAGAAGCTAGAAGTTCAAATACCTAAAATGAACAATCAGATAATATTCACTAAAATGTTCAGTCACCCAGTTGCGTCCAATTCTTTGCGACCCCATGGACTGTAGCATGCCAGGCCTCCCTGTCCCTCATCATCTCCCAGAGTTTTCCCAAGTTAATGTTCATTGCATTGGTGATGCCATCCAGGCATCTCATCTTCTGATGCCCTCTTCTCCTTCTCCCTCAATCTTTCCCAGCATCGTGGATTTTTCCAATGAGTCGTCTGTACACATCAGATAACCAAAATACAGGAGCTTCAGCTTCAGCATCAGTCCTTCCAGTGAATATTCAGGGCTAATCTCCCTTAAGATTGACTGGTTTGACCTCCTTGCTGTCCAAGGGATTTTCAGGAGTCTTCTCCGGCACCACAGTCCAAAGGCATCAATTCTTTAGCGTCTGCCTTCTTTACGGTCCAGTTCTCACAACCATACATGACCACTGGGAACACCATAGCCTTAACCATACATATCTTTGTCGGCAGAGTAATGTCTCTGCTTTTCAACATACTGTCTAGGTTTGTCATCGCTTTCCTGCCAAGAAACAATTGCACTCATCTCCCATGCTAGTAAGGTCAGGCTTAAAATCATGCACTAAAATGAGGAACGCTAAAAAAGCAAATCATCTTTCAGCTATATTTTTATTGTAGAAATGCAAAATATCTGGAACAATGGCCCATTCCTTCAGAAACCAACCGAAGGTAACATTACTTTTATTCCATTTTCCTTTCAAGAAGTTATTTTTGTGATTTGATATTATGGACATACTTACAGCGCTGCATTAGAAAATACAATTGTGTGTGCTTAAATAAAAGGCAGCTTTTCACTTGTTTATTCAATGAGCATTCATTAAGCATTTATATGCCAAGTACTACCAAGTGAACTGTGGAAATTAACCTTTGACTAAACTTTGTTGTTTACTAGCTAAAAATGCTCTAAAATCCAGATGTGATAAATCCTCTCATCAGCAAAAATACACTAACAGATGATGCTATTTACTTTCTTCACACTATTCAAAAATTTAATTATCTTTCCTCTAAACTATCAGCCTTCATATTCTTATAGTTGAACATTTTTATTCCACCACAATTAAGCTGATTTTGTTTGAAATCTGTAGCCATGTTTGAAGGGTATTCCTACACGAATATTCCTGGGACTGAACTCATCTCTCCCCAGGCTATAAGAGTGAAGCCATTTTGTTTCCAGGCAGTGTAAAGGGATGCTCAAGGACCTTGTAATGACAGAGGTGAAGGCTCAAAGTGCAGCTCTACTACTAAGGAGCCATGTAATATTTAGACAAGTTATTAAACCTTTCTTAGTCTTGGCAGGAAATAATACCTCTCCAATAGGATTCTTGTGAGGATTAATCAATACCAGTAAAATACTTGGCATAGTGTCTGGCACCTAGTAATGACTCTTAGCATTATTCCCTGGAAATCATTTTTTCCTTTAGCCTCACTTCTCATGGTGGTCATGGCGTCATAATAAAAAGATATTGGCACACGTGGTCTGGGTAAAGAAACAGATGACTTCCAGGCTCGAAACCCAGCCTGATAAACCTACTTTACAGGCCCAAACGCTGGACTTCGCCAAACATTCTCATGGCTCAAGGGACAAGGAGACTCTGTGAAATCAGCATCGAGAAAATTCAAGAGCTGTGGCGTCACAGGCACTTTTTACCTCGCCTGGGCATTACTTCATTAGCTCCCTACGAGCCTGCTTTTTCTCACCTTGGAAGGCACCACAGCATAATGAGAACAGCATGAACTTGGAACATCAGACCTGTATTTCAGTCCTGGCTCTATGACTACCTAGTTATGTGACTCCAGCCTTAGTTACTACATCAGTGACTGTCTCTAGCTGAGAAGGCGAGGGGAGATAGGATGGATGCTAATGGGTACAGTTTCTTTTAGGGGTGATGAGAAAGAATATATTCTAAGATTGAATAGTGTTGGCTGCACAGCTCTATGGAAACACTAGGAGAAAAATAAAATATTGCTGAAAAGAAGGTAGGAAGGTTGGAAGAAAAGTTGAGGAGACCTTCTGAAAGATATATTTTTTAAAAACTCAAAGATGGAAAACAGAAGAGAAGAAAATTAAGAAAATTAGCCAATTGGTTCAGAAGGTTCAACATCCAAATAACAGTAGCTCCAGAAAGAGAGATGAGAAAAATACGGGTTGGAAATGAACAAAGAAATAATTCAAGAGAATGCATTCAAGATCAAAGGCTTGTTTTACCAACTAAAAGTGCTCCTGAGAGCCCAGCACAAAGAAGGAAAATAGATTTTCAAGAAGGTTCAACATTATAAATTTCAGAAGAGCAAGCCAAAGAGAAAATACTTAAAGCTTTTAAGGAAGAGCCACAGGAACAGATCACATAGAAAAAAACCAGGAATAAAGATGAGCAATCGAAGTGGCTTTGAACTTCTTAGGAACAATACTGGAATTCTAGAAGATAATGCCTTCAACATTCTAAGGGAAAAAGACTTCCAATCTAGAACTCCAAAGCCAGGTAACTATCAATTAAGTACTAGGGTAGTATTTTCAGACATGAAAAACAGAACTTAGCCTGCACCTGTGTGATTCCATATAAACCTTCCCGTATACAGTTGCAAAATACCTGAAGTGGATCTATCCGGGAGGTAATAGTGCCTCAAGCACTAGAGGTGATTGTACAAATTATCAAGGAGAAAATCTGGATTCCCTCAGTGCTCTAGGCTCAAGCTATGAGTGTGACTGTGAACTTTTATCACCCATCAGGGGTTTCAGGCAAAGCCTATCATCTTCAAGCACTTAACCCATACAAGTTCTGGAATGTTCTGGGAAAGGACTGCAAGAATCATCTTGTCCAACTCCTCAGTGTGAAGATGAAGAGTCTAAAGACCTGAGAGGTACAGTGAGTTTCCAAAGTTTAAAAGAAAGTAAAAAAAAAAAAAAAATCTGTGTAAAATTATTTGGGACCAATAATGTTGGTATTATACTTTTAAAAACTAACTTTATTGTTTCAAAAATAAAAAATCAAAGGTGGAGCCAGAACCGGAACTTAGAACTCTAAGTTTAGCTCTCTTACATGTCCTCCTATCTGCCTTTCATCAATGATAAGACCTTTGTATCTTAGAGAGATAGAAGAGACTTGCTATCTCTTCCCAGAAAGCCTGACATTAATGTCTACTACAGAGGTTACAGTATCTCAGTTTTGATCAATGGGCCAAATGGAACATCAGTGATATTGGGACAAGTGCAGCCACTTCTTGCCCTGCAGAAAGCCCCAGGGTATGTGCAAACAGTTCATAATGCCTGTACCATAGAAAAGTCTGCATTCTGCAATATTCTGTGAAATAAATGGACCTCCTCATCTGTTAGTAAAAATTAGTGGGGTATCAACTTGAAAATATAACCATGACTCCACACACAGGAACAGTATCTGGAAAAATGTTTAATTAAAACAAATTATTAATATCCCAACAGGTACTCTGCCTTATGTAATACGCTCTGCGAGATACAAGAGACAAAGGAGAGTTGCTGCTGTCAGAGACTTTCACATAGTGGGATGAGACTGACACACATATTTATTTTTAATGTTTATTTATTTGTTTATTTACTTGGCTGTGGATCTTAGCTGCAGCACACAGAATCTTCGCTGTAGCACACGGACTCTCTAAATTGTGGTGCGCAGGCTCAGTTACCCTGCAGCATGTGGGATCTTAGTTCGTCAACCAGGGATGAAACCCACGTCCCCTGCACTGGAAGGCAGATTCTTAACCATTGGACTACCAGGGAAGTCCCACTAATTTTATATCACAAAATGTCCTTAGAAATTGTATAAAATAGTATTCTTTCGTATTGCAAGTGGCAAAATGGAAGCTAGGAAATGCAAATAACTAGTTAATGTCCCAGATCACTGAGAACCCAAGTCTACTGACTTGCTAATTACTGTTCTCACCATACCAGCTATAATAACCACACACCTACAAGTAATTTTAATGTTTAAACCCTTTTACAAAGGATTTACGAGTGCTTCCTAACATACATACAATGGAGAAGAATGCAAAATAAATTATTGATGGTGTTAAGGCAAAGAAAATCTCTGAGTTTGAAGATACCCCTGGAGAAGGGAGTGGCTACCCACTCCAGTATTCTTACCTGGAGAATTCCATGGACAGAGGAGCCTGACAGGCTACAGTTCACAGGGTTACAAAGAGTCAGACATGACTGAGTGACTAAGCACACGCACACACAACCTAGCTATGTCTCACGTGCATGCTAAGTCACTCAGTCGTGTCCTACTCTTCGCGACGTTATGGACTATAGTCTGCCAGGCTCCTCTGTCCATGGGATTTTCCAGGCAAGAATACTGGAGTGGGTTGCCATGCCCTTTTCCAGGGGATCTTCCCAACCCAAGGATCAAACCCTCATCTCCTGTGTCTCCTGTACTGGCAAGCAGGTTCTTTACCACTAGTGCCACCTCCGAAGCCTAACTATATCTCACAATCAGAACTAAAATGAACTTCCTCCCAGATTCTCACAAAAAGGAAACATGTCATACATGATATGCAATGTCCCAAATAATCAGACTATATATAAGTACTTAAGGGCCAAAGTAGTGACATCAATTGTAGTTAGAGCAATTCAACAGAGACATAATACGGACTAGAGAGAAACAGAGGTTTCATAGAAGACATGGTCTTGGAGGATGGAAAGAATTTCCCAAGGGAAGATCAGACAGTCGAAACAATAAAGAAACAACATTCCCTTTTTATCATTGAACACAACTTGAAGTACATTTTAACATGGATCTGTTCTTTTCCTTTCCCTTGCTACAATTTGCATCTGCCTAGAGACAAATTTCACAAAACTGGTGAAGAGATTCTGGAAACAGAATATAGTGCTTTACCTTCCAAACGTCACTACCACATCACCCTGTGATATCAGGGCTCCAGCATATTTATTTCCATATCCAACATGCTATAAACATTCTGAAATAAGTATAGAGATGTTGGGGGGAGAGAGGGAAATGTTTGGGCTGAAAAATTCAGTAGTTATGCCAATAAGATATCCAGTTTGCATAAGAATCAGCTGGATTTTCTACGAATGTCCCCAAGAGTTTTGGTGAACATCTTCAATCCATCCTTTCCAGTGTGATTAGGTTTTTCTCTCCCTCTAAATCTTTTCCTTTTTTCAAAAACAACTGAATCCAACTATTCCTGCTTTCATAAGTGAGATTTTGTTTTCCCTTCTGATGTTGAAACAGCTGCTTTCCTGTTTTAAAACCAACTCTATTTTTTAGGACAATTTAGATCGAGAGTTCTCAAAACCCCCAAGCCTAGCTTTGTCTATTAACATCTTACATTCGTATGATACACTTATCAAAATTAATAAATCATTTTATTCATTATTATTAACTAAAGTACAAACATTATTCAGATTTATTTTTTTCCTTAGCTTACTGAGATATGATTCACATAAGATAAAATTCACCATTTTAAGGCGTACGACTTAGAGAGTTCTAGTGTATTGTTCTTGCCTGGAGAATCCCAGGGATGGGGGAGCCTGGTGGGCTGCCGTCTATGGGGTCGCACAGAGTCGGACACGACTGACGCAACTTAGCAGCAGCAGCAGCAGCAGCAGCAGTGTATTAGGTTGTGCAAACGTCACCAACTATCTAATACTAGACTGTTGGCTATAATCCAGTTATTCTCTCAGAGTCCTATTAATCTAGTGGTAAGATAAGGGAGAAGGAAGAGGTCTATAGTCTTATGAGTATATCTCAGTCTGTTAGTGGGATTCTGTCCCTGGACTATGACCTTCACCAGTGTTTCTCAACTTCTTTCTCCTCTCCTCACTTAGGTGAGACAGTAAGACATGAGGGGCTGGAGTCAGAGAAATGTCCTTTCCACAGGTGGGATAGGGCTCTGGCCAAGTCTTTTCCCCTGGAAAGCAGACCTTTGTTACAGAGAAGGCTCCAGGTACATTTCATAATAGTTACTCTCCTCTTCTTGCCAGAATCAAGATGGGGTCTTTCTTGGCTCTTCACAGTGAGAACCTGATAAGGTTCTTGGGTGTAAAAACCTATGAAAATGTGGGACATCTCTAAGATTGTGGCCCCAGGAGTTTCTCACTCTCCAGCTAGCCTGCACTCAGCCTGCAGCAATTCATCTAAATTACCATCTACGTGTTCCTACCAGTTCACGACTGTGGAAGCTTCTGCCCCAAGTAAGCAGATCTCAACTGTTTTTCTGGATAAGTCTCTCCATACTTTGGAGCAGCAATCTCAGCTCTCTGATAAGAAAACTTACTTATTACTGATTTCATACTGCCAAGAAAAGTTACCAGTTTTCATTTTGCTCAGTTGTTTCTTCTATAAGGATGGGTGTGATGACTTCTAAGCTCTTTGTATGTGGGAACTGACACTTGCTGCTTGCATTTTCATCCATATGGTTTAATCAATTGCCCTCTTAAGAAACCACCTGCCAACATAATACTTGAGATACATGTAACCAGAGAGAGAGATTTAAATATGCCTTCTCATCCAAACTGATGATGACTTAGGGCTCAAGTGCTACCATTAGAGAATTATTTTATAAGATGAGAAAGTAGTTGGAACCAGCATGGAACTGAAATGAGAAGGGACTCTCAGGGTGTGGGGTAGGGTGGGAGATAATAAAGGTAAGTGCTTCAGTCAATGGGGTTGTGAAGAGTCGGACACGACTGAGCGACTTCACTTTCACTTTTCACTTTCATACATTGGAGAAGGAAATGGCAGCCCACTCCAGTGTTTTTGCCTGGAGAATCCCAGGGATGGGGGAGCCTGGAGGGCTGCTGTCTATGGGGTTGCACAGAGTCGGACATGACTGAAGCGACTTAGCAGCAGCAGCTCTTTTTGGAAGCCATTCTCAGCACCTTATGACACTCCAACAGAATCTTTTAACTAGATCAGGGAAAGTGAAATGATCAGATAGATCTCCAGCGCCCATGTTCCTTTCTGGGCTTTTCTCTGCTCTGGCCGCTCTTCCTGTTTTAGCACTGCCTTCATATTCTCTTCCCCAATACTTTTATCTTGACTCATTCACTGGGTCTACTTTGACAGGCTAGAGCTTAATCATTATCAGGAGAACTGATCCTAGAATAAGTGGAAATAATAGAGGCAAATTGTCCTTCACTGCAAGGAACAGTTTGCTTCAGGAAAGAGCTTCCTGCCTCTGACATATTTAAACAGAAAAGGAACAACTGCTTGTCAGGAAAAGAAGTAAATTACTGTTATCTTAAGCCACACAGACATACAAAGGTTAATAATGACGGCAATAACTGACACTCATTCTGGAAAAAGAAATTCTGAGTTTGATTCCTTTTTTAGTCTATACACAAAGCCTAACAACATTTTAATTTAATGTCTTTGATAATGCAGCTGGGAATCATTCAGAAATCATATATTATCATTAAAGAGATCATTAATTTGTTGGAAAGAAAATGTATTTACACTCTCAACATCTTCCACTTACATCACAAATCTACAAAGTCAACCTGCAGATGGTCTATTGATATCTATAAATCATTAAAGACATTATAGGTAAGAAATACGGAAATTGAGAAAAGGATGAAAATCAAATTCTAAACGTGTGCACTCATTCAGAAATGCAGAGATCCTGATTCAGAAAGGTTGGAGAGGGACCTATGGAGTAGCTTTTACAATCATGAGCATCCTGGGGCTTTTGACTCAGGCAGGCAGAGTAACCATGAGTAACCACTTTGAGAAACCATGCTCTAAAATGATTAAAACCGTCAATATATTTCAGGTATACTTATATAATTATTTTTAGTTTTAACATTCTTTTAAAATTAAACCCAGCTCAATTTATATGCTTGTTTTAAGCATTTCACAAAATCTCCCCTGATTGTCTTATAGTAACAATAAAGGCATGATAAGGGAACAGAAAGGGCATATCTGGTGGCTCAGTGGTAAAGAATCTGCCTGCCAATGCAGCATATGCAGGTTTGAGCCCTCTGTTGGGAAAACCTCCTGGAGGAGGAAATGGCAACCCACTCCAGTATTCTTGCCTGGGAAATTCCATTGACAGAGGAGCCTGGCAGGCTACATTCCATGGGGTCACAAAGAGTTGGACATGACTGAGCAACTAAACAACAGCAGCAACATGGGAAAGGAAAAGGAGGACAACAGAGAGTAGAAGAGATCAGTTTCCTGTAAACTAAGAGTACAAATAAAGTTATCAACAGATAAAATGCTAAGAGAAATAAATCTAGGTCAAAATTAAATACAAAATAAACTTTAGAAAATCAAGCTGGAGTCAGAAAAGTAACAGTTTTAATTTTTGTCAATCTATTGGCAAGTCTAATCCAAGTTTTATAGTGTTGAGGGCTAAAATCAACACAAAATATTAAAAACAATATCTCTCCCAATACACATATTTCTATATGTATAAGACTGTTCTGGCACTGTTCAGAAACTGGACTATATTTGTAACTCATTCCTATCTTTTTTCCATGTTTCACTAGAAAAACAACTCCCCTAAAAAAATATTTAAAGGTAATACTGTATTTTCATATCTTATGATAGCTTCTTAGAACTAACATTTTTTTCTGTTAGAATGAATAATATAATGAGTCTTTCTGTATTGATCAGTTGAAGAAAGAGAATTTAGCATACATATTTCCAGAAAATTTTTCATATACACGAAATACTAACTGAAGGACCAATACAATAGCGAATGAATTTAGAGAGAAATCAGTGTTCTCCCCACATTTCTGCTTGCCAATATCAAATCAATGGGAAAAGCAAAAGTAATCTGTACTTTGGAACCAGGTCAAGTTTGGGCTTTAACTTCTACTCTGCTAACTCACTATAATGATCAAATTATTCAACCTCTGTGAGACTCAGTAAAACAGGGATAGTGGGTTTTGAATATTAAGATACTATCTGTGAAATGCCCTAGCACAGAGACCAGCATAGAGTAGTTAAAAAAAAAAAAACTTGTTTTTCTTCAGCTCCCTTCTTTTCTCCACTAATCCTCTTGCTCATTAGTTCAGATCACAGAAAACATGTATGAAAATGTATAGAAGCTCCAATACTTTGACCACCTGATGAGAAGAGCTGACTCATTGGGAAAGACCCTGATGCTGGTAAAGATTGAAGATGGGAAGAGAAAGGGACGACAGAGGATGAGATGGTTGGATGGCATCACTGACTCGATGGACATGAGTTTGGGTAGGCTCTGGGAGCTGGTGATGGACAGGGAAGCCTGGAGTGCTGCAGTCCATGGGGTCGCAGAGTCCAACACGACTGAGCAACTGAACTGAAGTGAACAGCTGTTGTTGGTCAATACCTAGATACATTAATTCACTAGGCACTGCAAAATGATAATATTCTGTTTTGTCTTTTTTTTGCAAAAATTTACTTGTTTCTATGTGCCAGTAGTCAGCAAATAAAAAATGAATTTCAAAGAATAATGCCATTTATAATAACATAAAAAACCACCAAATACCCAGGGATAAAGGTAATGAAATATGCAAAAGTCTCCACACTGAAAAACCACAAAATGAAATTTAGAGAAGTTACAGAAGCAACACATAAATGGTGGGATACATCATGTTTATGAACTAGAAGATTCATAATTGCAAAGATGTCATTTCTTTCAAAACTGGTCCATAGGGTCATTACAATCACAAAATCTCAACAGGTCTTTTCTGTGTGTATGGAAATCCATTATTTTTTATGTGCTTCTTTTTTCCTTTCAGGTTATTCTCCTCATTTCCTAACTTCATAAAACAGTTCATTCATTTTAAAGATTTCTTACCTAATTTATGTATTTAAAATATGTTTTCTTCAAAACTCTACCTTTGCTTTATCCCTCAAATATTGCTATGTAATGTTTTCATTTTCATTCGGTTCTAGGCATCTTAAATTTGTGTTACTTATTTGGCAATATGTCTTTCATAATTTTATATTAGAATACAGTTGATTAATAATGTGTAAATAATAGATAATTCCAAAGAAAATATATTTTCCCCGTAGCATTCAGAAATAAAATTCTACTGAAATCTTTGTTTCTAAATCAATAATATATTCAATGGTGTCACATGGGTAATGGGTAAATATGTTCTGCATATGAACTGAAAAAAAAGTTACAGTCTGTGCTCATAGAAATGTGAAGCACTTAAAATGTGAATTTAATAGATAATTTTTTTAAATGTAAAAAAAAAAAACCCCACAATATTGTGTTAGTTTCAGGTGTACAGCTAAGTGATTCAGTTATACATACACATGTATCTATTCTTTTTCAAATTCTTTTCCCAGTTAGGTTATTACAGAATACTGAACAGATTTACCCTGTGCTATGTACAGTAGGTTAGCTATATGCCTTTAAATTTTCAACATACATAAAGAATTTAACATTTATGTTTTTTGTATTAACTTCTGATTTTGTTAAGTTGTTAGTCAAAGATCATTCTTTATAATTTCTATTTCTGAAACCTCATGTGTTCTCTATGACTCGTTCATATTAATTTTTATAAATGTTCCATGTATATCCTTAAATTGTTTGATACAGAAATCTGTATCACCAAAACTTCAAGCATTGAGCTTTTCAATTTTCAATTGTGCCTTCTTAACCTACCAGCATTAAACTTCTCAAAGTAAAATGAGATGCTGTTAAGAAAGAAACAATAATTTTCTAAATTTGGGAGAAAATTACTATTTTCAATCTAGAATTCTGTATTCAACAAAGTTATAAGCCAAGTGTATGAGTACAAAAACAATCTTTTTGAACATGCAATTCTCAGAAGACTCTTCTCTTAGGCCTCTTTCTTAAAACCTCCTGGAGTATGTGCTCCTGAAGAATGAGAATATAAAAGTAAAGAAAAAAAGCTGAATCCATAAAATAGCGTCTAATCCCCAGGAGAGTATTGAAAGAAAAAACAAAATCCCAGGATGCAATAGGCCTAGATAGCAAATAATACAGATTGAAACAGAACAGAGGGTTCTGGGAGGGAGATCTCCACACAGGAGATGGGAGAAGAGAGTATTAGCAAGTTCAAAACAGCATTTTGGGGTCAAAGGAAGAGAACAGGGATACGAAGAGTTCAAAGTCACTAAATTACCACTTCTTTGAAGGCTAAACTACAGGGGTAAAGCTAAGAATTTCAAAAATGCTATGATCCTTTGTATTAAAAAAAAAAAAATTTCTCTTTTCTCTTATAACTTCAAAGACATGGCCAGGCCTGGCCCCTGTGGGTAATCTAGATTAAAACAATTTCCTAGTTTGTGTTTCAGCCTCTAATCTCTTTTCCCACTAATCCCTCTAGTTAGTTTAACATTCCTAACCTAACTCCTTCTCATCTTATCCACAGATCAGGAACCTATAATGGCTCCAGATCCCTCAATTTAGGTTCTATCTTCTCATCAGTAAACTGTATTGTTTCTTTGGTCCACTCTGATTTTTCTTGCTCTCTTCTAACAGATCAACTTTTTTTTTTTTTTTTCTTGGAAGTATAACCAAAAATTAACTCTTAACCTTGATTAAAGTCTATGCTACTTTTACAAATCTTGACTCCCTCAGACACTGCATGAGTTCCAGAGAACAGCAAACATATCTTTTACTTCTCCTAAGTGCTAAGAACAATTCTAATCAGGTGATAGGTATAAAAAAGAAAGAAAGAAGAAAAAAAAAAAAGAATGGAATTGAAGTTACTTAATTTCTTTGAGCTTCTAGTTTCTCTTTCCTAAAATGTGGATAAAACTTGACACTTTTAAAAATGGTATATATGAGAGCATGTAGCTAACATTCATAAATGTGTGCTAAATCTATATACTAAAATGTGTATAATATATATCTCATATAATTGGTGGGAGGATTAAATAAGGATGTGTCAACAATTTTAAAACTGAAACACCTGTCAAAGGCAAAGAATCATCATCATTAAAAAGTACAACATAAAGAAATGGAGTGGAAGAGGAAACCAGCAGAAAGCCAGCCCAGAGGCAGTAACCCACATGGGAGATACAGAGTGAACGTCATAAGAAAATATAGGGTGGACGAAAAAGCTTCTTTCGCGGAGAAGTCAAATGAGTATCTGAGAAAGTTTTTGCCTGAAGACATGCTACCCTATCACCTCAGGCCAGATGCCGTTTCCGAGTGTGCTTCAAAAGAGGTTCTCTGCAACTGACCTATTTAAGGTATATTCCTCTGGTTTAGAAAAGATCTCTGGTAAGCCATTTCCAAGTAGGTCAATGTAAGAACAAGCCTGAGTGTTCAGTTTCAGAGCCCCTGAGATACACTTAAAGTTGGAGAATAGCTCAGAACTAAAAGTACTCCATAAAATTAAGGAGGTAGACCTTAGGTAAGATCCTTCAGCTCTGACATTTGGGTATCTATTTGTACCAAGAAAACTTACTAGGGCAGCACCAATATGAAGGACAGACCACAGCCATGCTACATAGAAGACCAGTAGCAGCTCTGCAGAAAAAATTATCAGAGCTTGTGCCTCTTCTGGCGGAAAAGCAAAGGGCAACACACTCCAGTGTTCTTGCCTGGAGAATCCCAGGGACGGGGGAACCTGGTGGGCTGCCATCTATGGGGCCACACAGAGTCGGATACGACTGAAGTGACTTAGCAGCAGCAGGAGCAGCAGTGCCTTTTCTAGAGATGCAGAACAATGCAGCAATTCACCTCTCAGCACAATACCCTCTGTTTATGTCCCAGTAATAAAAAAGAATATTCTCCACTGAAAGACACCAAGAGTATCTAAAGAAACTGACACTGTATATCCCTTTGCCATAGTCCTATGAGGTCATCTTAAACCCTGGTTCAAGAAGAAAACTATAAGTTCTTGCTACAAATACTGTGTAAGATTTACTACTTCTTTTATTCTTATAAATAAGAAGGACTTATTTATATAAATAAATAAAGACTTATTCTTATAAATAAGGACTTATTTACAAGGACTTCCCTCGTGGCTCGGACGGTAAAGCGTCTGTCTACAATGCAGGAGACCTGGGTTCGATCCCTGGGTCAGGAAGATCCCCTGGAGAAGGAAATGGCAATCCACTCCAGTACTATTGCCTGGAAAATCCTATGGACAGAGGAGCCTGGTAGGCTACAGTCCATGGGGTCACAAAGAGTCGGACACAACTGAGAGACTTCACTTCACTTCACTTTATTCTTATAATCTGAACTGCTTTTATTAAGAGGACACTTAAAGACAAGTGGACCCATCACCACACGTGAAGCCCTGGCCTGTGAGTCAAAAGACTGGATTCTTGTCTAGACCATTTATCCTTTTGCTATTCTCATTCTGGGTCTCTGTTTCCTTTATATTTAAAATTAAGACGTTAGTGAGATGATTCCAAAGATCTTTCCAAGTCTACAAACCTATGAAATAAGTTCAAACTGTAGCCATCATTTTCAAGGAATCTATATTAAATGAAGGGCGTAACTTCAGGATCTGTTAACATTCTAAGTTCTTGCAGAGAATTACAATCATTGACAGCCTAAGGACTGGTTTGTTTTCTGATCACATGCCCACTTGGAGCTCTCCAGGGTACTGATTCTACCTCTGGCTTATATCTGCCCTCCAGTCCTCTGCACACAAGCATGTTTCCAAATTGATCAGCCACCTAGGCAGAGGTGTGGAACAAATATATACACTGCCCAATGGGCCCAATGGATGTATGAATAAACAAAAGAGAAGAATTTCATAACAGAAAATATCACAGAACTGTAAAACAAAATTAGTTCCAAACCATGGCTTTCATTCAACAAGTTCTAGCCACTTCACAGGAAGTACTGTACCATTTCTGATAAAACCCCCAACCCATCTATACCACTCTGGTACCAGACCAGAACCTAGATCTCTCAAGCTTCAATCTAATCTTCTTCCCACAGTTTATCTCTGCTTCTCTTTTGAGCCCCAATGTTAAAATCCCTAAGTTATGCTAAACCAGTAAGAATTCAGACTGTCATCCTTAGAACATACTTAGCACAATGTCCTTACAAACCCTAAGTTTTCAATAAGTTTTTGTTGAATAAATGATAAAGATGGGGCCGGGAACATTTCTTAACTTCAAGTGCCTCCAGTCTCATCTGCATATTCATAAACCCTGACAATCCCATCTTATATGGAACTCACAAGAAAGACACACAAGCTCCCGGCGCTTGAGTATGCATGTGAATGCAAGATTAATAAGCCAGCTGACTCGGTGGCCAACAGAAGATACTATTGCGCTCACTGCTGCGATTCTAGCCTAGTGATTAGGAACAGGCGTGTGGAACTGGATAACCTTGGATTTGAACCCTAGCACAGAGCACAGATGCTGCATGACTTGGGCCTATTGCTTACCTAAGCTTTACTTAACTTATTTGTAAAACAGGGGGAATGTAGCGTATACCTTCCTAATACTGAAAGGATTAAGTGAAATATATAAAAACACTAAGTAGGCTCTTCCTTGGATTGTCCTATTTACTGTGTAACTGGGACAGTGATGGCACACAATTAATGCCCAATAAATGTTAGCCATCATCACCATTATAATACATCACCAGATTCTATAACTAAAATGAAGACTTTTATTATATGTGAAAAAATGTCAAAAGTACAAGAATAAGTTTTTATTTAAAAAAAAATAATGAAATCTCATACTTTCCTCATGAGAAAGCAAAACAATGCAAACATTGATTGCCTCATTTTAAAAAGGCACAGAGAGGTTAAATCTTTCATTAGGGATCACAGAAAATGCTCGATCCATTAGAGACAAACAATGAGCACTTTGCCTGTAAGTCCGAGAAAAAGGCTGGAATACACAAAGTATGTAACCTGTGTGTTTCAGGTACCTAGGAAATGAAAGTATTCTTATATCAAGAATTACTTGCTGATTTATTGAACCACCTTAAATCTGAATGCCTTACTGCAAAAAAAAAAGCATGTTAATAGCTCTCTTCAAATTAAAGAGAATATTCACACGCTCCCTCCTTATACTCTACAATAGTCAAATGAAAAAGACATAAGAACTTATCCTCCTGTTTTACAAATGAATGCAACTTATGTCTTAACAAATCCTCCAAATGAATCTGACGCACACTAAAGTTTGAGTGCCACTCTCTCACTCCATTGCTCCTTTTCTGTCTTCTGCCTCTCCACTCAACTTGGATTCCATGACCCAGTGTTTCAATAGCCTATATTTCCTTTGCCTTTCAACCTCGCTACCTGTTAAACTTCAAAACCCCTTGATAAGCTCAATTACCCACCTTCTCCAAATATGTCCCCAAGTTGCTGAGGAATGCCAAAACACTCACAGATAACAGGGCAGAAAGGACCTCAACAAAGTCTTCAACTGCCAATAAATCACATGTTTGTCTGGTCAAAAGACAATGGTGACTTCCAATCTTATTCATTCCCTTCAAATAGCATCCCTTCCTTCTCCCTTCTGCCATCTCAGTAGATGACCTAGCCTCCTACTTAACAAAGAAAATAGAATCCACCAGATGGATACGTCCTCAACTTCACACATTCAGTCTACATAGCTTTCTGTATCTTCCCCTCCATCCCTCTGTATATTCTCCTCCATCCCTTCTGTTAAAATAATAAATCGGGTGGACCTCCTCTAATCTAAGACCAAAACCACCTGCTAGGGGGACCTCATTTCCCCTTTCTCTTAAAGGAAACTCACATTTTAAACTACTCTTCTCTTTCAACCAAGTAGGCCCACTGTGCTGACCTTATGAGATTAGACAATTTGGTAGGGGGGCACATTCAGAGTGGAACTGTATTCAACATTTTTTAATAACCTGTAAACTAAAAATAATCTGGAAAAGAAAATATATGTATAACAATCACTTTGCTGTGATCACACCTGTGATAACACCTAAAACTAATACAAAATTGTAAATCAACTATACTTCAATTAAAAAAACGTTCTGGGCAAAAAACATTTATTTCTTTCTCTCCATATTATGCATATTTTCCTTAAGATAATTACACCACATAATTGGTACCTTAGTACTTAAACATGTAGTCATGAGAAAAAGAATAAGGTGGTTCTTTCTGTTCTCACAGTCATAGAATACAACATGCATTTCTGAAGCTCAAACCCATATACCTAACTGCCCATAGTCATCCTCTACTTGGATGTCTCACAGGCACTTGAAACGCATATCAGAAACGTGTCTAAAATAACACTCCCCCTTTCACTCTAAAACCTGTTACTTCGGGCTCCTCCAGTGTTCCTCACCTTTCAGGAAACGGCAGCCCATCCACTCGGGTGCCTCATCAGAAACCTATTAGATGTACTTTGCTACCTCCCTCTCCTTCATCTCACACCCAATTAATCATCAAGACCTGATCATCTTATCTAGCAAACATTATACTATTCCACCTCCTTCCAGCCCCACTGCCACTACCCTTGCCCCAGCCACCATCATCTCCCACGTGGGGTTCTGTGAGAGACTTCTAGTGGTTTCCCAGGACCCACATTCCCCCTCCTCCAATCCAGTCCCCACTAGACAACTGCTAGGACAGCCATTTCAAAAGGACACCTAATCATGGCTCTCCTCTACCAAAACTCTGAGAGCATCCCATTTCTATTAGAATCAAGTGCAGAAGCCTTAGCAAGGCCCACAGGCCTCTGCACGATCCGCCTCTGCGTACTCCAGGCTCACTTCACAGCACTCCCCCCGCCCCTTCTACATTCCAATCACACAGGGATGTGTTTCTTCAAATTAACCAGGCTCTTTCCCCTTTCCAGATGTTTTTTCTCTCAGAACAGTTTCCTCATTATTTGCCTTGCCAATTCCCCTTCACCCTTCAAGTCTCAATTTTAAATACAGCATCCTCAGTTAAAAAGTTTCCAACTCCTCAGATCCAGTCAAGCCAATTTTAATTCCCCTTGTCCCAATTTACTGGGTTTTCATTCATTTATTCACTCAACAAATATTTATTAAGCACCTAAAATGTATCAGTTGCTGTGCTAGGTGCAGAGAATGCAATTGTGAAGAATACTGTAGTCTCTTTCCTGATTAAATTTATACACTAGTGGAAAACATAATCATTAAACAAATACTTATTTGATTACAACTGCAATAAATACTATACAGGAGAAGTACAAGGATGCTTTAAGCATGAATCAGTGTCTAGTGAAATAGGGGAAGGAATTCAGATTCAGGTCTTCTGATTCCAAGTCCAAGCTTTTTTCCCTGCTACATTATGCTTGAAATAGAAGCTTCATTTTTATTTCTAAGCAAATTGATTTTAACTTTTTTCTTAACTCCAACAGATTCAAAGTTCATATAGTTCTGGGAGGCAGCTCTGAGCTCCCTACCACTCAACATGGCAATACTAACCATAGGACCCACAAATCAGTTCACTGGAATTCTGTTCTGGAGACTATAGTTGGTTGGGGAGTAAATAACACATAAAACACAGTGAAGGGCTCTGTGCAGAGATCTATGGGAACACAAAAGATGGAAAGACTAATATGTACAATAACATAAGTGAAAGTGCTCTGTGAAGTGTAAAACTTTACTCAAGTGTTATTAGTGGCGGTGTAATATAATCTCAAAGGACAAGAAAAGAACAAAAACAAATCACCCATTCAAATAGGAAATAGCACCGTCACTTACTTTTTTAACCCAGGAAAAAACCTGAAATATATTTCTCATTCATTATTAGTATCTCATTTTAAATCATTTTAAATCCAAAATTCTTGTTTGCAGTAAAAGGAAAATTAATTTATGCATTTTGCTTTTTATCTACTCTTTTATTGCATCAGAAAACTCTTAAAAGGCTAACAGTCCTAATTTATTATAATCACATCTCAGTCATTAAGCAGTCACTGAAGTTAATATTAAAAACAGATACTAAAATACTAAATGTAGTCAACTCCCTCTAAACTGCGTTTTTAGCACAGATTTTGCTACACCACAAGTACTGCCCCCTGGTGGTGGAGCAGTGCAAAGACCCTGGAAGGAAAGGGGTCTGTGACTAGAATACTAAACACCAGGAGTCCAGGTTGGAGCCCCCAGACCAGAGAAACTTTAAGATATACAATTACAGATTTTTAATTATTCTGACTCTGCCACTTCTTAGTTGCATGATCTAGAGGTACATTTCTTAACCTGTTAATCTTTCAATCTCCTCACTCGTAAAGTAGGAATGGTTTATACACCTGAAACATTGTAAATCAACTACACTTCATACTGCATATGATGTTTGAACGCAGTATGATATGTAAATACGATATTTGAATGCAGATTTGAATAGAGACTGCTATTTCTCTATTTGAATGGGTGGTTTGTTTTTGTTTTTTTCTTCTCCTTTGAGGATTACATTACACCACCACTAATAGTTATATACTTTTTAAAAATAGGAGTGATAGCTATACCTATTTTATAGGGTACCTGTGAGAATTAAACACACAGATGGTCCCCAAATTACGATGGTTTGACTTAAAATTTTTTTATTTTACAATGGTGCAAGAGCAATACACATTCATCAAACCATACATCAAATTTTGAATTTTGATCTTTTCCCAGGCTAGCGACATGTGGTAGGACAGTCTCCCATGCTGCTGGGAAGCGCACTGGGCCACAGCTCCCCAGGACCTGTCAGGACACGAACACGAGGGTACACAAATGATGCGCTTACAGCCATTCTGTGCCTCAACTGCCATTCTGTTTCTACTTCCAGTATCGTATGCAGTTACACGAGAGATTCAACACTTGGTTTTGCCCAACCATAGGCAAATGTAAGTGTTCTGAGCACATTTAAGGTAGCCTCGGCTAAGCTGTGATGTTCAGGAGGTTAGGTGTATTAAGGGCATTTTCATCTTACAATACTGTCAATTTGTGGTATTTTTGTCTGTGCTACACTCAGACACTCAGTCATGTCTGATTCTTTGCGACCCTAAGGACTGTAGCCTGCCAGGCTCCTCTGTCCATGGGATTCTCCCAGGAAGGATACTGGAGTAGAGTGCCATTTTCTCCTCCAGGGGATCTTCCTAACCCAGGAACTGAAACTACATCTCACTGGTGCCACCTGGGGGCTCAGTTGGTAAAGAATCTGCTTACGATGCAGGAGACCACCTACAATGCAGGAAATGCAGGTTCAATCTCCGGGTTGGGAAGATTCCCTGGAGAAGGAAACCCACTCCAGTATTCTTGCCTAGGAAATCCTGTGGACAGAGGAGTCTGGCGGGCTACAGTCCATAGCGTCGCAAAGAGTTGGACACGACTTAATGATTAAAACACCACCAGGCTAAGCTGTGATATGATTCAGGACGTCAGGTGTATTAAGTGTATTTTCAGCTTACAATATTCTCAACTTACAATAGGTTTATAAAAATGTAACTCTATCATAAGCCGAGGAAGATCTTTAATATACGTAAAGAAGTCAGGGCAGTGGATAGCACACAATTAGAACTCAATAAATACTTGCTCTATTATTCTATCTCTTTCAGTTCTAAAGTTCCATGATTCTGGTAAGCCTAATGCCATGGGGTACAATAAAATATAAAAAATGTATTCTAAGGTATTGTGCTTATTCCTCAATAACAGAAATATCTATAGTTTACAACAAGAACCACAACCACATGGTTCGAATGGGGATGCAAACTGCTTCTCTGGAAACCTCAGTGCCTCCACATACTTCTATAAAACTAGAGGACCATGACTCAAGATAAAGATTCCTCCTATTTTGAGGGGTTATAATGTTTAACCAAACGTCTTCATTAGATTCCAAATATCTCATACTAATTTCCCTAGTTCTATCCTCTGAAAGAATGAAAAATAGTTATTCAAATTGTTTCAACCACAGAGCAAGATAACTACAGACAGTTACTAAATTCTCGGTCATATTTCTGGAAGCCTTTACTTTCCCACAAAGATCTTATTTCAGATCTTTCAGTACCCTAATTATTCATGTAGTGGGAAAGACAGAACGAAACACAATATTCCATCAGGAATCTGAACAAATCTGACTTACAGACTTCGACTCACTCTTTTTTGCCTTTGCTCACATCATTCATGTTCATGTCTTACCTTTCCTCTCCTCATCTGAACCCTACCTATCCTGTACCGTCAAAATTACACTTCTCTTCTGACCCTCTGATTTCATTCCATCATTTGACTTTGTGAGTTTCATAAGACAACAAAAGCATCACATCCTAAAAGAGGAAATTAAACCTCAGAGGCTAAAAGATGTGGTCAAGTTCACAGATCTGATCAATGACAAGGCTATAACTTTATAAATTCACTGAAACATCAGTGGTCAGATTTAACTACATGGAAACACAATTTAGTAGCACCAAGAACACCTAGACTCTCAATCTGTATAATTCCAGTGTGAAAAAAAATCTATTTTATTTCAAACAGGTATCAACATAAAAGTAAATCTATGTCTTAATGAGCCCAGTCTACTCATTTTAAAGATACTAAAATAAAGGCTCAAAAAAGTTTGTTGAAAGTCACCGTTTCAGATGACTTACAAAAGTAAACTAGGCAAAAAAATTTTTCTACTAATTCACATATGAAACATCCAGGTTTTGAGTTCAACAGACTTTAGGGGTTCAAAGGACCTGGTTGCTCTTCATCTCTGTTTTGGTTTCATTCCCAGGCAGAACTTCTCCCAATCTTACATCTTCCCAGGTTCATATCCAATATAAAAAGAACACATGCCTTCTGTTAAAAAGAAAAAACTGATCAAAAGTCAGTCATACATGATTATTTTACATAGAAAACCCTAAAGATAACATCAGAAAATTACTAGAGCTAATCAGTGAATTTAGCAAAGTTGCAGGATACAAAATCAATACACAGAAATCACTTGCATTTCTATATACTAACAATGAAAAATCAGAAAGAGAAATTAAGGAATCAATCCCATTCATCATTGCAACAAAAGGAATTAAATATCTAGGAATAAACTTACCTATGGAGACAAAAGAACTGTACAAAGAAAATTATAAGACACTAATGAAAGAAATCAAAGACGACACAAACAGATGTCCTCCTGGGTGGGAAAAATCAATATTGTGGAAATGACGATACTACCAAATGCAATCTACAGATTCAATGCAATCCCTATCAAATTACCAATGGCATTTTCCACAGAACTAGAACAAAAAATTTCACAATTCATATGGAAACACAAAAGAGCTGGAATAGCCAGAGCAGTCCTGAGAAAGAAGAATGGAGCTGGAGGAATCAGCCTTCCTGACTTCAGATTATACTACAAGCTACAGTCATCAAGACAGCATGGTACTGCACAAAAACAAAAATACAGACCAACGGAACAAGATAGAAAGCCCAGAAATTAACCCATGCACCTACAGGTACCTTATTTTTGACAAAGGAGGAAACCATATACAATGGGGCAAAGACAGCCTCCTCAATAAATGGTGCTGGGAAAACTGGACAGCTACACGTAAAATCACTGCAGATGGTGACTGCAGCCATGAAATTAAAAGATGCTTACTCCTTGGAAGAAAAGTTATGACCAACCTAGACAGCATATTCAAAAGCAGAGACATTACTTTGCCAACAAAGGTCCATCTAGTCAAGGCTATGGTTTTTCCAGTGGTCATGTATGGATATGAGAGTTGGACTGTGAAGAAAGCTGAGCGCTGAAGAATTGATGCTTTTGAACTTGGTATTGGAGAAGACTCTTGAGAGTCCCTTGGACTGCATGGAGATCCAACCAGTCCATTCTGAAGGAGATCAGCCCTGGGATTTCTTTGGAGGGAATGATGCTAAAGCTGAAACTCCAGTACTTTGGCCACCTGAGGCAAAGAGTTGACTCATTGGAAAAGACTCTGATTCTGGGAGGGATTGGGGACAGGAGGAGAAGGAGACGACAGAGGATGAGATGGCTGGATGACATCACTGACTCGATGGACGTGAATCTGAATGAACTCTGGGAGTTGGTGATGGACAGGGAGTCCTGGCGTGCTGCGATTCATGGGGTCGCAGAGTCAGCCACGACTGAGTGACTGAACTGAACTGACACGTAAAAGAATGAAATTCGAACACTTCCTAACACCATACACAAAGATAAACTCAAAATGGATTAAAGACCTAAATGTAAGACCCAAAACTATAAAACTCTTAGAGGAAAACATAGGCAGAACACTTGATAACATAAATCAAAGCAAGATCCTCTATGACCCACCTCCTAGAATATGGAAATAAAAACAAAAGTAAACAAGTGGGACCTGATTAAACTTAAAGCTTTTTCATAGCAAAGAAAACTATAAGCAAGGTGAAAAGACACTGCCCTCAGAATGGGAGAAAATAATAGCAAATGAAACAACTAACAAAAGATTAATTTCCAAAATATACAAGCAGCTCATACAATTCAGTACCAGAAAGACAAACAACCCAATCAAAAAGTTGAAAAAAGACCTAACAGACATTTATCCAAAGAAGATATACAGATGGCTAACAAACACATGAAAAGATGTTGAACATGGCTCATTATTAGAGAAATGCAAATCAAAACTACAATGAGATATCACCTCACACCAGTCAGAACGGCCATTGTCAAAAAGCCTACAGACAATAAATGCTGGAGAGGGTGTGGAGAAAAAGGAACACTCTTGCACTGTTGGTGGGAATGTAAATTAATACTGCCACTATGGAAGATGGTATGGAGATTCCTTAAAAAACTAGGATAAAACCACCAAATGACCCAGCAATCCCACTCCTAGGCTTATACCCTGAGGAAACCAAAATTGAAAAAGACACATGTATCCCATTGCTCACTGCAGCACTATTTACAACAGCTAGAACATGGAAGCAATCTAGATGTCCACTGACAAATGAATGGATAAAGAAGTTGTGGAACATATACACAATGCAATATTACTCAGCCACAAAAAGGAATGAATTTGAGTCAGTTCTAATGAAGTGGATGAACCTTGAACCTATCATACAGAGTGAAGTAAGTCAGAAAGAGAAAGATAAATATTGTATTCTAACGCATATATATGGAATCTAGAAAAATGGTACTGAAGAATTTATTTACAGGGCAGCAATGGAGAAACAGATATAGAGAACAGACTTATGGACATGGAGAGAGGGGAGGAGAGGGTGAGATGTATGAAAAGAGTAACACGGAAACTTACATTACCATATGTAAAATAGATAGCCAACAGGAATTTGCTGTATGGCTCAGGAAACTCAAAGAGGGGCTCTGTATCAACCTAGAGGGGTGAGATGGGGAGGGAGATGGGAGGGAGGTTCAAAAGGGAGGGGATATATGTATACCTGTGGCTGATTCATGTTGAGGTTTGACACAAAACAACAAAATTCTGTAAAGCAATTATCTTTCAAGTAAAAAATAAATAAAGTTTTTTTTAAAGTCAGGCATATATCCAAACTGAGACCGCTGCCCATTCTTAAGTAATCTACGTCATCAGAAAGAATGTAATCCTCTTATTAGCAAAGCATGAATCACATGTGTATCCTTGGAGCCAGGGGTAAAGTGGGCTATGTCCAAAGCATAAGGCCTGAGTTCTAGGCAGGAGATGGAAAACCTGGGCACTGGTATTTAAAAAAAGGGGAAATAGACACTGGAAGGCAAAACCCACAAGAGCCCACTATAATCATGTAACTAATTACCGTCATATCTGGGAGAAGAACTTGCACTCTGACTCCCAGTTCGGTGTTCTTTCTCTCATACGATGCAACTCCCTAGGGGAAGAAACTATAAAAGAGAATCTCAATCACCTCTAAGCTTTGAATTATCTGAAGCTTAAAATGCTTTGCTTTGCTTCTTAAAAGCTATTTTCATGAAAAGACGGCTTCACAAAACTCTCCAGGAAACACTTCTGCTCCATATGGAGGGTTTGGGCATCACTTTTCAAGATGACCTTGGCCTTATGATCTGCTTCACATCTATACCTGGCAAGACTAGCATATAAAATGGAAAGTAACCTATAAGGCTGAACACTTGGGGAATCAAAAGGCTCCCAACTCAGACCTCTACCTCAATACTTGTTAAGATTTTTTTAAAAATTCTACCACCAAATTCAACCAGATTTGGAAGGCCTATCAGGTTACCAGTTTTCCTAGAAAAATATAGACATCCTATGAAGTAAAACACCTTTAATTTACTCGCTCAATCAACATTTAATGAATGTGAAGCAAAGAGATAGGCATTTGTGTACTAGAATGAGCAAGGAACGTTCTTTTCCATTTGAAGAGTTTGTAGCTTGAGAGGCAGACACCTAACGTGGCCGTAACACTGTGACAGCGCTACGGCAGGCCTCTCATAAAGTGATCTGGAGCAGAGCACAGCAGCGCTTCACAAGAGAATTAAGTGACAGCCAGTGGACAGCAAGGCTCAGAGAAGGGAAGAGGCAGAGAGAACAATGACGCCACTGGGAAGGAAGAAAGAAGGAAGCCAAAGGCGAACTTTGCCTTCCCAAGGTTGGCCCTGGAACCTGAAAACTGGGGAGGAGGAAGAAGAGGAAAGCAAAATTGAACTAATCATTAATTAACAGATGTGACAACTAATGATTCCCAATAGGTAATATGGAAGACATAAAAATGAACGAGACAAGATCCTCATCTTAAGAAACCGACAATACACCTGGGAGAGTTAGACAGGCACAAAGCACATAATAAAAGATAGACAACGACAGGTGTAATAAAATTCAATAGGTAAGCTGTTGTGGGGTTTCAGATGAAAAAGAAAGAGAGAGAAACAGAGATGTTAGGTAAAGAGGAACCTAAGAAAGATTCATGAAGGCTGTGTGAATATGTAGGTAAGGAAGTTGGGAGAGTGAGGTTGAAAGTCAGGCCCAGAAGAAAGGTCATATGAGACTTTCAGCCCTCATTTGATTAATCCACCGTTCACATCTTTGACCAATCTAATAAGGGCAGACCATCATAATTCAGTGCCCTGGCACTGTAAGGACCACAAAATAAGCTTCTCAGGCAATCAACAGGAAAAGGGAAAGTACGCAGCTGAAAACAGGATGACAGAACATTTTTAAAACATGAGTTTTCTATTTTACCTTTCAGAGTCTTATAATCCTGACCAAAAATATATATATATATATATGGATAAATCACCCTACCTACATAAAGTTGTTGAGAGATAAAGTAAAATAACATATGGTCAGTTTTCATCCCAATTCCAAAGAAAGGCAATGCCAAAGAATGCTCAAACTACCGCACAATTGCACTCATCTCACATGCTAGTAAAGTAATGCTCAAAATTCTCCAAGCCAGACTTCAGTAATATGTGAACTGTGAAATTCCTGATGTTCAAGCTGGTTTTAGAAAAGGCAGAGGAACCAGAGATCAAATTGCCAACATCCACTGGATCATGGAAAAAGCAAGAGAGTTCCAGAAAAACATCTATTTCTGCTTTATTGACTATGCCAAAGCCTTTGACTGTGTGGATCACAAGAAACTGTGGAAAATTCTGAAAGAGATGGGAATACCAGACCACCTGACCTGCCTCTTGAGAAATCTGTATGCAGGTCAGGAAGCAACAGTTAGAACTGGACATGGAACAACAGACTGGTTCCAAATAGGAAAAGGAGTACGTCAAGGCTGTATATTGTCACCCTGCTTATTTAACTTCTATGTAGAGTACATCATGAGAAACGCTGGACTGGAAGAAACACAAGCTGGAATCAAGATTTCTGGGAGAAATATCAATAACCTCAGATATGCAGATGACACCACCCTTATGGCAGAAAGTGAAGAGGAGCTAAAAAGCCTCTTGTTGAAAGTGAGAGAGGAGAGGGAAAAAGTTGGCTTAAAGTTCAACATTCAGAAAACGAAGATCATGGCATCTGGCCCCATCACTTCATGGGAAATAGATGGGGAAACAGTAGAAACAGTGTCAGACTTTGTTTTTTTGGGCTCCAAAATTACTGCAGATGGTGACTGCAGCCATGAAATTAAAAGGCGCTTACTCCTTGGAAGAAAAGTTATGACCAACCTAGATAGCATATTCAAAAACAGAGACATTACTTCAACATCAGTCCTTCCAATGAGCTTTTGTGTAGCAGAATTTTATTAAAGTATTAAAAGGGACAGAGAAAGCCTTTGACATAGACATCAAGAGGGGGAGGACAAAGAGTGGCCCTCTCTCTAGTGTTAGCGAGGAAGTTATGTACTTTTTAAATTAGTTATTACAATAGATCAAAAGAATGCCTCAAGGTTGTCAAAATTTTTACCAGATCTACTCCAACAGTTTACATTTTAGGGTAACAGGCTTAGAACTTAACAATAGAAAAATCCTACCAACCCACTCCCATAATATGCATTTTAAGATATCAAGATTAGTCAGAAGGTTTTCAGGAAGGAGAAACCGTCCTCAAGCAGAATACATTGTTGTTATATAATCCAGAGTTTAAACTGAGTTGTTTGTTGTGTAATCATCAGTTCTGGGTTTAAAGAAAAAAACTGTTTTATGTGAGTAAGACTAAGGAATGTGGTGGCTGTGGTTTAGTTGCTAAGTTGTATCTGAATGTAGCCTCCTTGAGAATGTCAGACCCCTATCTCCTCCTGGAGAGCCCCAGGCCCCTTTCTCCTGCTCGGGGACCCTGGACTAACCTGCCTAGGAAATGACTCTTTCACATGGATCAAACACTACAGGACTGCATCAATGATACACCCAGACTGGGCACACAGAGCCCCAGGTGGGGCTGTGGACCTTCAGTTCCACCTGTTGGAGCATTTTTTCTCCAGTTACCTGCAGGCCTTGCCCCATCACTTGGTACAAATTGTGCTCAAATGCTCTTTATCAGAGAGGACTTCTCAGACCCACTCTGTCCAACATGGCCCTTTGGATATCATCCTCTGTTTCCCTGCCTTGCTTTGTTACCACCTGTTATAATTAATATGCTTAATCACTTATGTTTTTTTCTTCCCTCTAAAATAGAGGGCTTCCTTGGTGGCTCAGATGGTAAAGCATCTGCCTACAATGCAGGAGATCTGGGTTCAATCCCTGGGTTGAGAAGATCCCCCGGAGAAGAAAATGGCAACCCACTCCAGTACTCTTGCCTGGAAAATCCCATGGATGGAGGAACTTAGTAGGCTATAGTCCATGTGGTCGCCAAGAGTCGGACACGATTGAGTGACTTCACTTTCACTTTCTAAAATAGAAGAGCCATAATGGAAGGGATTACTTATTTATTTACTTTTTTATATTTTTTCTTTTTGATGTGGCTCATCTTCAAAGTTTTTATTGAATTGTTACAATATTGTTTCTTTTTTATGTTTTGGTTTTTTGGCCTCGAGGCATGTGAGATATTACTCATTGATCAGGGATCAAACCCATGACCCCTGCACTGGAAGGTTGACTCTTAACCACTGGACCACCAAGGAAGTCTCCAGGAGAGATTTTTAAAATATAAATGTAATTGGTTTACAATATTGTTTATTAATAATTTCAGGTATACAGCAAATTGATTCAGTTTATACATATATGCATGGGTGCACGCTAAATTGCATCAGTCATGTCTGTCTCTTTGCGACCCCATGGACTGTAGCCTGCCAGACTTCTCTGTCCATGGAGATTTTCCAGGCAAAAATAAAAAATACTGGAGTGTGTTGCTATGTGCCCTCCTCCAGGGAATCTTCCTGATCCAGGGATCAAACCCTCACCTCTTAGGTCTCCTGTATTGCAGTCGGGTTCTTTACCACTAGCGCCACATGGGAAGCCATATATATATATATACACACACACACACACACACATGTATATAATATATATATTCTTTTTCAGATTCTTTTCCATTGTAGGTTATTATAAAATACTGAGTATTTTTCCCTGTGATAGTAAATCCTTGTTTACAGAAGGGATTTTATCCATCTTGGTGTCTGCTATATTGCTGATACTAAGTAGTTGTTCATTAACCTATTTCTGGATAAATTAATTAATGGTATGCAAGTATATAAGATTCATTATTGTATCAGTTAGGGTTCTCCAGAGAAACAGAACAATAGGACACTATTGTTAGCATATAAGAATATTAAATGTTAAATATGTTTAGATGGTAAAAACTGGAGTGCCTTATGAAATAGTTCTAATAGGAACTAGGTAATGTGAACACTCTTGGAATTTATACGAACATTTCCACTTGCATTTCGGGCATTAAAAGTACACTATCTGACACTGTGCAGTAATTGTTTAATGTGATTTTTATTTTTATTTACTCTGCTTATGTTAGAGAATATTCTTACAGACTTCAGTTCAGTTCAGTTCAGTCGCTCAGTTGTGTCCAACTCTTTGCGACCCCATGAATCGCTGCACGCCAGGCCTCCCTGTCCATCACCAACTCCCGGAGTTCACTCAGACTCACGTCCATTGAATCTGTGATGCCATCCAGCCATCTCATCCTCAGTCGTCCCCTTCTCCTCCTGCCCCCAATCCCTCCCAGCATCAGGGTCTTTTCCAATGAGTCAACTCTTCGCATAAAGTGGCCAAAGTACTGGAGCTTCAGTTTTAGCATCATTCCTTCCAAAGAAATCCCAGGGTTGATCTCCTTCAGAATGGACTGGTTGGATCTCCTTGCAGTCCAAGGGACTCTCAAGAGTCTTCTCCAACACCACAGTTCAAAAGCAGATGTGTATAAGAGACAGTCATTCTTGTGTGCTAAGTCACTTCACTGTTCGACTGTTTGTGACCTTATGGACCGTAGCCCACCAGGCTCTTCTGTGCATGGGATCCTCCAGGCAAGAATACTGGAGTGGGTTGCCATGCCCTCCTCCAGGGGATTTTCCCAACGCAGGAATTGAACCTGAGTCTCTTACATCTCCTCATTGGCAGGCAGGTTCTTTACCACTAGTGCCACTTGGGAAGGCATTTTCAAATCTTCTTTTATTACTTAAGGATTTGGCCTTTGTGTCATTCTCAACTTCATCCTCCCCTCGAAACAAGACCTTTGGAGAAAAACATGAAAGGTGAAAACTACATTTAAAAAATGAGAGGGATTTCCCTGGTGGTCCAGTGGCTAAGATTCTGTACTCCCAATGCAGGAGGCCCTAGTTCGATCCCTGGTCAGGGAACTGGATTCCACAGGCTGCAACTAAAAGACCTCTTATCCTCAGTGAAGATGGAAGATCCTGAGAGCTGCAGCTAAGACCTGGTATTCCCAAATAAACAAACAAACATTTTAGAAATCAAAA